>CM060845.1:117777500-118317500 GCA_030762175.1 Metallyticus violacea | reverse complement strand
CAGATGGAACAACTTTTGCCTTTTTTGGTGTTGGAGAACCTGGCGATTTCCACACTGTGCTGGCTTGTTTTCCTTCAGGATCATAATGATGCAGCCATGACTCATCACCGGTGATAATCGATTTAAAAAATGCATCCCCTCCATCAGCAAAGAGACGCAGCACCTCACGGCTTGTCTCCATTCGCACAGCCTTTTGTTGCCATTGCCATATGAAATTCTCAACACTTCACTGAGGTTACGTAATGTTATACGCCGATCCTCTCGGACAATCACAGCAGCTGTGTTGATGTTCACTTCAGTCACAGCAGAAGCCGAAACACCAGGCCCACCTTGCTTAATACTGACTTCTTTGAAGTCCTTGAACCACCTAAACACTGTTGCACGAGGTAGTGCTTCAGCTTTTCATAAGTTTCGATGGCTGTATGGTTTAAACGAAAACAGAATTTGATTGCGCTGTACTACTCCTCTCGCGTCACCTCCATTGTCTAGTATGCGAAATGCACGTAGGGTCTACAAAATAGAGCATTACTACCAACCTACCAATACGAGAGTGCTGCCGCCTACCAACATTATACATAAAAACCCGCTCTTTTCAAATATTTATGTTACAGATACGAAACTATCACGGAAGATACAGGAAAAAAGCAGTCTCAGTCTTTGTTGATCAGCTCTCGTATGTAGACATATAAAAATATATGGTGATTAAAGATGTGGTGGCCATGAATGTATTTCAGAAACTATTTCAACAAAGTACAACTACAGAGCTCTCGTTTGGACACATGGCCATCTTAAAGGGGATTTGCTTGGTACCGGGAAGCACGCTGATTGCTGGCGGGGTCAGATATTCATAACTTAAGCGCACATATTTCAGCATTCACAGCACAACAAACACCAATTTTTTGGTAATACAATGACATTTCGTGTACGATGTTGGGTTTTTCTTTACCCCAGTATCCATTTTATGGATACTGGAGCAAAGAAATAATAATAATAATAATAATAATAATAATAATAATAATAATAATATCAACTCACATTATCGCGTGGTTACAATTCCTGAACTACACTTTTCTTATAGAGTTTTAATTTTAAAAGTTTAGTGGCATTCCAAGCCGAGGTTTGTGAAATTCCTGATTGTTGTGCAAGCTTTCTCAGAGATTTCTTTGGATATCGTTCTAACTTTTCTCCGATGTCTCCAGTTTTTCTTTTGTAAGAATACGGCGTTTTACTTTCGGTTTCTCATCAAGAACAAATCCTGTTTCCCTAAATCTATTCACAAGATTACAAACCGTTTCTCTGAAAGGCACACGTACAGCAGGGAATCTGTCTATTAATCGCCGTCTCACTTCTTTGCAAGTATTTGTTGTCACGTAGGAATCATACATGAAGAATCTGTATGCTAAAGTGTACGGACTTTCTGTCATTATAACAACACTAATAAAGCCCCATTCACAATGAAAATTAAACTTAAACATAATAAAATAAGACGTCTCCCATTAGCTAAGTAGTATGTAGGCATTCACAATGAAAGACGCAAACGTACATATTAACCAATCAAAAATAAGAACAAACGAAGATCAACTAACAGCTGATTGAAAATGGCCGCTTCTGAGCAGACAGCGGTAGTGTTTATGCACGTGTAAAGTGCAGTAATCATTTGCTAATTTGCTTGGAGTAACACGATACATGATAGCTTTCTTATAATACAATTAATCGTTTGTCCATTGACGCCATTTTGTCTACAGTCACCGATCTTCAGCTCTCTACCATACTTACAAGGAGCACGGAAACCAAGTGCAACTCCTGCAAGTCCCGAGCGACAGAGAGCCGAACTAATTATTATGCGCGGCAGCAGTGTAAATGTTGCATGTATTATTTTTTTGTTAAACATAATGTAATCTATGCGTTTTCCTCCGTAACTTTTAAATATAAATTGATACGGGAATGTTAGTAGGTTAAATATTGTAACGGTGGCAAATCTGCTCTTATTGGAATTCACAATTAATTCAATTCTCTCTCTCTCTCTCACACACACACTAACGCTAACCTCGGGTAAATCCTAGATATCAGTGGACCCAATGGTTTTTCGTAAATATAAATTTCTCGGGGGCGGGTAAATCACTGTAATGGCAAATCCCCTAGAAAAAAATCATAAACATAAATTTATAGCGCATTCTGTGCGTGGTACTACCTTCGGCTCTCTCCGCCGTCGCTCAGGACTTCAGCAGCAAGCAGCAAGAGTTGCATTTGATTTCATATTCATGAAATCATTGTATGGATAAATTCTAGAAGAGTGCTCTACAAAGAGCAGCTGTATTCTGATCTAGTTTTTACATATTAGCTACATTTAATTTTCATTGTGAATGGGACCTAACGCTGAAACACGTGGTCTTACAACTTTCAACTCATGTACAGCACAAAGTCTTCCCATCAATGATTGGCCGGCACACGAAGAGCCGAGAAAGATGAAAGGGAAACAAAACGAGTTAGAAGTAGGGCAGGCAAAACACCGTTAAGGTCCGAATGGAGACTCTGCATGCCTTGTTGCAGATTAAAAACAAAACCCGGGATCCTACAAATCCCACTTTCAATTTACACTGTTCAATTCCACATTAAGTATTAAGGCCCCAATGCTGACAGATGATATGTACGTGAACCTTGAAGGAAAAAGATATCTCTTATGACCCATATCGACAGCCATAACTCTATTGGGGCGAACAATTCTGTCCTATAGAATATTTATGACAAATTCAATAGATTTTAAAATTATAAATTTAGCAATTAAAATTGTATTAAGTAGTAATACGGGATATTTCAATGCTCCAGATAACTGCTATTGAAACAAGTCAGAATTTGTCTTAGCCCGACTCATGCTGCAACTTATTCGTTAGAGTCAGTTTCAAGAATTCCAGAACATCTCACTATATGGTGTTCATGGATTCCATACTTTCATTTGTTTACATCTGGTCTGCTGATCGATATTGGCAAAGGGAAATTCCAAAGCCAATTTGTCTAAACTTATGCTAAACGGCAAACAGGTGATAATACTTGCATCCAGTTATACCAATAGTATTAGGAATAATGCGCAATTACTGCTATATGTTATTATTTAATATTTTTACGACTCTGCTTGTGCCCCCCAAAAAAGATTGTACCATTAAAAAGAAAGTATCTGAAACTTGGGAGCATTGTGATACTTCGTAAATAGAAGGCAACAAAGCTCTTGGCACAATGAGGGCGAAATTTGCGTCTCTTGAGCATCTGCTAGAGCATGGAGGTGCTACGACTGTTTTAGACGGAGTTAAGAGCAAGAACAAGACGACTTTTTTCTCTAGAGAAATTGCGAGCTGCACAACAAATCTCACGTTCCATCTGGCGGAAGGAGCTGATCGTCAAATAATTGTCAAATCCACTAGCATCTAAACTTCTGAATGTACACCACCATCATCGGCTGCCAGGGACGCCAGGAACAACTTTGCTCCTGCAATGACTGGAAAATTGGTTTCGCTATAACGGAAAATCCGATAAAATAAAACAATCCTGCAAATATACGAGGGGCATTTGGAGGTAAATTGATGTAACAAATTGTCAGTACTTGTTATAAATATTCATGTGATTATGACACAAACTTGTGAAGAGTAAAATATTACTTTTGCAGTCTTTTATTAATGTATTTGCGAGATTGATTTTTACGTTATTGTTTCCTATTGCAAGATAGAGTGCGTGTTTTTTAAATTATGTAACTAAATAAGAAAAAGGAGTTAATATATTAAAATAACAATTTGATTAGCACAGTCGCTCTAATTTTATTTCATTCTCATTAAGCTGTATTTGATTTTGTGGATATATTTATTTATTTTTAATTTATGTTACATATAATAAAGCTGTACCTTATGTTCGTGACAGTAAAAACGCATTCAAGATATATAGGAATTAATAGTTGTTACAAATACTAAAGACACCATCTGTAAATTCTATCAATTATATTGCGCAATTTTTCTTCGTGGGACCGCTGCACGTGCAGTTGACGACCTCTACAGTTCTCGTCTCGTTCCCACGCTTGAAATCCGATCGGAGAGCTGGAGGGGAGGTCAGTACGAGTTTAACTCTAGGAACACACGGACTTATTCTGGTGAGTTGTGTGACGTGTATTAAATATTTATTAGGCGACTTAATAAACTATGCTAATTACATTAATATGTCTCAGTTGAGGCATTCTACTCCCCAAAGAGTATTTATTTACCATTCGTACTGCGTACAGAATAGGATCATGATGTATGGGATTGGAGATTGTTTCAAGAGAGATTCCCTGATATTCAATTTCCAAGTCAAATTCGATTCACAGATTGGTAAATAAATAAATAGTAAATCAATTTTGTGAAACGTACACAACCACTTACAGTGTGCATAGAAGAAACTTTAATAACATTGGATATGCTCTGGAGCGTTTCCCTAAAACATCGCATCAACATCTTTCTCAGCAAATGGGGATTTTCTACTCCTATATTCGAACGGCTACAAAGCTACAAAAGTTAAAACTCTATGAAATTGCTGTAGTACAAGAACTTAAATCCAATGACCCTGCATCCAGGGGCAGATTTTGTGAATGGATTTTGAATAGTGTACACGACAGAAAAATTTAGCCTAATCTAATTTTCTTTACGGACGAATCATGGTTCCATTTAAATGGGTGTGCTAATTCACAAAACGACCAGTACTGGAGTTTAAAGAAACCTAACCTACCTCACAAGGAAATCCTGCATGATCAAAAGATAGGAGTATGGTATGACATTAACAGCAATAGGCCCATTTTTTTTAAGAAATAATTAATAGCGACAGGTATGTGCAGAATATTTTGCAATCCTTTTTCTGTGAAATAACTGTGAGGGAACATAGGTTTGCAACTTTCCAACAGGACTCTGCAATGACCCTTGCATGCAATTCATGAAATATTCTATGATAGAGTCATCACTAACAACATATGCCTTTGGTCCTTCAAATTAACCCCCTGTAATATTTATCTCTGGGGGCATTGAAGAAAAAAGTGTACAAGACAAATCAACACACATTAGATGAACTAACATAGCATTAGTGAAGTAATTTCTTCCATTTTTCAGAGGAAACTGCAGAGGGTAATTGTTAATTTCATAACCCATTGCCAGAAATGTATGAAAAGTTAAGGGAGGTAGTTCTTTCATCTTCTTGCTTGATAATGGTATGTAAACATGCTTTAAAGTGTTAAAAGTGTTAGTAATTAATAACTTAAGCCACAATCAGCTGCAGGAGTCAGAAACATAACTCTTTGACAACTTGAAGCGACCTGCCATTATGTATGGAGCCATTGTGCAAAGGAAGCACCCATTACCTTTAATAACCTGTTTCCTTATTACACCAAAAATACCGGTTTGACATTATAGCATATGCATCTCAAGAAATAAAGTTAGATAAGATGCTTTCTTTTAAAAGTTAAAAACCTGGTTTATTTTCTGTTTTAGAAAAGGGAGGGAGATGCGTGTTTTTTTCCTTTCATTTGTTTTCTCCTTAATCATCTGACTCTAGTTGCTTTTTTATATTATATATGAATGGTATTGGTATTCATATTTAGTATACACACATATAAAACTATTTATTTTTCAGGATGAGAATATAAGAAATTCATTTGCAGTTTTTGATGACCTCTGGTAGAAAAAATGAGCTTAAGTAAGCATAAGTGGAAAGAAACTGAAGACAGAAGACTGAATGAAATGTGTTATGGGACTAATAATCTGCAATGCACTACTTAAAACTACTGCTGGACAGCCCATAACCTCTATCCACATCACTTATAATAATAATGACAAGTTTTATTTAGAAAATATGCTTTTTTATAGTCAGTTGAAATTGCTGGTAGTTTACATCCTTGGATGGATTCTACATATAAATTTAATTATCTATGACTACTCTTTTAATGTAGTTAATAAATTTATTTATACCCTAATAAAAATACAACAAAAATACCCATTTATATTAATGTGCAAGACCCATAATATTATAACTATATGTTCTTAATGACACCTCACTTGGTAATTGGTAACGTTAATTAAAATATCTGTAAATGTTCTTTAACATTAAAATGTTTGCTAATTAGATAATGTAAACAACTATGGGTACAATATCATTGTTGGATTGTTTTTAAATCAATTAAGCCTTTGAGTATAACTTAAAAAAAGAGAGAGAGAGAGAATTTTTATACTGTAAGAAAATGTATATAAATATAACCTTTTTCAAAATGCTAGAAAGAAAGAGGCCTGATTATTAATTAAATTGCTATTACAGTGTTATTATATGAAATAACAAAAGACTTTGCAATACTTGTCCAAAATCAGGAATTCAAAACTTCAGTTTATAGCACCTGATTTTCTTTTTTATTTGTATTCTCTTATGAGAATTTTCCCAAATTTTTAAGAAAATTATTTTATTAATGAGCCATATTATTAATTTATTCAAGGAAGCAATAATGAACATGCTCTTTATGTATATTTTTCAATTTAAAGACATTGTACTTCTTTTCTAAATATAATATAAACAAATAAATTTTTAGGGCCTCTAACATAGCTGAATGGTAAGGTACTGAGAGGAACACCACAAAGTTGCACAGATGTATATCTAAAATAAAAAGTAATATGACAAGTGTTTTTATCCAGTCATTCAAGTGTGTATTTATTTATTAAGTTAGTCAATTTAATTTTGGAAAAATTCCATTTTTAATATTTTAAAACATACATTTATTAAGGCCAGCCTTTGCTTTCTCTAATAGTTAGAATGAAAATTATTTTTGTAATACGATGACTGAGACTACTTTAAAAAATTATACTTTTGAAAATCTCCAATCAGTTACCTTCCAAGGCAGCAAGTTCCTTAGCTTATTCCTTTCCATACCAACCATCATGCAAAGGTTGTACAAAAATATTAAAAAATTGAAATATATGTTGCATATATTAGAAAGTTATTGCTTTTCTTTCTTGTTAAGTTAACTTGTATAATTTTATGATAATATCACATCAAAGTGTTTTCTCATTCTATCCTAGTTACATTTATAAGATTTCTGATAGGGAATGCAGAGCCTTTTATCACATATAACTTATATGTTTAACCTGGCCAGAGTCCATAAAGAAATTTATTTTCCTCTTTTAATGTCATTTTGAAATTGCAAATGTTTGTTGGAAGTAAAACAGATAGAGAAAATGATTAAAAATGTTATCATCAATGTTTTTAAAGCATTTCCATCACAAAGATATTACTAATAATAATAACAGTGTCCAAAAATGTGAGCTTTTTTATATGACTAACCTAAACAAATTAGATGAAGACAAAGATTTAATGAACAACATTACTATTCTGAAAAATGTATTTAATATGTTTATAGAGAAGGAGCAAATTATTTTGAAGGTAAATATAAGTTATTGTTATTTTTTATATATCAATTATAATTGGAAATTAACTTTGTATCGAAACTAATACAGTAAAGCAACTAACATATTCTTAATTAACTAGTGAGTCGATTTATGCTCCACTTATATATCAATTATAAATTTATATGCAGTTTTCATCAGTATATTCTTGAATGTATTAATATTTTTTCAATCAATGAAACAAGTACATCTATATATTAACTAATAAGACATCTAAGAAATATTAATTAGAGAATCTTGTTTCATAAGGGCAGAAAAGTAGTTATCTTGATTGTGCTCCAATAAAAACAAAGGCTAATTTCTTATTTCCTTGAGAAAATCTTTCAGAAGCAAAGTTAAGTTAGCATGAAGCATAATATTCATGTAGTTTATTTAAAAAAAAATGTAATAGCAAAGTTAAGTTACCAGGGAGCATAATATTCATGTAGTTTATTTAAAAAATGTAATTTAATACATAACTATAGTCTCTAAAGTGATATTATATAGCATGGACTTAAGTGTTTTATGCAGTTATAGATATGAAAATAAAACTTTTTGAACAAACATTACATTCCTCATCAATTAAGTATAAGTGTAATTTTCTTTCATTAATGTTAAAAGAAGCAAAAGGCTTAATTTTCCTCAGAAAATTTGTAACACTAATGGAATTTTTACTGCATGATTACAGTTTTTCAACATTAGATATCAAAAATTGTCTGTTAAGTTAATTTTTTGGCTTATTGCCTATTGTTAAGGCACTAATTATATTAATCTACTTTTTAAGATTGTGATAGTTTGTCATACAAACAGCATATTTATACAGCAGAAACATTTTTAAAATAAATGACAACAAAGATAAATGGGAGGAAGGTAAATAATTATTATGTAATCCACAGGAATGACCAACATGTATGCTTAAATACTTAGGATGATGATAACCATCACAAAATTAAAGTAATATTTTTAGACATTTATGATAACTACTTTCCATCCAGCACAACACAAACCAAATATTTTCATAACTGTATTTTGAAAATGCACAAAAGTTGTATATTTAAGTAACTTAATGTGTATACAATTTTAGAACATTGGTGCAATATTTGAGATGTATTAATTTACAGCATGAAATTCAAAATGAATAAAATGGGTTACTAAAAATATATACATTTCTTTATATGCGTATAATATTCCATTACTATTTCATGAAAGCTACCTGAACTAGTTACCTTGATCCAGAATTCCATTTACTTTATGATAGCTTGGTAGATTACTACTGTATAAAGAGATTGAAATCAAATAACTGTTTCATTAAATTTAAAATTAATTTCATGTTGAAACTAAAATGTACAGTGAAGCAATTAATTTATTCTTAATTAGCTAGTAAGCCAATTTAATACTCTTATGCTGCACTTATCGTTGAATTATATAGAACATGTTTCACAGGCTTCTGCCTGCACACCAGCTGTGAATCGACTGCTAGATTTGTTGTTGGTTGGATGGATTTGGTATAGCTCTCATGGACATTTTATGAACTTTTGGATTAATTTGCCTTTGGAGGAATCTTGAAGTCTATAACCTTATCTTCATATTTTTTTTATAAATTTTGTTCCCTTGGAGCTGGAAATATTGGAACAAAATTTTATAAAAAAATATGAAGATAAAGTAATGAACTTCGAGATCCCAACAGAAGACAAATTAATCCAAAATTTCATAAAATGTCCACAAGTGCTACACCAAGTCCATCCAACCAACAACGAATCTGGCAGTCAACTCATAAATGATGATGCGGGCTAAAATCTGTGAAACATTTCTGTATAATTCCATTGTAAGTGGAGCATAAGAGTATTAAGTCGACTCACTAGCAAATTAAGAATAAACTGTTTCATTGTTTCATGCATAAACTACCTACCAAGTTCTCTAATTTTATCAGAACAAAAAAACTGAAATTAAATGCGAGAAATTGAAGTGGAAAATATCTGATTTAAGGCCTTAAACACTCATTTATAGCAGTTGTTTAATTATATTAATTTGATAAGTTGATTTTCATAAGTTTTTATATTAGGTAACAGCTATGGTGCTCAATATAAAGCCACAAATATCTAATGGTAATAACTGTTCAGTTATATTAATTTAAGAAGTTCAAACGCATATGTCATTATGTTAGATGAAGGATTTGATTTAAAGCTCCACACATTCATTGATAATAAGCTTTTAATCATATAAATTTAATTCAAATAACAAATATTCATTGGTAATATGTTTTAAATCGTATAAATCTATAAAGTTTATTTGTATAGATTTCATGTATCAGATAAGGACTATACAATGTAAGAGGGTAGATCCATAAGTTTTTGGCCTAACTATTTTCTAGGTGTGATAAAGACAAAAACTATATCTTAAACTTAGGTATTCATTTTTTACACTAAACTCCATTTACTTACACAAAATAAGACACATTTTGGGAGAACCTCTCCCATCTTCAGTTGCTCACTGAACCGCCATTGTTCAAAATGATGGCTAGACACCTGGATGTTCCTGTGTTGGCATCTGTCGGCTGAAATAGGAAATTGCTGAGTTCATCCATATGAGAAATTGAAAGTCATTAGGTTTTCTTTATTTTTTAATATGAAAATTTTTTCCCAAGTGGATAACTCCACTGGGTTGTGAAGATGTTTCAGCAGTTTAATTTCAAGTTTTATTTCAGAATTTTTGGTCCAAAAGGAGCTGCTATTGCTGATTTATCCACCTGCTTAAGCAGAATATTCCTAAAATATGCTTTCCTCCAAATTTCTCTTTGTTTTGCCTATGTAGCCATGCACTAATAAAATGTGCAGATTTTCAGCAGAATTACATAGGTAAAATAAAGAGAAATTTACAAATTTGGAAGAAAGAACACTTTAGAAATATTTGACTTAATCATGTAGATAAATCAGCAGTAGCAGTTCCTTTTGGACCAAAAAATTATGAAATAAAACCAGAAATTAAACACCTTCACAACCCAATGGAGTTATTCACTTGGGAAAAAAAATGTCATATTAAAAAATAAAGAAAACTTAATGAACTTTGAGTTTCCTCCTATGGATGAAATTTCCTACTTCAGCCAGCAGATGCCAACACAGGAACATTCGAGTGTCTAGCCATCTTATGAATAATGCCAGTTCAGTGAGCAACTGAAGATGGGTGAGATTCTCCTGAAACGTGTCTTATTTTATGTAAGTAAATGGAGTTTAGTGTAAAAAATGAATATCTAAGTTTAGGATATATTACCACTCCATTGTCAACAGCTTCATAAGTACAATATTTACATACAAAAACTATATTTCAATTTTCAATATAGTTACCTTTATTGCAATACACTTCTCATACCTTTGAATTAATATTTCAATTCTCCCCCAACCAAAATAATCAGAAGTCTTGTCTGCAAAATGGGCATATACAGCATCCATCACTTCTTCATCACACTTAAATTTCCTTCTTAACTTAAAGGTCCTTCTCAAGTTCTGAGAAGAGGAAACAGTCATTGGGAGCTAGATCTGGGCTGTATGGTCGATCTCCTTGAAACCACATTTCTTCACAGCTTCCTTTGCAACAAGAGCTATGTGCCCAGTCATGTCTCGTGAAGAAAGTGCACACCACCACTCAGTTTCCTCGCCTTTTCTCTTTGATGGAAGCATGTAGTCTGTGCAGTAGCCAGCACAATACTCTCCATTTATTGTGGTGTTTCCCTCCTTGAAAATAATGTAAAGCACTTCTTCACAGTCCCAAAAGAATATGGCCATGATATTCTTGATCGACTGAGTGACCTTGGTCTTTAGAGGCAGGTTTATGCCACTTCATTAATTCTCTTTTGGACAAGGATCATAGTAGAGGACCATAGTTTCATCTCCTGTAACAACTGTTAGCAGAACTTCTCTCTCGTTGCTATGGCAGAGCTTCAAAAATGCCTGACAGATGACTTGTTGCTGCTTTTGGACTGAGGAAAGAAGTCTGGGCACCCATCTTGCACTAACCTTAATCATGTTTAAATATTCATGAATAATTCGAAGGACGTTGTTTTAGAAAGTCCCAACCTTGCTGCAATTTCTGTAACTTTGAGCTGTCTGTCTTCCATAATTTCTTCTTCTACAAGAGCAATGTTTTCAGGAGTGACCACCTCCAACGGCCTGCATGCTCTTCGTCTTCAATGCTTTCTCTACCCATTTGAAAAAACTTGGCCCTTTCTTTTACAGAGAATATGAGAGAGATACTTTCCATATACACCGTCCAATTGCTGTTAAATTTCATTTGGAATAAGTTCTTCTTTTGTGAAGAACTTAACAACAGTTCAATACTCCATTTTGAACATGTCACGATCTTAAACACATAGCCTTCTTTATGCAACTATATCTGAACAAGCGAGCACAGTGGAGCAGAAGTTACAGCTGCAATTATTTGCTTAACAGATAAGGCATGACACCAGATAAAGCTTTTCTGTGGGCAATAATCCTTATCAGCTAGGTCGGAAACTTATGAACTTACCCTTACATAGAGTAGTCATACGGTCCCAAAAGTTGGTCTGATGACAGTAACTCAGCTTTCATGGCACCTATACCCAAAGGAGAGCAACTTATTATAGTACATGTAGGTGGAAGGCTTGGGTTCATACAAAATGCTTTACTCATTCACAGATCATAACAGAAAACAGGAGACTTTCATAAAGAAATGAACACCAATAATTATGCTAAATGACTTCAAATAATGTTAATTCTAAATTTACCACCAACACTATTTTAGTAATCAACAATACCTCATATCACAATGCACAGTTAGACAAGGTACAAACTGCAAACTCTTTAAAAAAAATATATTCAGTCTTGACTACAAACTCACAACATTCCATTTGATGAGCACAGCACAAAGACACATTCATACATTTAATCCTAGCTAACATGCCAACTCAGACAAAATATTTAATTCATTAATATTGTCTTAACACAACCACACATACCATACCACCATACCACCCCAGACTTAAATTCCATTGAATTAATATGGGGAGATATTAAATAATGGATGGCCACCAAAAATGTAATTTTCAAATTAAAAGATGTTGAAATTCTGAGTTGACAAATATTTCAAGAAATTGGGCAAGTGGAACGGCAGAAAGTATGTTAACATGTTGAAAAAATTGAACAAGAGAACTGGAATAGAGATGGTACTGTAAAATAAATTAATTGTTATTCAAGATAATGGGATGGAAAGCAGTGATGAAGATAATGAAAATGACAGCAATTCAGCTGAAGATGAGGATGAGGATGAAGATATGTCAGGTATAGAAGAGATACAAGACAAGTAAGTGTTGAAGCATTTGATGTATATAACATTACTGGAACTGTGTATGGTATTTTATTTCATGGTGACTGTACTAGTTGAGTACAAAACAGTGGAGTGCCTTGAGAACATCTGACTTGAGTTCTGTGTCACTGCTGTGTACAAGGTGAGTAAATGATTCACATCTCTCATATAAAATCTACATTTGTCAAGAACTACTGTGTGACCAATACAATTGTTACAAAAGACAATTAATTTGAACATATAAAATACATTTTGATTGTATCCGTATAGGTGGCAGTTTAATTTATTGAAATGTGCAAAAATATTGATACAAAATGCATAATTAGTAATCCTTTGTTTATCTTCCAGTTTTTGAATACCCTTTCCCTTAAGATGAAAATAATTATTAGCTGTAATTGACAATGGAATGAAGGAACATAATATTTTTGTTTGAAATAAATTTATGCATTATTTTATAAATTTGACATTACAAGGTGTAAGTTTAAGAAATACAAAATATTTTCCAGGGTTTACGCCACATGACAATAATGTTGAAGGCAAAGTACTCAGTTTTCTCTCTCTTACATACTCCATCAGTCCCAAAAATAGGTGTTTCAGGGATAGTCCTTTTATTTTGTTAGAAGTTGTTGTTGTTTAAGGATGCTCTTTAACATCTTCAGTCATTAGCATCTCATTCTTCAGGACATGAAATGGCCAATCAATTTTGTTCTGTAGCCTAGTCTTTCAGGCTTGAGGTTGTTTTAGATACTCTAAATCTATGACTCATGACAAAAGCTGTTTGAACCATTATATCCATCACATATTTCACATTTCATTTTATTATAAATTTACTCTAAAGTGGTTCCTGGTGAATTAAACAGTGAAAATACCTTGTATTTTTTGTACCAAATGTTTGTAACCTCTCCAACACAATTTTTGGAGCATCAATCATGGCTGCAGCCCCATCTTTTGCCATTGACACCAGCCATTTTAAACGCATATTTTTCTTTTCTATTGCACATTTCAGTGCCTGAAAAAAATCTTTCCAAGCTATTTTTCCTTCAAAGTAATTAATACAAGTCGATGTTCAAAAAAACAATCCTCATTAACTCAAATAAATTAGCTAATTGGGTTATGTCATTTTTGTCTGTGCTTTTGTCCAATGCAAGTCAGTAAGCTACAAACTGGCAAATTTTGGTTTTGATTTCAGTTTCAAATGCAATCTAACCTACCTTCTTCTAACTTTATTTAGAAAAAAAATTGTTTTTCTGAAATTGTCCATTTTTTCTGCACACAGTATTTCAGAATATTGTTAATGCCAGATGTTATTAATTTTCCTTCTAAAAACCCTAATTAATTTTACAACTTTGCAGGCCTGTATATAGTTAGTCAGAAGTTATATTGGATACCTGTATCAGTTTTGCCATAACGTTAGTGCTCATTTATTTTAAAATAAAGCATATGCTACACACAAGGCTTTCATATCAGAACTTTCCAGTACGAATATTTACCTATTTACCATAAATTTAATTTAAAAAAAATTAAATATTTGGGGGGAAGTTGCTTAAAACCAATGTTGGTTTAATTTTATGTTCCATATCCTCACCCCCCAGTCACCCTAACTTTGTAATTTCAAACAGCACCCCTTAAATTTTAAATAGAATGAAATTGTTATCTCTGTAACGCTCTAGTTGATACCCTCACCCAAAAATTAAAAATAATGTAGGAATTAAATTACCTAAAAAAAAATCAAATAAAATTACATTAACCTAAATTTAAAAACCTTCACTCAATAATCCAAAAACACAATTAAATGTACTTACGAAACTGTTGACAATGGAGTGGTATATATATAAACAATCTAATACAGTTTTTATGTAAGTGAATGGAGTTAGTGTGAAAAAAACTGTATTACATTGTTATAAATCCATAAACAATTTAGGGTTAATATTTCCTCCATATATTTTGTTTTTTAATCTTTGCCTGGCAACCTATTCTTGTTATTGTTGCTTGAATTTGGACACATTTAAAAACAATTTAATGTAATAATTGTGTTTTAATAATAAATTGTTTCAAAACAGTGTATATACTACATGAAAGAAAAGAATATAAGTGGATTAGTTAAGTATTCCCAAATAGATTGTATTACTGTAAAATTAATAATTGCAATTATAATTTTACCCAAAATAATTTTGCATCCTACAACTAACTGACTTAGAAAATCTCCAGTAGTTAAAATATTTAAAAATGCTGAAAACATTTCTGTAGCTTCGCTTTCAATGTTTTTAGCATTTTAAAATATTTAATCTACTGGAGATTTTATACTAGTTTTCACTGTGATGATTCCTGAATATTTTAAAAGTGAAATAACTGACTTATTTTATTCTATCCAAATAAAAAAATAGTCCAGATAGCCAGGCAAAGATAGAAAACAAAAGATGTTATAACAATTGAAACTTTTTAAAAGTTAAGTATCACAAGGTCATTTGAAATTTCAAAATGGGGGTAGGGAGTGAAACCTTAAGTTTCACTAACATTAATTTTAAAACTTCCACTTCAAATTCTAAATTGACATTTTGTTTAAATTAAAATTATGTTGCATAAGTAATTATTTAGAATGAGAGATTTCGAAATGAAAGCCCTATACATACTTAGAATGCAGTAGTACATCAAGCATGATGTAGCACAGCTATATCCTGACATGGCATCATACCTATATGATTTACGCTAAGACATCTATTGACATGATAGGGTGAAGTCAGTGAAGAAACTAATGAGAGTACTGTGGAAGATGATTTAATTAAAGTTTCTCGCATAATAGCAGGAGAATTGAGGCTGTTCATCACCAGTCCCTTCATCTAGGAATATTAACTATTAGTGGCAGAGCCCATGTATTCTGCTAAAGATTGAACTTTAATATATTATCGCTTTTTTCCTTTCTTGCCAAGCAATAATACATCCTTTTTGGAATAAACTAAGGCTTAGAAAAAACAATTTTATTAGAAATCATTAGAACTTATTACTTATTTTATTTCTTTGGACAAGAGTCATTATAAACACATCTCATCACTATGTTTATTTGATGGATGGAGAAGATATTTTAAATGGAAGAGAGAAATCTTAACATAATGGAACAGCTTTTACCTTGAAAGGAACAATTACAGGAGAAAAAAATTTAAATGGAGGCATAGTTTTGAAGCATCAAACTATTTTGGAACTTAATTCATTTCTGTTGCTGCTGATAGTATTGCAACATTAGTGGTGGCAAATATATGTTTTTTTATAGTAATTTTGAAACAAATACTGTCTTTAGGTCTACAAATATAGGACTTTATTTATAAACCTTATCCATTAACATGGTGGGTGTCCTTAAACGAAACCAATTCTTTGCCATTCCCTATTATATATCTTGAAATTATAATTACTGGCAGTAATATGTTAATTATAAATGAAAGATGAATAATATTCCATACATTAAAAATGCACAAGATAATTAGTATGAATATTGTTTTAGAAATTAGAAAGCACCATTAATTAATGTGTTTACTACATTTAACCTGATTAGAATACAGTTCTGGAAATGCATATGATGCTTAATTAACCAAAATTCAGAACAATTGCATGTGCCTTGTATTTTGCTACCACTATTTTATATAGTTTAAAATAATTTGATCAGGGAAACAAACAAAAAAAACTGTTCAAGGTTATTAATAATTTACTCCTTTATTGGTTAACTACAAATCAAGATTAAAAAAATACGAGCATTAGGTAACTTATACAAGTCTGTCTTTTAATGCTGCCTTGCTTTAGATCTTTGAGGTAAAGTAGTGAAACCAAATCCTCCTCCAGCAAAGCAAACTTTAACTTCATTACTTATAGGAGGCATTGATGCTGCTGTGCTTCTATTCTGTTCTTGTTCTCTTTGTTTCTGGTGCCGCTTCTTCTAAAACACATAATAGATGGTTCTTAACTTAGCAAAGAATTAAAATGCATCAATAAGATTCAAATTCAATAGCTGAAACAGTTAAGCAGTTGGCTTTTATTAAAATAGTTTCTTTCATTTGCTATTGCAACTTCATTGATATAAAATATTTGAAAGGAAGAAGTTAGCACATTATAGTTATCCAATTTTAGAAAATCATAGCAAAACCCTCACTACTACATGCAACATATTATATGTCCCACAACAGTGAAATATCTTTCGAAAGATATATTTGATATATGCCTGAAACTCAATATATAGGCATAAAGAATTAGTAAGAATTAATAAAAGGTTATTTTTATTGCTTAGGTTTAACCAGAAATTATATATGGAAATTGTTCTTACACTCTAGTCCTGTGTAGGGCATTAGTTAAAATGGAAGAATCAGACTTGAAAAATTCATGGCCCAGATTCAAACCACAGAACTTCAGCTTTTCATGCCTGACACTCTTAACAAACTGAGCTACCATGTCCTCCTCCAAGCATAGAACCATAAATCTTCCCAAGTCTGATTTTTCCTTTCAAATAATGTCCTGCATATGACCAGTGTGCAAGAACAATTTCCATTTAGAAATTAAACCCTATATAGTTTAGTGGTTACTGCATAGAAGCCTGGATCAAAAGTTCTTGTATCATTTACAAGGCACCTCTAAAGGAATAATCCCTCTTATTAGAGAAAATTAAGGGCTTTCTTCAGGGTATGTAGAATCAGATGAGAGAGGTATGTGGTTCAATGCTTGCAGGAGGACTTGCTCTGTTGGTTAGAGCATCAGCACAGAGGCTGAAGATCCCAAACAAGACTGGAATTTTTTTCAAGTCTGATTCTTCCTTCCTAACCAAAAATTATTTAAACTTTTTTATTTTTAATAAAAATGTATTAATATATTTTTTAACAGTCCTATAAAGGACCCAGAAGAAATTCCTTGGCTATGAACATTTTTAAAAGTTGAAGTTTTTGCTCTGCCAACTTTTCATTTATATATCAGTAGCATTAGCATAAATTTGATCTCCATTGGAATATGGGGGTTGATTTAGGATCAGGTATTGATAATAAATAAAAGTATGTATTACAACAATTTCCTTTTTGTTGTATATTGTAGAGGAGGACAGAAAAATTATACATTTTGTGATATTTGTTGATGAAGATAGACAATGAGTTTATTATACTAATTTTTCAAATAATAGTTTATTTAGGCTAATAAAGCTGTCAACAATCTTTCAATATGCAACCGTATAGGATATCTCTATATCACAGTTTAATTGAGGAGTTGGTGGGAAAAGCACAATTTTTCAGAATAATAATTTTTAATAAATTGCATCTGAAATATTTAAATGTAAAAACTTTTGTTTGTTTAAATGTTTATCCACTTTAATTATTACATATACATCTATGTATGTGAAAATGTTTTTAATAAAATATTTATATGCTGAAGGACTATGATATATAAAGAATGAAAGATAATTGTGAAAACATGGTATAAAAATTCTGTTTTTCCACAATATGAAAAATAATATTGGAAAATAAAATGTAATAATTTAACTGCATGAAAAAAGAGAGTAGTTGCCAACAGGAATTATATGTGTAGAAAGTCTTCAACAATCAGTACCAATGCAACTAAATTATCATATTTTCAATGTATCACTTTAGCAAAATGTAGAATAAAGAGATGGTTAAATTAGAAAAGTGTATTTATTATTTTATTCATTTTTCCTTGTAAGCTATTTTAAAAAAGAGTACGGAACTAATATAACAAAGGGCTTGCACTAATTCCTGCAAGCTGCCCTTCAGCAGCTCTCTGGAAATACCCATTTATTAACAATTTCTTTTATATGAATTACAATATTAATTTTTTTTTTCTTTTAACACATAAAATAACAACCAGACTCTTGTTCAAAAAATGTATTCATTGTATCAGGAAAACCACCAAAAAGAAAACACTTTTCTTCAAACTGTATCCTTCCTTCTCTTCCCAGAGACTGAAATAATGCCCTTAGGTATGAGACAATCTGCAATAGCAGAACATGCAATAAATGAATGCCATGGTATATACTTTAAAAAAACAGAAGTGGTTGCAAAAACACAAGGCTTTTTCAATCAAGCCAGAAGGGAAGCATTGGAAATACAACAGTATCCAAACAACTTTAAAAGAGATGGCAGATATCACCTAAGTAGCACTTCTGCCGCACACATAATATCGATCACCCTCTAAAGCCAGACAGAGACGGATCAATATTGTTGTCTTGTTAACAGTTAGGTGTTGCTCATCATTCACTGAAGATGCCAACTGAAGTAGTTGGTGAAAGCTATGGTAGTAATTTAAACCATGGACCACGGCAAAACAGCCCAGGTGATTTTAACTGTTTTAACTATAACACTGGTTGCGAAAGCCTAAGAAGTGCTATTACATTGTAAGTTCAGCATTCTTGGGATCCAAAAATCCAAACAAAATAGGTTTTTGTATTAGGGTAACTTTAATTTTTCACATTCAAAAAAATTATGACCAAAAGTTCCTGTCTACAGTACTGAAAGAGTGTGTTGAAATTTGTGTGGCAGAGAATAGCACACAGCTACCATTTTAGCAGCTGTAGCCAAGTCTTATTTGTTATTGTACACTTACTGTTTATTATTTATGCAATCTTCAACAAAAAATATCTAGAATAGTTCAAGAGAGCTTTTCCAGAATGTGCTTTTTATATATAAAGTTTAACTGGTTTTAGAACTTCAATGTAAAAATAATCTGAAAAATAAAGAGCACAAAAACATCTAGCAACAGTAGTTGCAAATGAAAACACTGCTCATGTGAAAGCCATGGTATCAGTAACCTATAGAGAGATAGAGCAGTTTCTGAACATTCATTCACTGCAGATCTCTGAAATTTTGCACAAAAAATCTTTGAGTGAGGAATAAAAATTCAACAATAACAAGAGTAACACCAATACTAGTACATAATTAGTAATTTTACTTGTTATTAGAAATTTAACACATGAATTATTTAGGAACCTCTTATTCAATAAACTTTATCATACCTCAGTCAAATGTTTCTTCTTTAGTTCTTTCAACTCATTGTTTGTGCATTGCAGCTGATATTTATATTGGGAAACTTGTGCTTCATACATTTTCAATTCAGAAACCATACACTGCAAAGTAAGCATATACCAGTTTTTAATATTAAAGAAACTATATAACAGAAATAACAAGTAAATAGTGATTTTGTCTTGAAGAACCATGACATTATTGATGCTGAGATGGTCTGCATTGTTTTCAGGTTGAGCCCTACCAAAAATGTGTAAAATGTAGAGTTAAGAAAAATAAGGTAACCTTTGTCAGTAATGTTCAAAAAATATTGAACAGACTGTTTAGCACTTTTGAAAAAGTCAATCACTCAGGAGCTGCTTAAGCTAAGCAAATTCCTCATTGGTCTTCACCTCTTTATGAATATAAATAGTCAGAATGTGATTGACTATACAGTATATACTGAAGGAATTGATTAGGCATTGGTGGATTTCAAAGTCCTGGACTTGGTAACAAGTAGTGGACATTTTTCAATAAAAATGAGGCTGAGGGGAATGCTATAGGAGTGAAGAAGTAATAGAACTGAAATAAAATGTTTTAGATGGAAAGAGGAGTGTGCTGAGCTTTTCTGGGAGAATATGATATTCAAAATAGGGGAAATTAGGAAGTATGGAATTCTAGAGGCGCTGAAAAGGAAAGATAAAGGGAGTATTGGAAAAGGTGGAGTAAATGGTAAGGTGGGCAGGAAGTAAGATGGAAGTGAATCAAGGAGGAAACACAAAAGATCATGGATGGTATAATGGAGAATGTGTTAAGGTAAAGAAATAAGCATTTAAGGAATTAATAAGGTGGAAAATATCAGAAGAGGAAGATGATAGGCAAATTTTTTGTTCAAAAAAAGGGAGGGGAGATATAAGGGCCTAGTGCAAGATAAAAGAAAGAGTAGCAACAGAGAATGGGTAACAAAATTAAAGGAGCAGTGATAGTAAATATATATGGTTAGTTGTGAAGGATGTCTTAAGGAAGAGAAGGATAGGAAATAAGATAACTGAATGGAACAGAAGAATTACTTCAGAAACCTGTTAGGTGGTGGGAACATCCAAGTTATGAATTAAATTTAGATATTACTGTATATGGATAGAAAGTTTAGATAAAAGGTTTACTATGAATGAGTTAGGGTACCGCATTAAAAAATTTAAGAAGAAGGAAAAAAGCAGCAGGAATAGATGGAATTCCAGGAGATTTTGGAAAGCTTTTGGGGAAATGGAAGGAGGCATTAGGCTGCTAACAGAATTATTAAATATAATTAAGGAGAAGAAGGTAGTACCTGAGAGTTGGAAAGTTAGCATGATTGTTCAAATATATAAAGGGAAAGGTGGTGTAAATAACCCAAGTAACTATCAAGAAATTAGTCTACTATTGATGATAAGCAAAATATACACTGGTCCATTAGCAGGAAGGTTGTATGAGTTAAATTATCAGAATTTCAAACAGATTTTAGAAAAGATAAAAGAAAAATAGATAATATAATGATAATTCATACTATAGTGCATAAATATTTAAGAAATAAAAGGGATAGGGCATACATTTTCTTTGCAAATTTTGACAGAACAAATTGGCATGCTTTGGTATACAAATTGAAATATAAGGAAGTTAATACGGAATTTATTTTAGGATTTCAAAAATTATATAAAGGAAGCAGATATTGCATTATTATGTAATAACACAATACCAGCTTCCTACATCTACATCTATTGTTTAATATGTTACCATTTTGGATATGAAGATAATAAAATGTAATAATAAACTTGAATTTGGCATCTACAGAAAGAACACACATACAGACAATTATATCAAAGCCCATGGTTTCAATCCAAGATCACATAAGAAAGCAGCATTCAACAGCATGACATACAGACTATTAAATACAAAATGTTCTTGAAACTGGTTATATATATTATGACAAGTAAGTGAAGCATTAAGAATATGTAGTTCAATTAAATCATACAATAATATCAATTATAATAAATACATTACTGAACAAAGAAGAAAACAAGAATGCATATCTATACATAATAGAAGCAGCTAAATCTAACGTGTTCAAAAAACAGATGATTAACCAAAAAATTAAAACATTACAAAAAAGAATTAAACAAATCATATCTTTGAGTGATTTAGCAGGGGAAAAACATTTAAAAAGTTCTCTTACCATCCCTAAGCTATTAGAAATTTCAAAAAAATTTCAAGCAGTACAATATCATCTTAGCACCTCAAAACCAATATATGTAAAACATTTATTGAAATTAAACAAAACAGATTCCAGGCTCAAAGAGAAAAAATATGGTATTTACCAGATTAATTGTAAGGATTATGAAAAACAAAGAGAAATATAAGCAATAGCTTGAAGGAGAATTGGAGAAACATCTGTTACAAACAAATAGATAAATTAGCTACAGCACATTTTTGGAATGAAAACCATGAAATAGGAAAAGGTATCAAGTTATTAAAAACTGTTCAACAACCAAAAGAATTAAACATATGGGAAAGGATTTATATTAAAAAAACATGAGTAAAACCTTATGAATTTAGACATCCCGGAAGCAGACAACTCTTTATTCAAGTTTATCTCAAGACCATCATAATCAATACTACCCCACTTCTGTGAATGATCCAACAGTTGTTAAACAGCTGAGAATGTGAACAAGTATTCCACAAAACTGTTCTGAGTAAATATCATGTAAGTGAAACCATAAAGAATGTTCTAAATATTTCAAGTCAGAAGAAATTATTAATGAATACATTATTTGTATATTTTAGCATTCTACATTTTTAATTATGAATAAAATTAAGTAATAATGCTGCAAAAGAATAATTTCCTTAGCATCACCAGAACATTCCCCTTGGGTTATATTATCATTTGAACATAGCCCTTCACTACTCTGCCTGTTGACTTGAGTATCAAAAGCCTGGTTCTGGGATTAATGTTCAGGTTTCCATAGTGATAACTGACTAACTTAAGCTTTCACAATTATCAGGATACCAATGTTGAATGAATTTATATCTTTGAAAAAAAAATCAGAAGATTTTGGAGAAGGAATCACTCACCTTCATTTTTCGGCCTCTATCCTTTAGAGCCTGTTGTGCATGATAAAGATGTTGTGACACATCCGGCCCAGGAAGACGAACCAATGATTGCCGTAAATTTAAGTACAGCTTCTCTGTCTCCTGCAGTTTATTTTCTCTCTTAATCGCTTCCTGAGCCTGAATTATAAGTCTTTTTTGAAGCATAGCTACCTTCTGGATCAGCTCAAATGTCTCGGGGTCTGCACCCTATTTTTTTGCATGAAACCATCACATAATTGTTAGCAGTTATTTACTTAAAGCTGATAACTACTGTAATTAGAACTGTGAGACTATACATACATACATACAATATACACATATGCATACTCTTGTTGACTTGCTTTAAAGTCCATACCATATACTCTCGCTGACATGCTTTAATGTGCATAGTTCCAGGGATATGCACACCTGCCTCTCTTCCCCATTCCTATAGGTAATGACATAATATAATGCAAAATGGCAACTTGATCCCATTAATGAAAAAGTGTGCTGTTACCAAATCCAGTAGTACACTGCACATATCTTTCACTTTCTATTTAGTAGTATTAAAGCATGGAAGTACGTGTTAACAAGCTGTTCTTTTTTCAACTGTGGTTAGGTGGCAAGAGAACTTGCAAAAAATGTACATAAGGGTATGAGTCTTGCTGGTCCTTAAAAAAACTTGCCGAAAAACCCATACCAGAAAAAAAAGAGAAATTGTCATAAGGAAAGGTGCAAAGCTTAGAAAATAAGCTGTAAAAATTTTTCAAAATGTAAGACACATTTTAAAAAGTGTAGTTGATAAAAGGATTCTCTACCATAAAAAATCTCAACCATATGCTAGCAACTCATATAGAATAAAAAATTGGTCAACTGATGCAGACAATTTATTCATATCAATACCATATAGTCAAGGTGAGAGAATTGTTATTATTCACTGCAGTGGAAGTTCAAGGTTTCTGGAGAATGCTTTATTTGTGACTCATAAAAACATGGCAGATGCTCCTGCAGATTATTATGGCTCAATAATTGCAGTGGTTTCAAAACAAAATCTTAAGACAGAGATGTAGAGCCATCTAAATTGTTCTAGATAATGCTTCTTGCCATAATTTATTTCTAAACCCTAAACCTACCACTTCTTGAAGAAAAAATAAAATTTTGCATTATACGCATTGCATGATATTCCAATATCCCATTCCTATTGAACCTCTTCCCCTTACAAATAATCAATAATAAAAATCACATGAAAAAAGAAAACATTGAGGTTAACATCATATCATTATGTTTTTAATCCAATAGAGGTGGTATCCTCTCAAGTAAAGCAAAACATAAGGTAGCATTTGGATTTAAAAAAAAACATTAAGCAAGGTAATGATTATCTTAAAATATGCATGTGACCAAGTGTCAGTAAGCAACCACATAAAACATATACAGAAATACAGGAATGTTTAATCAGTATTTGACATGGAGGGCCAACTATGTATAAATATGAGTAATTTAGTGACTGATGAATCTGATGAAGATTAGATCTCTCAGGTATGCTTTTTATTTCTATTTAAAGTATGATGTAAAGCAATTGAGTAGTATTTATATATAAAAGTATAACTGCTAGAATACTTAAGATTTGTTTTGTGCAGTAATTATTGAATATAAATTCAAGAAGGTATCTTTTACATAGTTGGCGTAATGCTCATTAGAAGATGCAAAATATAATTTCACAAGCATTGTCATAGAGAAGGTGAAAATAAGTTTAATTTATCAAATAATAATAACAATGATGATGATAAATGTGATGATGATACTTTGTCTGCTTGCTTGATCAATTATTCCCCTGGCACCATAGTAAAGTGCACCAAACAATGTAGCCCATAATAATAATAATAATAATAATAATAATAATAATAATAATAATAATAATAATAATAATAATAATGTAGATGATGATGATTATGATGACAATAACAATAAAACATTCTACCTGTAGTTCAGTTACATTCAGTTCATAGCCATAGCTATGAAAGCAGAAGATTGGTCATCAGCATCCACATAATACTCAAAGAGCAGAGGATTGAGGTAAGGCTATAAGGCATATCCACAAGTATATACACATATGTGTACATCAACATAACATTAACAATTTATTATTTTTTAAAGATTACATATTCCTACTGTTTATAATCTATAATCCATAATCTACATATAAATAATTTATCCCAACCGAAAAACAGCAACGTGATCTCTTATGCTGATGATACATCTATAATATGCCGGAGTGACAACAGGGAAAGCTTAGAAAGACAGATGAAGAATGCAACTGGTGAAATATCACAGTATTTACTAAATAATGGACTAAAGTTAAACATAGGTAAAGCAAAATTCATGACATTTCAAAATGATAACTTAAATGTAAACATTAACAATGTTGCATTAGAACAGGTTACAAACTATAAATTCTTGGGCATACACATTGATGAAAATTTAACTTATAACACACATGTAGAAGTAGTCCATAACAAAATGAACTCAGGGTTATACCTAATATTCTAAAACAGCATATTATGGCATTATTTATCCAAGTGTATGGAATTTAAATATGACTGGGTACAAGTAAAACCAATATGAACAGAATATTAAAAGTCCAAAAAGAGTGCATAAGAAGTATAATAACCTTGGGTATCAACAATCCTGCAGGGAAACATAAAAAAAAAATCCTAATTAAGTTACACTTCAAAACTATTATGCTAGT
Source organism: Metallyticus violacea (assembly GCA_030762175.1). NCBI lineage: Eukaryota > Metazoa > Arthropoda > Insecta > Mantodea > Metallyticidae > Metallyticus > Metallyticus violacea. The sequence continues at coordinate 118,291,914 of CM060845.1, read as the reverse complement.
CAAGGAAAAAAAAGAAATTTAAGATTCTCATTAAAGACTGCCATACATATGATACAAGAAGAGCAAACAATTACCATAGGATGAGCATGAATAAAGCTCAAATCAATAAGGACCCATATAAAATAGGAGCTATATTATATGATAAATTACCGTTATCAATTAAGAATACCACATACTCATAATTTAAATTTGTGCTAAAACTATTCCTAATAGAGAAATGGTTGTATAGTGTTACTGAACTGTATTGGATAAGAGTGTATAATATTGCTAATTACAAATATAAGGATATTTACATATGATTAATAAACTGATGTATAGAATCATGACAATGTCAGATGCTCTTGTAAGAGTATATTGGCAACAATAAAATTATTATTATTATTATTATTATTATTATTATTATTATTATTATTATTATTATTATTATTATTATTATTATTATTATTATTATTATTAAATTCGGAATCAAACACAGTGAAGCACCCTATTAAATATGCTACTGAGAAGAAATCATCATCATCATCATCGTCGTCATCATTATTATTATTAATTTATTATTATATTACGAAATTCTTTTAAATGTGCTGGTTTGCAATTAAACAAAATTGCTGAATGTGTGCAGTTCCAATGATATAATATAGTTGTCCCCTTATGTACACATTCAAACCTGAGAGAATTTTCATGATGATGATGTGATAAAGAATGATTGCCACTAATATGTATTGGATGAGGAAGAGGTGAAGTTAAATTAGTTAACAATAAGTTATATTTTCTCATCATAGACTTTCCACTGCCATGAGTTAGATGATAGTGCATCTACTTGTCAACTAGGCTGCTCAGGCTTGATCTGCTGTTCGAATGGGTTACTTGGCTAAGATCCTTTCTGGATTTTTCCCTTACCCTGGTAGAGACAAACACCAGGCAACTTTGGACCCTTAGAACTATGGACTCATTTGCATCATCATTTCATTCATACCATTCAAAACCTAAAATACCTTGGCATTCGGCAGGATATTATTTAGGTATGCACTTATACCTTGCTGTCAGTTACATTATTTTGCTCTTAAAGATATAACATTGCCATTTATCTAAAGTGACCATTTGTAACTATGATTCTTTGTATATTTTATAGCAACATAAACTTCTAATCAGTTACATTATTTTGCTCTTAGAGATAAAATATTGACTTTTATCTAAAATAACCATCTGAAACTAAGTATCTATGAAATATTAGTATTAGTATTAATGAATGAATTTCTCTCTCATACATCAACATACAAAATATTTGTAATAAAATCATAACAAAAACAACCAATTAAAATTAAAATATAAAAAATAGAATCAGTGCCTTTGATAATTCCAGAAGACAAGATGCCAATCAAAATCTAATAAACACATATGTTTATATATAAACAATGTATACAGTTTTTTTCACACTAACTCCATTCACTTACATAAATTTGGAACATATGTTTCGGGAGCGATCCCTCCCATCTTCAGCCTGTTGACAAACTGTCGTTAAACGTGGCGGTTGGGTCTCTTGATATTCTTGTGGCGGCATCTGTTGGTATTATTAGGAATTTGCTGAGTTCATCCAATGGAGGGATATCGAAATTCATCAAATTATCCTTATTTTTTGTAATGAAAATGTTTTCCCAAGTGGAAAGTTCTATTGCATTATGAAGTTGTTTAAGTAGTTTTATCTCTGATTTAATTTCATGATTTTTATTCCAAAAGTGCGCTGCTATTGCTGATTTATCAATTTGTTTTAAGCGAATATTTCTGAAGTGTTCTTTTTTCCGGATTCCCAAATTCCTCTTCGTTTTTCCAATGTATTTTTTGTCGCAATCTGCACATTCTATTTCATAAATACCTGACTTTTGTTCTGTTGGCATGTAGTCCTTTACTCTGCAACCTAATAAGTTCTTTATATTAAAATTGTTCTTTGGGGCTAACATAATTCCTTGTTCTTTGAATATCTTTTTGAACTTATTGTGATAAATTGGGTGATATGTGAAACTTTTGAATTTGTACCTTTCTTTGGCACTTTTAAGAGTGGAAACATCTCTTATTGCCTTTTGTTTTTTGGTTTTATTGATGATTTTTATTACTGTGTCTTTGTTGTATCCATTAGTTTCTCCTATCTTTATGATATGTTGGTATTCCAATTTGTACTCTGTTTCTGTGAGTGGAATGTTAACTAATCTGTGTGCTAAACTATAAAACACTGCATATTTATGTGGAATGGGGTTAAAACTGTCATTTTTTATGTAATTTTCTGTGTGAGTATCCTTTCTATGAATTCCAAATGTAAGATAGTTTTCATTTCTTATGATTTTTACATCTAGGAAGGGGAGATATCCCCTTCTTTCTTCCTCTATGGTGAAATTTATAGATTTGTGCTGCAAATTCAGAAGTTTTAGTGCATCCATTGTATGTTTTTTCGGAATTATTGCAAATATGTCATCCACATACCTATACCATGTTTTGAAGATTAGAGGGAAGGCTTTGGTGATATGCATTTCAAATGAACTCATAAAAAAATCTGCTAGAAATGGAGATAACGGGTTTCCCATAGCTTATAACACATATGTTATTAGTAACATCTATATAACATTATGAATATATTACAATATTTTTAATTCTTAATACTTCAATCCAAATATTCCAATTTGATTAGCTCAGCCCCTTATTTCCAAGTTCATCAGCAGTTACCTTCTGGAACATCCAGGGGACCAGGCTCTGATCCAACCAAAATGAAACACTACTATAAATAATTTACACACAAACCATTATTTTAACAAATTAACTGCAATTTCTATACTAATAATTCCCATATTTCTAAGTTGCTCAATTACTCCTAAAAACACGCCTAAAAAAATTAACATTATCAAAAATAATATTAACCAAAATACTTAAAACCCTTTATACATACTTCATTATACTAATAATAATAAATCTAACATCCATCTATATGATGCCTCATTATGCACAATCCCCAGGCTATCTGCATAATGAAACCCTGTACTTTTTTTAGCACTATTTTATCAATCATCTCTTAATTCTCTGATCCTTCATAACCATTCCATTCCATTTCTCCCTTACTTTTCCTAGATATTTCCCTATCATTTTATTTCTCTTTGTCCCCATATCAGTCAACATTCTGCATGCTACTTTCTTTCTGTAATTTATCCCATTTTGCTTCCCATACATCTTCCCTCCATCTCTTTACCCCTTCACATGCTAATAAACAATGAAATATTCCTTCAGGCTCTCTACACATACACACCCTTCTCCAATTTCTCCTCTGAGACCCCCTAAAACAATGCTCCTGCTCACATCCAAGCCAGTCCTTTCCTCCCAAATTTACCACAACAATCTACATATTTATCTCGCCCCCCACTCATTTTTAATTATTTTATACAATTTTAAAGAGCTCATCTCTAAAACTAGCCCAAATTACTTGCCACTCTATATCTTCAATTCTTTGCCTTACTTCCTTCAAAAAACTTTGTCTATTTTTATCTCCAAACTCCCAAAGTTCCCCCATCCCAATTTCTTGCAATATATCCCCCACTTCTCCCATCCAGCTGTTACTCTCGTTTTTTTCTATTTGATACTTCATTGCAGTCCCCAATTTCACAATCCTGCACCAATATTTTAAAATTCTCTCCACTACCAAATTCTTCTTCCCTACCATCCCTAACTTTGCTAAAGCTACTCTTTTTGATGAAGCTTTAGGCAATTCCAATACCTCTCTGCAAAATATCCTATGAATTAAATCAATTTTCAACCATCCTTTTGAAGTTCCCCATAATTCTACTCCAAATAACATTTTTGATTTCATTCCACTACTACTTCATACAATTCCTCCAACCAATTTATTGACATATTTGGAATTTTCTTCAAATGTATTCTAATTGCTCTCATGGCTTCTTTACCTTTAATAATAATATTCTTCCATTGTGGTTCCCATCCTCCACTACTTGACAACCTCATCCCCAAATAATCAAATCTTTTAACTACTTCCAATAGCTTCCTGTTCAAGACCATTTCTCATCCCTTCTTAATTTACCCCCTTTCTTAAACACTACTATTTTTGATTTCTTAACATTTACTCTTAATCCACATTCTGCACAAAATCTACTTATCTCATGTATAGCTAGTTGCAGTCCAATTATTACAGTTGCATCTGTCTTTAAATCATCTGCAAATAGTAAGCCTAGTATTTGTTTCTTTCCAATAACTGGATAGTATGAATTACTCTTTAAAATTTGTTCAATATTAAACAAACCTGGATTCAACTTACAGCTTTGTTGCAAACCTGCCTTTTGTTCCACCATCTGTGTAATCCCATTTCCTGTACACTTTACAAGAATCTAAACTCCATCATAGAATTTTTGAACCTCTGCAATAAACTCTTCACTTATTCCTTTCCATCTCATTTTATGCATAAGTACATCTTTTCTTATTGTATTGAATGCCTTTTCAAAATCTAAAAAGAACATATACACTCTCCCTCTTTTGTTTCTTAGGTACTTGTTTACTTTAGTTTGAATTATCAATATGTTATCAACAGCCATTCTACCTTTTCTAAATTCTGCTTGATATTCACATAACTTCCCTTCTACATCTAACCTTTTCTATAATCTGTGAGCCAACATGCCTGTATAAATTTTACCCAAAATTGATAACAAACTAATTCCTCTATAATTCCCTGGGTTATTTAAATCACCTTTTCCTTTATACAATGGTATCACCATACTTATTCTCCAGTCTTCAGGTACTACCCCCCAGTCAGTCCTGGTGGTGTAGTGGTAACCATACTTGCCTTCTAAACCCAAGATTGCGGGTTTGAACCCGGCCAGATCGATGGATTTTTTGGGCATAAAAATTCTAAGTATGGCCTCCTTCGGAAGGGAAGTAAAACCGTGGGTCCTGTGTTGCATGAAAAAGAACCTCAAGCCTGAAAGAAGAGGCATCTGAGCAAAATTTGTCGGCCGTTTCATGCCCTGAATAGAATGGGATGCTGATGATCTGAGATGTTAAAGAGCATCCGTAAATAAAATAAATAAAAAAAACAAAGGTACTACACCATGCTTTTTAACCTTATTAAATAATTTTGTCAATATGCTCTGATCATCACTCAACTTATCAAACATTTTCCAAAATTCTCCTGGAATCTCATTTATACTAGCTGCCTTATTATTTTTCAAAATTTTAATTTGGTATTCAATCTCACTACCTGTAATTTCCGTATCTAAACATTCAACTCTTTCTATTGTTTTATTAACCATCAACACTCCACTTTTAACAATCCTTACACCAACCAAGCCTTCAAAATGCTTTCTCCATTCAGCTGGTGTAATCTGTTTCCTATTTTTCATATAAAACTCTTTATAATAATCCATATTTCTTTATTATTTTATCTCTTATTCACTTTTTTATCTTATCATTCATTTTTTGTTACCATTCTTGCTTCTTCCTCTATAGTAAACATTTATATCCTCATTTCTTTGACAAAATTTACAGTCTATCCTTATCATATTGTTTTTTTTTCATATTAGTACTAGTAGTTTTTTTTTCCCCCAGGGGAAAAATCTTATAAAGACTGTTGTCATCACAGTAGTAGTATCATGTCATTCATCATCATCATCATCATCATCATCATAGTCACAGTACATTTTAGACAAATACAGCAATGAAATATCAATAGTCAGTAGCTATTTAGTAAGCATAAAAACAAATGCTTGTTATCTCTTTCTTTCTTACCTCCAGTTTTCTCCATCGATGAATATTAAGGGGATTCTGTAGTTCTTCCTCCAGAGCATGGCATTTCATTCTTTCCTGCATTAGCTGCCGCTGTAAATTCAGGATTTCTTGCCGCATATCTATGGTGTTTGTTGCATTACGAATCAATAATTCTCTTTCATGGCTAAAATTTAAATGGAACTTTTTACAACTTTGCTATTAATTATAAATAGGAATCCTTGCAGACAATCATTTGTTCTTTAACTTCCTTGAATATGTCCTCTATTATGGTTTTGCTGCATAACTAGGAATGTATTTCTTGCATTAAAAATAAACAACAAAGAAAAATGAGAATTTGTGCAACATCAACATATGCTTCAATTTTTTTTTAAAGTTATGCAGTTCTGCACTTTCATGTAATGCTGTATTCATATGAGGCACACTTAGAAAGTTTCTGAACAGGGGCCAGTTATAATGATAATAATTTAAAACTTACCATTACATCTTCTCAAAATTCCCCCCCCCCCCTAGCCTCTACAAACTTGGTCATCCTTCAAAACAAAGACTGAAAACACTGGCACCACTCATTGTCCTCAATAGAGTTAAGCTCCTCTTCATATGCTATTACACCATCTTCTGGTCTTGAAAACTGCTCCCCTTATAGTTAGTTCTTCAACAAAAATGACACAGGGTGCCAGATCAGAACTGTAAAGAGGGTGAGTGTTAAGCTTCATAGAGATATATTAGCACAATGGACAGGAGCATTATCATGGTGTAGCCTAATGCCTCCAAGTTCACTTCTTGGTTGTTTTTCACACACCTTTAGGAAAACTTTCAGGAGACAAAATGTTGTGTACCATTCTGTGATAACTGTCCTTAGACCTTCAATGGGAATTATCGTCACATGTTTGTGGAGTCGCTGTTATTGCAAACTTGGAGTATTGTGCAACATCATTCCACTTGAGTGTCCTTCTGTAAAATTTTTTGACATCTCCCAATCCAATATTAAAGAAAGCCTCTAAGTCCTTACAAGTCACTCAGGGGTCTTCTTGATTATTTTTATTTGTTTAATTTACAGACACTCTTTAACATCTCAGGTCATCAGCATCCCATTCTATTCAGGGTGTGAAATGGCCGAAAAATTTTGCTCAGAAGGCATCTTCTTTCAGGCTTGAGATTCTTTTTCGTGACATAAATGTACAACATGGGACCCACGGCTTTACTTCCCTTCCAAAGGAAGCCATACTCAGAATTTTTACGCCCGAAAAAATCCATCAATCCTGGCCGGATTTGAACCCATGACCTTGGGTTTAGAAGGCAAGTATGGTTACCATTACACCACCAGGACCGTCTATGGGGGGGTCAACGGGGAGACTTCTTGAAACATCTTCCTCAGAGTGTCAATGTTTTCTGTAGTCATAGTCATTGCCATCGAAGTTCTTTTACTTCTCCCTTCATCATTAAAAGATATTTGGTCCCTGTTAAATTCTGTGAACCAAGTAAACACTATTGTATGCAAAAGAGAAAGATTCTCTAAAGTCTATACAAGTCTCCCTGTTCCTAATTTAAACCATTTTTAAAACCATAATGAATCATTGTATAGTAATGTTCTTGCTTCAGCTCCAAATTATTGGCACACGTATTTTTTTCAACCCACATTGTTGAGGCTGCAAGAATAACAGCTGTTGGAAGTAATGGTTATTTACAGATAAAAGTTTGGACTTCAAAGCATATAGTATATTTATGCATTATTGTAAACAGTTTACTCAGGTTCAGAAAATATCCAAATGTCCCTCATTCTACTTATCAAATGAAACAGCATAGTGGAAGTATTTGTAAATGTAAGTAGTCATTTTCAATTTATGGATTCAGCAAAACCATTTTCAATACGAAGAGCAAATACAAATATTTAAGATCATTGTGTGATTGAGTCAAACTAATACTATTTTAATATGACAAATTATTGTTATGAAATCACTGAAATTGTACTAATTTTCTTCCACTTACTTGGACATGTTTCAAAGGCGATTGCCTCCATCTTCAGCTTGGTTCCACTTGCCACTTCCCAGTGTGGTATTAAGATGTCGCTCTGTGGCTCTAATGAACTTATTGATAAGGTAACTGTTGTTTGGGAGATCAAAGTTAACCAAAAATTCTTTGTTTTTGTTTATAAATATATTTTCCCATACTGTTAATTCTACGGGTTTTTGAAGAGCTATTAATAGTTTTGGTTCCTTTTGGAATTCATGATTTTTTTGCTAAAAATGATCTGCCACTGCTGGCTGCAATACTCTTTTGCTCCACCTACTTGTTTAAATATGTAGGATCGGTTTCACGAACCCTTTGTTCACATCATAAGACCGTAGTTGACTGGAGGATAAACTGTTACACTGTGGGAACGTGTAATCTGCTCTAGTGAAGGTGTGATGAACTTAAAGTTTATGTTTTCATTGCCAGAAGTGTCAAAGTTCATTAAACTGTCTTTGTACTTGTAAATGTAGAGTTTCTCCCATGTTGCTAGTCCTGTAGGTCCTTGCACTGATTTTAATAATTTTGTTTCATTCAATATATCTTGGTTTTCCGTCCAGAAATGAGATGCCATTGCTAATTTCTCTAACTGTTTGTATTTTATGTTTCTGAAATGTTCTTTTGATCATGTGCCTATATTTCTCTTTGTTTTACCAATGAAGATTTTTTCACATTTTGCACAACAAATTTTATGAATGCCTGCTTGTTTCTCTTGTGGAATACTGTCAGAAGGGTTTGTGAAATCAGTCCTATATATTTAAACAAGTAGAGCAAAAGAGTGTTAGTTTGACTCAATCACACGATGATATTAATACATGATTACCTTCACTGTGCAATGTTCCAATTAACAATTTTAGTAAATGCAAATACATTTATATATTTAGAGACTGACTGTTCTTAATGATGTAATGAAATTATAGAAATATCAGGATATTTTGCAATGTAATAAACGGCTGATGAAGTTGATTGCAGACATTAACTATGCAAAATTAGTGAGAAAAAAAAATTAATATATTAATTTATCATATTTCATAAGCATATCATTTATACTTATAGAGATGCTTGTACATTTCTAAACACTAATTATCAAAAGTATTGAGGAGTAATTATTTAAAGACCATGTTTCATTAAAAAAATATTAGCCTCATGCTGAAAATAACTTTCTAAACTGTAAAAATAATTCATCAATTTCAGCACACATTTAGGAGATATTCAAGGTATGTTTAATTATTATACCTAATTTATTAAACTTTAAAGTCTAATTTTTTTAACATTAATACTAATTCAAGTTCTGTATCACATTACCTTAATTATTCTATATTTTACTTGGAACTGAAGATGGTTATATTACAAACATTTGACACTTTGATAATAAATAAATAAATTGGCCTTTACATGAACTTTGTTACCTTAATCTTTTTATTTCTAATTTCAAAAGTCTCACATCATTCAGCCTTTGCTCATACTGTGCTTCTCCTCTATTCAGTGTGTGTTCCAAAACGTCAATCTTTTGATGCAATAAAGAAAGTTCTTCATTTCTTCGAAACAGCAATGAACCAAGGATGTCTCGTTCATTCATGATCTGTAAAGACATTAAAAGAAGCTAAAAGGCTTTTGTTGCTAGTGATAATTCACTTTATATTCTAAATTAGTTGTGCTCAGAATAACAGATGTGTGTGTGTGCGTGTGTGTGTGTGTGTGTGTGTATGTGTGTGAGAGAGAGAAAGAGAGAGTATGGGGTGGGTGTAAGTGCATGCGTGTTCTAAAAAGCATTGATCTCTCAGCACACCAGAGTAAAATACTGGTCATTACTGAACTGGAATTGGTTTCTTTAATATGAAATAACTAGAAAATATTAAAAATTTCTTTAATTCCCAACCTCATTTTATTAAACTAAAAAATCATAAGGTGAGGGGTAAGCAAGGGGAGGTTAATCAAAAAGGATAGAAATGATGAGTATTTATCAAGTGACAGCTATGTTATATATACTACATATGTTATAAAAAGTAGAAAAGTTGTGCCTATGCATTCTTTTAAATTTCAGTTTAGACAAAAATACAATTTTGATATTTTGAATGTGGAAGTACAACCAGGCACCATGTGAGAAATAAATATCAACAGCAACAAAAGAACATAGATTAAGATTTAAGCAGTAGTAAATCAATTAAACAACAAAGTTTGATTCCACATCTATACTCAGGAACAAGTTCTTTTAAGAAAATTTAATTTTACAAAGACATAGGAGAAGCAAAGGTTTTTCTTAAACTACCTTGTTAACTTTTAAACATTAAGTATTTAGAATTTTTCTCCAAAGTATACTAGTAGAAAAATTCCTTAATATTTGCCTTTAAGGAAAAGTACAATTCAGAATATTTAAGAAAACAGAATTTTGAGCTTGAAAACAGCATTTTAGTTTTTCAATTAATCTTCAATTTGTATTTATTTTATTAATTAGATGATGGTCTACATATTATATTTTTTCTAAATTTCTAAGATTAATAGCAATCATATTCACCTTTCTATTTTTATAGTAAAGTAGAAATCTGTGATTTCCAGGTTTTCAACCTTTGTAAATTATTTTGGTTTGTTTTATTTGTTAAAGTGGACTGGCAACTTCCAAAAATATTTCACCAACTTTCTCTGCGGTTTGGAAGTAATGAAATTATGGATATAAAATAGATATATAGAAGATATATAATAGATAATATAGATATATAGAAGAATAATATGTTATGAATATCATTATTGGAAAATTGAGGTTCAGATACCCTATCAAGAACCCATTTACTAGAGGCAGTACAATTAGAAAAAAATGAATTTGGAAAAAATATCTTTGTATGTATAATTATTTTTATTTAAATTTATAAGTATGCCTATTTGATTTAACTTTACAAAGTAACATATATCAAAATAAGAATTTTGAAACATTTCACACGATTAATATTATCTTATTTAATTACCACACATTGCAATGAATACCAAGTATATAAATAATTAGAGTCAAATCAAGGAGGTAATTCTAGCAAGCTATTAATACTTATTAAAATTGAAAATCCTCGTACAGTCATTTATTAATATAATTCAATAATTCCATTAAATTAAGGAGGAATTATAGCTATTAATACTTTTTAATGTTTAAATTTCTGAAGAGGCATTTATTAATATAATATTATTAAGGTTTTGAATCAGACAACAGTGAAATCTTGTTAACACAAATTCCATGAGACAAAACCAGTAGTTTGTGTTAATGTTCATTCTAAATGAGGACACAAATTTTATAGCTTCAATACCAATCATGTAAGTAACTACATACTTTATATAGGCTCCATAGTTTAACTATGTGGCCATAAGTAAAAAATTGCAAGACTCTGTAAGTAAAATAACTGAAATAAATAAGTCACTCAGAAATAATTTTGTGGAGAAAAATTCAAGTATGCTTTGTTGTCGCTCTTATGCATAAGAGGCTATATTTAGAATTCTCAGTGGTAATCGCCCAGTTCTGAGGAAGTGCAACACAGGAGGTATGAAACATCATTCCTAAAGCCAAAATGATGCAGCAAAACCCTGAAGCTTAGAACACATAAAAGGTAACCTTGCAAACACAGGGACAAAGAACAAATATTCATGTTTGCTTGAATTAAATTGAATTTATTTCTCATGCATCAACATACAAAATATTTATAATGAAATGCACAGCAAAAACAACCAATTACAATTCAGGTTGTGGTGTCATGATCACCCAAAACAAAACAAAAAAAAAGGTTGTTTCATTGTCTTTGGTGTATGTATGACATTTTGAAATCAAAACATGACTATACTCTTTTTGCTACCAAATATTAATTTAAGTTTATAATCATACTTTTATTCTTTGTATTTTATATTTGCCTCATATCCTACAAACTAAACTAAGCTCTGTAAATGCCTAGAATGGTTTTCAATGAACATTTTAAAGTTGAGAAATAATAAATACTTACTCTTTCAGAAGAGTTAATTCATTTCCACTTCATTAACAATTTATTCAGAACTGCTACAATTATAAAGCTATCATCTCATGCATATGATAAGTTGCTCTTTATGGAAATAAAAGTCTATAAATCTAATTAATACTCTATGAAATGATTTAGTTCCAAAAGTAAATGGAGTAAGGCTTTGTTGTCATCTTTTAAACTAAGGTGTGTTTTTTTTTGCCTCTTACTTCCTCCAAATATTCATAAAACTCTTCATTACTTGTTGAAGGTTTAAACACTTTAAGGAAAAATGTATGCAATAACATATAACTTATAAACAAATTTTGGTAAGGAATTACCTGCTTCATTTGTTTTGATTGCTTCTCATTTGTACAATCAGCATCCTTAATAACTTTTTGGAGCTTCTTTTCCTCCTTTACAAGCAAGTTTATTTCACTTTTCATGCACTTGAGTTCTTCTTTATGTCTCTGTATTTCTTTCTTCAGGTTATCTTTATCTTTTTCACTTTTCTGCAATGCTGTTTAATACATTTTATTAGCCATTACATTTATCACGCTTAGATTTTGTTCAAATACATTTCACTCATAGTTAAGGCAGAATAAAAACAGATCAAACATTTCTGTTTTGAATTTTTAGAATGTTAATATCACCTGCAGTACAAATTATTTAAAATGTCTGAACACTATCCATTAATTATATGAAACCAGCATTCAATTGAACAAAGTACAACAAACTTTTCAACTGGAGTAAAATGGTCAAGTTTTATTTTATACTTTTTATATAACTTTTGTATCTGTCAATATGGTCCAGAAACAAAGTGTTAGTCATCAGTTTTGGTTTTCCCAGGTACTACATCCCTAACAAAAGACAAGAAAACAAGGAAATATGGGGAAGAAAATAATGGTGATATTTTTCTCCATTGGTGGCAACAATCCCCTTAAAGATTGAAAGACAGCTACCTCAGATTGGTACATAACTTCTTTCCCCTAAATGTTTTCCAAAAGGCATGTGAAATGAATGAGAACTTGACTTAAAAGGCATCAGGCTGAACCATAACAATACCTCTGCCCATGCCACCAATGTACGTATTTTTTTATTTTTCTTATTTTGTATTCTAAGGAAACTATGCTGAGCTAAGCAATAATTACTTAAATGTAAATTGGAACTTGCACAGTGAAGCCAATCATATTAATTGATATCAGTGTATGATTCAGTTGAACTGCACACTCTTAAAGCTTCACTTACTTTTCATAAATGTATGGAACCGGTTTCGAGAACATTTAGTTCCCATCTTCAGCCCTTTGTGGTGTTAAAACTGTCAACTTTGATGTGATTATGTGCGTGTGTATTCTTTCTGTATATTCCAAATTTAAGTTTTTCTTGGCATTTCATTATTTTAATATCCAAGAATGGCAGCATGTTATCTGTTTCTATTTTGTATGTAAATGATATGTTTATATCTTGAATATTTAGAAGTTTTAAGGCATCGTCAATGAGTTTTTTGTTAACTATGGCAAATATATTGTCTACATATCTGTACCATACCTTAAATATGTATGGAAAAGCTGTGTTGATGTGTGTTTCAAATCTACTCATGAAGAGGTTAGCTAGAAATGGAGATAAGGGGCTGCCCATTGTAAGTCCGCTTGTTGTTTATAAAATTTTCCTTTAAAAGTAAAAAAGGCTTGGTTTATGCAAATTTCTGTCAGTTTGATGTATTCTTTTATGTGTGTATCATTAATTCCACTTGTTTTTAGCCAATCATGTAGATAAATCAAGAGTTTTTCTCTTGGTATGCTCGGAAACAGAGATTCTACATCGAAAGATATAAGAGTGTCAGAGGGGTGCAATTTTATGTCTTTAATTTTTTCTATTAACTGATATGAATTATTTATGCTCCTGGTTTGAAATTTTGGTAATGTCTTGAATCTATTAGCTAACCATTTTGGTAAATAGTAAGAGAGAGTATTGATGTTGTTAATGATGGGGCTCATATCATTTCCAGTCTTGTGAATTTTAGGTAAACCATATAACTTAGCTATTTTAGGGTTGCTCTGTTTTATTTTGAATATTGTTTCTTTTGGAATGACTGTAAAGGTTTTCAGAACCTCATTGATAGAATTAACACACCTTTTCAATGGGTCTGACGGGATCTGAACATATTCTTTTTTATTTAATAAATTCTGCATTCTATTATTATAATCTTCTTTATCCAATAATACTACTCTGTTTCCTTTGTCTGCTTTAGTATAAACAACATCTTTTTCATTTAAGGATTTTATTGTATTCTTATAAGTGTTGTGTACTGCTGTATTCTTTTTAACAATGCCTTTAAAACTTTTTTTGATTTAATTCTAACTATTTATTTTTCTTTGTTCTTCAATCCTTCAATGGCCACTTCCAAATCTACCAAATAATCCTCTATTTTAGTGGAGTATTGTACATAAGTTTTTAAGCCTTTATTTAGAAATGCTAATTCTTCTTTTTTTAAATTTTCATTAGATAGATTTTCTACATAATTCTGTTTAGGGTTTGGAATTTTCTTTGGTTTATCATAAAGCTTACTAAATTTTCTTTTTTGATTGCTGACTTTTTTGTTTACTCGAAATTGTATATGTTCTAAGGCTGTTCTAATTAAATTATCCCATATTATGCAACCTAACCTCTTTGAAATCTGTAAGTGTTTTCCATATAGTTTATGATCAATATTTCCATTTTAGTATAATGTTTTGACTTTTCTATTTGAATAACTTTTTTCTCGGCAGCTAACTGCTCGCGACTGTTGTGGTTACGTTTAACGATTTTTTGGATGAACTTTGGAGACACTTTATGTTTAAGGCAACGGTTTAAAAAATGAATATCTGCAGAAATGAATCGGCTTTTTTCTTTTAGTTTTATATAGTCTTTATTGTCCTTTTTTAAGTTATTAAAATTGCAGTTGAAGTTATTTAGGTTATTGTTTGTGTATTCCATCTTATCGTCATTGAAAAAAGGGCTGAAGATGGGAACTAAATGTTCTGGAAACCGGTTCATACATTTATGAAAAGTGAAACTTTAAGAGTGTGTAGTTCAACTGAATCATACAATGATATCAATTAATAAGCAATAATTCTTTTTTCCTTATTTACTGCCATGAAAAATCACTTTGCCCCATTTATATATCACCATTTTTTTATTTTACTGCATTGCATCTTCACCATGACAATCTTCACACATTTGCTGTAGCTCCCACTTCTGCTGCTATCATTATCATCAATATGAGGGAGACTCAAAATGTTTCTGGACCTCATAATAATTCTTTAATATATGTTCCATATGATAGTGCTACTATATTTGTAAATCAACATAGCTTCTGTCAGCTGCTACCCAACTGCTGTAGCCTCCACAATGTGAGTTGAAAGCAACTGTACCATTAATTTAGTGCCATGCAATGATGAGAACTGGGGTGAGAACATTAGACAGTAGTGATTTATTATGATTTTTAAAATATTTTAAATTAGAAATGGTTTCTTGGGAGATTTACAAGATTTGGGATCTTGTTCCTTTGCATATAACAATCTTTAGTAGTTGCTTTGTGGAATTTAAGGGAGCCCAAATATCTTTTAAAAACAAAGAATGAAGTTGAAGACATTCAATGAGAGTGAATGCAATAAACATCATTGCTACGGAGAAAAT
Organism: Metallyticus violacea; assembly: GCA_030762175.1. NCBI lineage: Eukaryota > Metazoa > Arthropoda > Insecta > Mantodea > Metallyticidae > Metallyticus > Metallyticus violacea. Next base: position 118,276,492 of record CM060845.1, on the reverse strand, counting down.
GTTATAAGAACATCTCTTAGTGACAAAGTTTTAGATACCTCCTTTAATATTGGGAAGTTTGTAAAATTTTTGCTTGATTATTTAAGGGTCAGGAAGATTTCTTCTAACTGGTTGCAAGGGCAGAAGTTGTTTACATGTAAATGTTGCTGAAGTGCTCCAAAGAACATACTCTCACCTTGTTTTAAAATCATAACAGCTGATGAAACACGGACCTGTCAATATGATCCAGAAACAAAGTGTCAGTCGTCAGTTTGGGTCTTCCTAGATGTCATATTTCCAAAAAATACAAGAGAACAAGGAGGATAAGGAAGAAAATAATAGTGGCATTTTTCTTCATTAGTCTCATGTGGCAACAAGACTGAAAGATAGCTACTGCAGAGTGGTACATAACATTTTTTTTCAAAAGTTCCAAAAGCATGTAAAAATGACTTACGGGGCATCAGGCTGTGCCATGACAGTACCTCTGTCCATGCCACCAATGGTACATTTAGAGTATCCCTGTGAAACTTGTTGCCTAACTACTTTCAATCTTGGCCTGGCACTGTGATTCCTTCCTGTTTCATTTGGTGAAGACTAACTGCAGTGGAAGGAATTTTTAAGGTCTTAAGCTGCTGTGCAGATATCAATAGGAGCTTAGCACCAATGCTTCTAGTCTTGACTACAAAAAATGACCTGATATACAGAGGCTGAGGAGGAAGAATAATAAGGTGTAGTGGTAAGTTTCAAAACACCATTAATATCTGATCCATGTCTGGAAACTTTCTGAGCATCCTTCATACCTTGCATTACTTATGTACAGTATTTAAAACTGTGTTAGCAGTTTTGGAACAGTTGTTCTATGATGTAAGCATAGAATTCCTGTACCTTTGTTTATCTTTAAATTCCAAAGAATAGAAGTATAAGCTTTTATTTTAATAAAAAAAAAGATAAAGTGCAATTGAATTAGAAAAACTTAAAATCTGTATGATATAGAGAGTTCATAAAAATAAGCCTATGATGGAATTATAAATATTTTACTAAGATCATAATTTCTGTAGAGTTAAGGAGAAATGCTATCTTTAAGACACAGAATCAAATGGTTCTGCTATTTCAAACTATAATAAGAAAATAGAAAATGAAAGGATAAAATCATAAATCAAGTTATCACTTCAACATGTACTTTTAGAAACAGCAATTTATGCTACATGTTCCATGAACCAATAAATCTGTTAGAAAACCACATTAAAAATACTAATTAATAAGAATCAGAAAAATACTATAATTCCATAGTACTAACAAACAGAAGGAAAACTATGGGAAAATATTAAATCAATAAGGTAAATGCTCAAACTCAGAAGGCTATTGCTACATTCAGACTCATAACCAAACACAACTGTCTAACTGCCTATTTATGCAATATGAGTATTTACAGAACTGCCAAATACACAATCTTCTAAAAATGAAACACTGTAATGGGCTATATTCACCTTCCTCTATGGTAGAAGCTAAAACAGTGCTCTTCAAAATGTTAACAACATATATGCACTAAATTGAACTGCAAGAAAGTCAATGTTAACAGAATTTAATATTTCACTTCACTTCCTCCATATTTTTATTCCTTATACAGCATTAATTAAAAGTGCTGCATTACCTAAGTAACTTTTGAATCATGTGGTTTAGTGACATGAAACTCCTATGTGAGGATAGCTGTATACTAAGAACTCAAAAATGATATTATAAACTTTTACTACTTCCAGTTTAACCAAAAGTAACTGCAACACTTTTATTTTAAATAAAATACATGTTTTGTTCAGATCCATAAAATCCAGAAGTTTCTACTAAAAATTTATTATTAGAATCAAATATAACCCTAAGTTCCATGATAAATCCTTAAAATTGCCAAGCAACATCCTTATAAAATTAAATTTTGCTGGAACCTTCAAAGGATAATCCTGATAGAAGAATGCAGTTTTGTGAATTAATGATGGAGTGTATTAACAAACCAATTTTTCTTAGACAAATTGTATTCTCATATGAAGCCACATTTTGCCTGAATGAATTTGCCAAAGACACAATTGCTGATACAGGTCAGATCTAAATCCCAATGGTTGAAGGAGAATGATTTGCAGTGTCTACAAAATCTTAACATTTGAACCAGAATTGTTGGTGATCAGATCACTGGCTCTTTCTTCTTTATAGAAATGCTAAATGCTAATAGATATTTGAATTTGCTTCGAAATATAACCTTCTATCACAAATTTGATTCCGGATCCACATGGGCTATCCAGAGATAACGTCTACTTCCAACAAGATGGAGCTCCAGCTCACTATGAACAGAATGTTTGTCAGCATTTATAGGTTTTTCCACAATGATGAATTGGTAAGAGAGGTCAATTGAGTGGCCAGCAACATCCTCAGATTTGTTGCCTTTTAAACTTCTTTTTTTTTGGGGTCATTTGAAGTCAGTAGTATATTCAGAAAGACCCAACAACTTAGAAGATCTATCAAATAATGGAAGAGGTGCAAGACATTCCTTAAGTCTGGTTAAGTCATTCCTTAAATGGCTTCTATGATTGACTGGCTCATTGTTAAGCAGTTGAGGGCTACCAGTTTTAACACAGAACTTAGATGTTCAGCCAGCTTTGTTTGTTTTTGTTAAGGAAGGAGCATTTTATTATTCACTATACTTTTTGTTTCCTTGATTTAGCATCAATAAAATTGTATGGAAGTATCTAGTAAGCTCTTAATATGTATTATTCAAAAATATAAAAATATATTGGGTATTCTACTTAAAATAAGAGAGTTTAAGCTACTTTTGGTTAAACCAAAAGTACAAAAAAGTTGGCAATATCATTTTTGAGTTCTCAGTATATGGCTATCCCTACAGATGTACAACTTTGGCATGTATTTTGGGTCAATGTCCTGCTGCTGAAAAAATTAACCCCACACCTTACACTAACATCTCCATGTTTCACAATCACTGTTAACCTGGCTTTCAGCATTTGTTCTGTGGAAATAGCAGACATATTTTTGACAATTTGACTTCATAAACTTTGAGTCATCAATCCACAGCACACTCTTCCATTGGTCAATTTGTGTTGTTTGGTTCACTGAAGTCTCTAAAATTTATATCTGCATGTTAAAAGAGACTTATTGACATATATGTTTTTACAAAAACAAGCTTTACCAGCAATGATATCTTACCATTGACACAGACAATGAATGTTCTCTAGTTCTGTTATTTCATTATAAATATCTTCAACTTGCACTATGCTTGCTCAAGATAACAATATATTCATCTTCTAATGGAAAGAGCATTTCAGTAGTCAATATCTGTGTGTTGCTGTCACTGTCAGTAGAGCAGAAGAAGAAGGTAAATATTAGGCAGGCAAAAAAAAAAAATTTAGAATGTAAGCCTCATACAGAAGACAGCAGTTTAAGTAGGTAGGAGCTGAGTAAAAGACATGCAGGTAAGGAGATAGGCAGCAGGAAGATATCAGTCATAGGTAGTAACAGCTGTAGATTCCATAGTCAGGGAGATGTACAGTCAATACTTCCATATTTTAGAGTCTGTCTAAAATCAATTGCAAAAGTGGAAAGAACAGTTTCAAATTGCTTGCGTCAAGCTTCCTTGTGGTTCCCGACTTTTTCTCCTTCTTAAGTGAACTTCTTAAGTTAAAGGCCAAGTAACTTTAAGCCCCAATAGGCTCTAGACTTAGTATTAATTCATTACATTCTTGAGCACTCATGCTGGTTGACATAGTACATTAAACAATTAATAATTTAAAAACAGCCAGACATTCCAAGGTAAAGTCTTCCATAAATAGGATGGCTTATGTATACACTTAATAAGTCAATCAGAGTGAATTTAATGTAATTAATGTTCATGATTATTTTTTTTTATATTATTTAGTAGTTTAGGTAGTAAAGTGTACATGATTTAACTTTACAGAACAAAAATCTGGTTACTTGAGAAAAATTTGAATGTTTAAAAATGGCATGCAGGGGAAAAAACTGGTGTGCTAGGGAAACTGCAGCATAATCTGTTAAATCATAGAATACAACAAAAAATAATGTTTTACAGTTTCTTACACTGTATTGGTGAGTTTCTTGCATTTGTTTTTAAAGGAATTATTGTGGTTAACTGCACTATTAACAATAATGTCGATGAAAATGGATCTTTAAAGCAGTTTTAATTACTTTCAGGTGTAAAAAGATGCATGATGAACCTAACACCATTATTATTTATTTAGGTCCTAAAATATATTGGAATATACAAAATAAAAAAATAACTTTAATCAATATAGAATAATAATATAAGAACTTACTGAGGTTAACAGGACTTATTAGGCCGTTCCTTTAAAATATTTGTTCTGGTTCTAACAATTGAGTACATCACTGTTGTCCTTAAAGCAGTATATGTAGTGTTTGTTCTTGTTATACTTTACTGTGAAATATAACCAAAGAAAATAAAATATACGGAGCCTAGAACTTTTAATCTTGCTCTCCTGTAAAATTAGTAAAATATGACTTATCAGATTTTCCTCTGTGCTCCAAATTGTTTCTCTACTACTCCTAACTACAACTGTGTCTTATCTAAATAACATATGCACATTTATTATACATACATCCTATAAATTACTGACTATTGATTAACTATTTCTATAGATTTTAATTACCTGTGAAGATAATGTCACTTTTGCACCTTTACTATATTTATTCTATGACAATCATGCTCATTGCAAACCTTGTGTTCAACAAAATACTTCTGAACACCTTTGGTGCAAATGTTCTTTGCATTTTCTCCTGAATATTGGTTCATCTCTTCCCCAATAGGTATCAAATCCCACACAGTCAATTCATAAGCTCACTTAGTGTGACACCGTCACCCCATTTCTTTTCAATTACAAAAAAGTAGATAGTTTTACTGACTGGCACAGCAACAGATAGATAGACAAACAGTAAAGTAGACAGGTAGAAAAGTGGATGGATGGAAAGTAGGCAAGCAGTGTAAAATATCAAGTTGTTTAGCAGAAACTAAACTGGAAATATGCCATCTATATCAAGAAATTCATACATGCAGTCAGTATTTTTAAAGACCTTGATGAAATTATGGTATATTGCAATATTTCCTGTCACAAACTACAGAATTCTATGTTCAAAAATGATTGCAGAAAAACAGAAAAAGAAACCATTTCCTCTTGTTGTTGGAAAAATTTTATCCTAAAAAACTTGGACTGCAATAATTTATAATGTCTGAGGTGCATACTGCTGTAAACCACTGCACAAAATTGATCTCCCTTTGAGACTGAAATGGCTTTTTTGTGGCCTAATGGAATTTAAAAAGATAATGTGCTTATTTTTGTTATATCTTACATGATAAAAGTAATTCTCAAAATTCAAAGCAATATCCAAATTGATTGATTTGATTTGTCTGGCCCAGAGCCTCTGCAGGTAATTGGAGAATAAAGGCATCTTTCCTTGATATTGGCATTCTAGGGTACAATGTGAAGAGAGCCCTGTCTGTAATACAAAACTTAAAATGTACATATTTTGCACCTAATATGGATGTAGTTTGGTTTGATAGAGTATCGGTGCTCTAGTGCAATTGAGGTAGGCATATGATATAGAGATATCGGGAGTGGAGGATAGTTGGAAAGAGATGGATAAAATGCTCTATATATTTTTTTTAAAACTATATTAGGTATTCCATTAAATGCAGCCAATGGTGCCTTGTTAGAAATGGGAAAGGTAAGTATAAGATAATGGGTGATGGAATGAGTATTAAAATATTGGTTTAGAGTACAACAGATGCCACATGATCATATTTTGAAAGAATGTTTAAATTTTCAGGAATCCACTTTAAGTAAAGCTAGTTGAGGAGTGGTTAGGTAGAGATAGTTTGCTGGGTGGATTTTGGAAGATGATTAGAATCAGATTTGAGGATATAGAAGACAAATTCTGTATAAAAATATAAGAGAGAAAAGTTTCTTTCTGCTGTTTCAAGAATTAAAAGAAAATTGTATGAATGAGGGTTATATTGATAAATGTAATAAGAAGGGGATAGCATGGTTTAGATTAGGAATATGGAGACTAAAGGGAATTAGAAGAAATCTGGAACAGAGCATATGTCCAAAGTGTAGGAGTAATGAAAATGCCATTCACATTCTATCTGAATGCCTAGAAACAAGAGAGTGGAGAAGTCAGTTTATCAAAGTAAAATGGGTTTGTATAAGATCTGAGATAGCTGTAAGGAAAAATTTTGGGGAAGAATCTCAATTAAGGAATTTAGGGGAATATTTGTATAGAGTTAAAAATAAATGGATATGGATTATTAATAAGTAAATGATCTTTGGTTTTAAGGATTTAGATTTATGGCGTGAAATTGTTTGAAATGGGTAATAATTAGGGGTATAGTATTGTGTTGTAGATTTGCTATTTTATGTAGTTAAGTATAGCATTATAGTAGATATTTGAGAAATAAAGAAATTAGTAGTTTGTAGAGATTAGTTAGCTGATAAAATAATGGTATAGGTAGGGTAATTGAAATATTTTATTTTAGTCCCCTGGGTTGGATCAGAGTCTGGTCCCCTGGAATTTCAGTAGGCTACTGCTGATGAACCAGGGACTGGGGTCTGATGTAATCAAGGTGAAAATGCTAAACTTTGTTTAATTATTTATAATTTAGACAAAGGGTTAGTATAAAACCATTATTGTGTTAAAATTGTTTGTAATTTTGAGGGACTGCACTTAAAATGTCCTTGGCCAGGTAGGCAGAGACCCCTTTGTAGTTTGTAGTTTTCTTAGCATGTCAATAAATTTCATTTCAATTCATTTCATACAAAACTGAAAAAAATGGTTTCAGGAATTTCTTTGTTACCATAGCTTATTTTGATTAGATGGGAAACTTAGTTGGAGGCTGTGATGGATTATTGCATATTACTAGCAGGTCAGTGATGTAATAAATAAATCTGATTACAAAGAGAGTAAATGAATTGAGGTTAAAAAGTCACCTTTAACCCTCCATTGGGCTCAATGTATCTGAGAGATACTTCTCTACTTCTTTAAACTGATTGATATACCTGTTAATGTGAAATGGCTCCAACATATCGTAGCTTCTTAAAACCACTGTAGCATTTCCTTGCTCATTACTGATCAGCTGGCTAATATTTTTGTCTTAATATCAAGCAAAAATATTTGCGTGGTATACTGCACCTGTTCATGTACCTCATTTTTTTTTTTTTTTTTAATTTTGGTATCCTTCATTGATATGTCATATTTTCATCTATACAATATCATAGAAATGATAAATATTCAATCTAAATTACCCTAATGACTTACAGAAAGCCCTGGGGATATCATAGTATTAAAATTAGCTGTAAATTTCTGTTAGTCAGTAATGAAAAAAACTTTAGTCTATTTCACCAAAAATAATTACTGCAGATTCTCAGCACACTTCTTCAAATATGTCCTGCATGCTATAAAGAGTAGTAAACTTCATATTTCTTGCAGCAATATCTTGTAAATCTGTTCTTTTTAGATTCCAGGAACAGCTCTTACAAAATATGCATTATTTTGTGTGGAATAACTACAGGAAAATTCATTGATTTTATGAAAAGTATAAAATATTTTGATGTTTATTGCTTACTATATATTGTGAAATGTAAAGTTATTTCTCTATCTCTTGTTGTAGTATGATAGTAATAACATTCTTATCAATATAGCTGCCATAAAATGCAATTTTAATTTTACATAAAGCAGTATACCACCTAATTTAAATCTTATGTATTAATTTCCCCCCCCCCCACAAACTCTTATTGCTAGTTTCATCTGTTTCCATGCATAACATTACCTTTGACACTCAATATTTACTTTTATTCACTTGTCTTCTTGCCATAGAAGAACTCTAGTAGTTCGAAATAAAGCGACTACAAGTGTGACTTTCTCTTAGTGTTTTATCCTTTTCTGCTTTATTATTACTGTTAATTTATATATATAAGAAATACACATTCCACCCATGGGAATTCCACCAAAATTTTCCAAAAGATTTTTAAAGAGGCAAACATCATTTTGGCTCCAGTAAACAAATGTAGTTTAAAAACCTCCTAAAAACCAACACAAAAGGTAAAATTCTGCCAGGAAAACAAACAGGCATTTACAAAATCAGTTACAAAGACTGCAATATGAAATACATAGGTAAAACAAAAAGAAATATTACCATACAATTTAAAAACCTTATGAGAAATAAAATATAAACACATGGAAAAATCACCAATAGCAGACCATTTTTGGCAAAAGAACCACAAATTCCAAAAGGAACCAAAACTCCTAAAAGGTCTTCAAAACCCATAAAATTAACAGTGTAGGAAAATATATTCATAAACAAAAACATAGAGTAGTGTTTAACGCCCGTTTTTACTACTGAGGCATCACAGGCGGTGACACTGATGATACATGAAATGAAATGATATATTGGGAAAGGATTTTTTTTTTTAAGGAAGGAAGCGTTCCAGGCCTAAGTTGAGGTACCTCCCCGGCATTTGCCAGTTATGAAGACTGAGGAAAACCTGGAAAAAACCCCAGTCAGGGAGGACGGTCCTGGCGGGATTCGAACCGCAGACCTCCCGCTCACGAGTCCATGCCTTAACGACCTCGGCCACCCGTGGTGGTCAAAAACATAGAACATTTGGTTAATTTTGATCTGCCAAACAATAGTAACTTCATCACCAAGTTCATAAAATCCATAGAGCTACATCTCAATTCCATGCTGGGAAGCAGACAGTGGAATCATGCTGAAGATGAAGGCAACAGCCTTTGAAACATATCCAAGTAAGTGGAACAAAATTAGTGATTTTTGAGTGATTTTCTGAATAACAATTTGTTATGTTGATGACCATTTGTAATTGGACATCTATTCTCAGTGAGAACTGTATCTGTTGTCAAAGCAGGGATGGTATTTGTGTTTGGTTTATAAACAGCCAGTGAATGCTCCTGAGATGATCATATCCAGGAGATCCATATCCAGAGTTCTTAGACAAAACCTTGGACTGAAGACTTTTGATCACAGTACTGGGCATTTTTTCCTGAAAAATGAAGCAGCAGAGGATGTCGAGATGCAAATTATTGTTACAGTATTACACTAACAATATCATTTTTTACTGACAAAAAAGTATGGTAATACTGAAGAAGCTACAAATGTGAATTAACAGAATGTATGCTTCAATTCCATGATAAGCTTATGAGAGGGTCCTGAAGGTCCAGAGAAGCAGCTATCATGTCCCAGTAATAGTTTGATGGAGAATGAGTTATGACTGTGTCACTAAGTTCCATTTTTGTCAAAAGAGATTGAAGACAACTGCCAAAGTGCACAAAATTACTCTGCTGTAGCCTGTGATGAAGAACCTGAACATGACTGTTAAAGAGCAGGCATTGGAACTTACAGCAAGATTCAGTTCCAGCCCAAGGCAACATCTACTTAGAATTGGCTTGAAAGAAATGTTTCAGATTTTATTACTGCTTAAGATGGCATTCCTGTAGTTGCAACTTAAGCCCCTTAGACTAAAAACGGTGGGCTGTGCTTGAGAGTGTGTTTTGCAAGAAAAAAACAATAATAGTGAAAGTCTAATGCATTTTGGAGTCAGCATTGCAGATTTCCCAATGGAGGTAGTGTGTGTGCTGTTAGAGGTGATAGACCAGAGAACCTTTGGTAATGTGTGAAGGCAAAAGGCAATTATTTTTATAACTGATTGGTACTAAATGTTTGGAATATGTGAGAGAATTATATGTCAAAAGCAGATGAAAAAATGTTAAATTACATTGTAAATACTTGATTAAACATTGTAATAACATTTATGGTATGGCTAGATCTATGAATCAATAAAATTAAAAATTGTCAAAATCCCATGCATCCAACAATGTGCAATAATGAATGCATTATATATAAGAAATCTGGATTTTCATGATAATACTCACCAAATTCTTGTCTCATTAAGTGAGTTTCTTTTCCTGTGATATCATCTTTCAGTTGCTGAATTTGATGGGCCATGACTTTCAATTTTTGCTTCAAGTCAGATATTTCATCCTGAAGCAAAGAGAAATAAATATGCTAAGTATTAATGCATACTTCTTAGGAAACAAATTTCAATGAGGGGAAAGAATGTAGATAATTGCTGATGTACCAAAACTGCAGCTATAATTAATATTTACCTGAGCTTCCACAACAAGCTTACTGAAACTATTACGCTCACTTCTTACAACATCCAGCTGTGATTGTATTGCATTATATTTTTCTTCTCCTTCGGATATAATTTTCTTTAAATCTATAACATTCATCTTTTGTAACTTAAGTTCTTCCAGGGTATCTTCCAACTTATGAGTGAGATCTTTAATTTCAAGTATACTCCTAGAATTAAATTATTTGTATATGCATTTATTTGCTTATTTAAAGTGAAGTGAAGTGAAATTCCTAGATACCATTATCAAAATACAAAAAATTGCATTCCAGACAGAAAATCCAATCTATTCAATCTAGGAGAAAAATACACATCTTAATTTTCCCAAAACATGTCCTGATATGGTATGGTGGTAGTGGTAGTAGTGGCAGGATGGCAGTATCAATAGTGGAAAAGAACACTACCTTAAATATAAGATGAATTTTTATTTCTTTGAATTCTTCCATTTAATATATATTTACAACTTAATTTTTTTACCTTTAATATTAGTTTAATTTATTCTAAATAAATGTTAAAAAATGTATATTTTAAATTGAAAATCAAACATGTTAAATTAAAAGCCTGCTTATGTTAGTTGTGTGATGCGCCACCAAAATAGAAAGGAACTTGAACAAAATACCCCTGACATAAGTAAATATTAGTCTTACCTTATTCAGTCATTAAATTTGTGTTGGAAACGAATTAGTTCAAAGAGAAAAGAAATATATTGCTTTCCTATATTCAAGTATTTAACCTTTCTTTAAAAATATTACCTGTCTCTTTCCTTTTGGATATTTGCTGAAATTCTCTTTTGCACATTTTCTTCTTTTTCATGCTTTTCAACTTCTCTTTCAAGCTGTTTCTTCATTGTTTCTAGCAACTTTATATTTTTTTCTTGCTCTAAAACAGTTCCTTAAAAAAACCAAAAGACTAAATATTGATAATTTCTTGACATGTGAAAGTTGTTTACACATAAACTAATAATTATTGCAATAGAGTGCAACTGAATTATGCATATAACACTAATTTATGGGAAATATTCTGGACAGCATCTTTATAATACAAATGAAACTGGTTCAATGTGATGAAACAACCAGTAAGTATTTATGAAGCAAAATGCTTAATGTTAACTCCAGACATAGGAGCTGTAAGGAATTTTTTTTAAGTATTTAACATCCCATCAACAATCAAAATCTTACATTAATGTAATCAACCTGTTCGCTCTAACTCCATTTACTTACATAACACTAGGAATTAGCTCTCGAAATATGTCCTAATGTCATGTAAATGAAGTTAGTATGAACAGGTTAGTATGTAGGATATATTATCACTCCACTTCATAAGTACAATTTATTCATTTCATTAATCCAAATTGTTTTATACGATGAATGAAAAGGATGAAATATAATGCAAATCAGTTTGAATCCTTGGCATCTAGTTACCATTCATCTTCTCAAGTCAGGAGAAACCTTTATCCAGGCAATGGTCCCAACCAGAGATCCAGCCTGGACCTTCCAGTTGGCATACAGATGCACTACCACCTGAGCCATGATGGTGGACATTAGGAATTTTGATGAAAATATTAGTGATGGAGCTGAGAGCAGCAAATCATGATTCTAGTAGCATGATCTATGATAGTGGTGAAGAATAATGAAAGGGAAGATAAAAAATGTGGAAAGAAAAATAGAATGAAAAAATTGAATAAAATTATTTTGCCATACTAAAACTTCCATCCATAAAAGAGTTAGATGTTTTATTGCAAGAATCAGCAGTTTAAAAGACGATACATGTTATGTAGCATTTTTAAGAAAGAAAGTTACTTATATCCATGTTCATTTTGCCTTTCCACAAATTGAAGAAACCACTTTGGAAAAAAAAAAAAACACACTTATTGTTCTAAAGGTTGTGCCAAGAACTTATAAGGTATAGCAAATATGTATTTAGTAACATAATTGATAACACTATGTAAATAATCATGTGGTTCATGTATTTATAATTCAGGAGCATGATCAATTTAGAAAAATGTTTATTTGGTTTTACTAAAATTGTATATCTCCCAATGGAGCGAAGGGCTTCAATAAATACCCACCACCTTCTTCCATTCTGAGAGATATTGGTTACTTCAAACTATGATGTTTCCATCTTCTATATATGGAATTATATCACTTGTGAAAGTCTTAATAAACTGCTGCCTTAGAACAGTTTTAAATACATAGTGGCCAAACACAATTTCAAACAAAGAGTTATGAATAAACATAAAAGGAAAATAAATAGAAATACTGATAAAACAAAGAAAATAGAAATGGATTAGTCACACTCTTCATAACTAAACTCTTGAGAAAGAAATAAAAGGTTATTGCAATGTAATTTTTGAAAATGGTGAAGTATTTAGTTTTAAATATAAGTTTTCATTGTAAAACTTTGATGATTCAGTTGGGTTATACAATAGTGATAGAATCCTCAGGGCAGCGGAGAGAGAGGAAGACCCAAGGTTACCTGGCAAAGAATTTTAGGATGAAATACAGAAAGAAACTAGGGATAGAATAAATATATAGATAATTGTGATCAATTGGGAAAAATAGGTCTTGCATGGATGGTACGGGTGTATTATTTCTAAAAGGATTAAGGAACAATTTTAAAGAAAGAATAATTGTGTGTGGGAAAGTAGATAGTGCTTTCCATTGCCTAATAGACTCTGAAATGGTAAAAAGGTGGACAGTATCTGGAATAAAAAATAGGACAAATTGCAAGAAGGAATAGCAGCAATTAAAATGCTGACAAAAATGAGAGTAGAGAAAATAAGTAATATTAGAGAATTTGTAGAAAAAATAAATGATAAGAGGATCAGAAGTTTAAGGAAGAAGCTTGGACGCATGAAAAGTTATGAAAATGGTGATTTATTTTAGAGGGCCTTTACCTTACATATAACCAGATAGTTAAGGTATGGGAGAGCATTAGTTGATAATACTAAATTTTTAAGATATTTTATTTGTTTGTTGTTTGTTAACCTGTTTTTTATGAATATAGGGACAAACAGGTAGCTTAAAAAGAAAGGAATTATTAGTATGTAGAAATTTTATATGTAGCCAAACCAGTCTAAAAAATTTCACTGGACAATCACTGCAGCTGAGCCAAAGACCAAAGTTCAGTGGTTAGCTAGTTAAATGCATAATTATTAATTGTTTATGTTGATTATATTATTCATTAATAAATAAAATTCAATAATTATAACTAATAAAGAAATACAGATCGCGGCATGGATAACATAATGCTAGCTACAAACCATTGGCCTTCATTATGTTCTTATTTAGGATTTCTCGCTCCCTAATCAAAGTTTCACATGTTTTTTTATCAGCATCTGCTTCCTTTTTCACCATCTCTAAGTCATGCCTAGTTTCACTTAGAACAGCTTTTAATTTTGCAATCTGCTTGTCCTGTTCTTCTCTTTGGGCTTCAATTTGAGCCTGCTTTTTCATGTAAATTTCTTGAATTTTTGAAATTTTAGCTGTTTCAGCTCTAAGTCTTATAGTTTCTTCTTCCTTCAACTGGAAAATAAATAAATATTTTATAATATATATCTACCTAATATGTATGCATAATTCATCAAATGGTGAATTTTTATTTTATTTTAATTATTTTATCCACATATGAAATTATATATCATCTTATCTTCATCATACACAAGTAAATTCACAATAATTCAAAAATAATTAGAGGAGGAGGAGGAGGAGGAGGAGGATGATGATGATGATGATGATGATGATGATGACGACGACGACTGTTACAAAATATGGAGGAGATAAAAAAAATCACTGTATTGTGTTGTGTTAGATACATTATATCATTTATAATATGTGAGGAAATTATAAAAGTCATTTCTAAGTAAACAAATGTCTTTAACATATTTATTCAAAAATTTATAAGAGAGATTATAAAAAAGTAAAAATACTTCAGTTTAAATTTTTATGTTGAACATGTTTCAAGACCCTTCTCTCCCATCATCAGCTCTGGACCAACTGTTGGACTAACTGGAGATATTTGGTGATTCCAGTAAGAGCCAACACAATTTACGCATCACGGAGTTTCAAAATTCACATTAATATTTCACTTACAAAAGTAGGCTAAGTTAACAAGTGTGTACATATAGTTATTTTAAAATGTTTCATAGTCCCCCATTTTTTTCAAAGATTTGTGACATGTTTAATAATGAATAAATAAAATACTACCTTTCATATAAGTAAAGCTGGATTATTACGGTGCTTATGTTTCCTATCTTTTTGGCATAAAGAAATAGATAAACCAGCAAAATAAACAAATTGGAATCTTGTCCTTCAGTTTAATGGATTTTCATTTCAGCTGCTTATCTCAAATAGTGCCAAGAATACATTTAAAAATAATTAGGAAGTTGTCATAACTCAACATGGTGTCACATGTAGGAGTTCCATAATCATCAATTTACAAGGCTTAGACCTAAGACCCTAACAGACCATATGAACCATTTGAATTTAGTTACAGTTAGCACATATAGAGTCAGAAGGATAGGTTGTCAGCCCATTGTTTCAAGCTCCATTTAGTGTGATGCTAGAGTTATTAATTGGTGGACATGAAATAGCCAGTGATTTTGTCCAAGGACCTCTTTTTTAAGGTATGGTGCTTCTTAACATTCTGTAAGCCTAATACATGGGACCCATGAGAAATCTTTAATATTAAAGGAAATCTAAATTAAAATTCAAACCTAATTTACATAATCTATGCCACTATTATAAAGATGTTGCTTACATAAAAAAATTGCAAAATATTTATTAAAGAATAAAATCACAGAATGGTGAGCAATGTAATCATAAATACAAAAATAAAAAATAAATAATAAATCTAGCTATTTAGTAACTCTTCTATAAAATAAAATCAGTTTTAAATTATTTATAAACTCTAATTGTCTTATTTCAATGGGAAAACTTATTGTAAATTTGAATTCCATTATGAGTAAAAGAGTGCTTTTACAGTGTAATATTGTGACCAATTATAGTTAATTCTGAGTTACCTCTTGTGCTGTACTGATGAATCATGAAATAGGTATTGAAGATTTTTTATACAAAATTAAACTTGCAGAAGGACAATATAAATGTATAGAAATTGTAGCGTTATAATTTTAATTCTTTATAGTAGTGTTTGCAACTAATGTAGCTTGGAACATTAATTATCATTTATCTCTCTTTTTTTTTAATTTGAATACCTTATCTGAGGTCTTTGAACTTTCCCAAAACATGTCATATCTTAAAAGCAGGTAATAATATGAAAAATAGACCATTTTGGCAACATTAAAATTCACAAACAATCTTAATGTGTTTTATGGTATAACAAAGCTTACTTAATTTTTTGTTCAAATTTTCTAATGTAGACTCCAATCTAAATATTGGTTAGAGTTCTTAAATAAATTTAAAAAATACCTGTGTAAATTTTTAATGTTGTACACACCAAGACTTTAGGGGTCTGAATTATCCTATTTCAATGGGTAACTTACTGTAAATTTGAATTCCATTGTGAATAAAAGAGTGAACTGTATAAACATCATTTTGGTATTATTAAAAACAATATCAGGAAAATAAAAATTTTATTTACTTTGTGATGAAATCCCATTGCTATCATTTTCTCTTTATTTATAATAAGCATGTTTTCTACAAACCACTGAGAGATTTTTTTCATTGACTTGATCCATTAGGTGATTTTGAACATTTCCTGTAAAAAGCATATTAGTGTTGTCTGTAAAAATGGCTAATTTAGTATTGTTATTGCCTGTAATACTGAGTGTTACACCATTTATAAAAACTAAAAATAAAAGAATACCCAATCTGAGACCCATGCCTGTATATATTTTATCCTGTATTGATTAAATTTCTCCTCCTCCTCCTCCTCCTCCTCCTCCTCCTCCTCCTCCTCCTCCTCCTCCTCCTTCTTTCTTAAAGTATCCTATATTATGCATATGATCTACAGGACAAATAAACTGAATTGAATTCAATTGAATGGAATTTATAAATCATTGTTTCTGACATGAAATACCAGATAACCACATTGTATTAGTAGTTAAAATAATTATTACCTTCAATTCATTTGATTTGTTTAAAAAGTCCACTTGTAACTTCCTAAATGATTCTGTTAGTACCTCATGATCTGTCTGAAACTTTGCTACTTTATTGAACAGTATCTCTGTATCCTTCTGCTGATGTTCCAATGTACTCTGCAATTAAAATAATTGATTAGTAAACTTAAAAATTAACATCAAAAGAGTGCAATAACTGCCAGTTCAATTATGTTTCTGAGTTCTAATTACATTTTAGAGCCTACTATCTCACATTATCCTGAACTCAAAAATTATTTCTAAGAGGAAAGCTAAATAAAATTTTAATTTAAACCCCTTATCAATTTTTAATAATTGTAATCCCTTACATTTAACTTTGTTTTCTTATTTACAGAAGGGAATGAATCATTATGGATATGTGATCAGACAGCTCAATCATAATATTCCATGAATTTAGGAAAAGACAAATAAAATGAATGAATGGATAAATATTTATTTCACTAATAACATTTACACTGTTTTTATGTTAGTTTGGATACAAAATGCATGTAAATTATTACTGTTAATAACATTTATTTTTCAATTTATAGCCCTCAATTTATGGAGTTGCATTTCTTCTATATCCCATTACAATTAACTAGGTGGAATATATAATGGGGAAGTATATTCACTCCTAAATAGTGCCATTATCAACAATGTTATTCTCATTTGTAATGCTTATCTTCCATAACCATTTTTGCCTCATGTTTCTGATGTTTTTTCCCAGGTTCTTTTATATTTTCATCTGATCTT
This sequence comes from Metallyticus violacea, assembly GCA_030762175.1. Classification (NCBI taxonomy): domain Eukaryota; kingdom Metazoa; phylum Arthropoda; class Insecta; order Mantodea; family Metallyticidae; genus Metallyticus; species Metallyticus violacea. The sequence continues at coordinate 118,259,434 of CM060845.1, read as the reverse complement.
AAATTTAAAATTCTTTTGCCTCTTAATTGATTTGGTATGTTTTCCCATTTTTGTAAAAGGAATTGTTCCTTCCGAAACTAGGTTTTTTATATTCTAAAATACAATGCCATTTTGGACGTTTCCCCTTGATATGTCCATTCTTTATTCTACTGAAGCTTATTACTCCTCTTCTAAACTATACCAGTCCTTCGCTTCTTACCTTATCACAGATTTGAATGCATTTTTCTCAATGTCCTATATAGTTTCAGAGATTCTTTTTATATAAAGACTAGCCCATATTTCCTGTTTTTCAATATCCTCAATTCTTGTTTTTATCTCTTTCCAAAATCCTTTTCCCATTCTTTTACCATCATACCATATTAATCTCATGCCAATTTCCTGCAGAATATTTTGGAGACAAATGTAAAAGGATTGCATCACTGCAGCCAATAACATGATTTAAAATGAAAAGGCAAAGTTATACTTTTAATGAACATGTCAGAAGTTTTTACCTATCCAAGAAACTGGATATACAAAGTTTATAATTATATTAGTAGTAAGCAGAAAGACAAAATAGTCTGTTGCTCCCTTATTGCAAACATCTGAAGTTAGTTTCAAAAGCTTGCCCATGATTAAAAAATACTCCGCTGAGAAATCCAAAGCTATACATGAGATGACTGAAACAGCAGTATGTTTGATAGATAATGAAAGTTGTATAAAAAGATTATATGAAACATTTGACAAGCGAGTCGTCAAATGGTTTACAATGAGAGCAAGTGACTCATGAAACTAAACTATATGAATCTTAATGAGACCAAGCTTTCAATATCCAGTGGCCCTTGTATGAAAATAATCCAATAGAAGAGTAAAAATTGGCAGTAAACATCAGTCAATTGTAGAACATTTCCATTCATTCCAAATAAACTGTAGAATTGAAGCCCAAAAATAAGATTTTAGAGCAGATAACGGTTACTTTGAAATATTTGAAATATTCAAATTTCCTTTAATGTATAGAAAATTTGTGATGAAAACCTCTTGATTAGAAAAATATTTTATAGCTCAGTACCTTGGAGAAGTTCATAGCAATATTTTTTGACCTTAGAATTAGAATAACATTTGAGATGGTAAGGATCCCAGATGAAAGTTGTTGTGATAATCTATATCAAACATTTAGAACACATTATTTTTTTTTTTTTCTTTTTCATTCAAAGTAATCCCATTAGTAGTTCTGTTTTTAACTGTGCTTCTAATCAGCAATGAAACTCACAAATAGGCTTTTATCTATGTTAGAGGCACTTGAATTTCTCTCTTTTATTTTTATTTTCTCATTTAATGCAGTTTAATTACAAATTAATAATAAGCTAAATTAATGTTCTAAGGCATGATTTGTATTTAAATTATTAAAGAATAGTAAATAAAAAGTAACAAGAATCGGTGAGTAAATGGGATACACCAACATATGAATCTATGTGATTATCATTTCAAAATATAACAATCTGTCATTTCAAAATATAACAAACTGTAAAATAAACACTCTTTGTGTCAAATTATTGAAATATTTGTGATTTTAACAAAGTTTAAAAAAAAAGTCATCAGATTTAATATTTGTCAAGTAAAATTTGGCAAATTTTGATGAAACCAGTGGCTAAGGTGTTAAATAGATTTATTCCCAGTAATCTTGTAAAAGTGTATAGTAATAAAATACATATAGGTAGAGAACAAGGAAGAATAAGGAAGAAAGTTACAGAGAAAGAAGCAATAGCACAAGAACAAGAAGAAAATAGTTCTTCTTACCTTATATTCTTTGATCTGAACTTCCATTTTAATTGTATTATTAGAAGCATTTTTTAGTTGCATTTTCAAATGTGTTATTTCTGCTTCTTTGTTTCTTATTTCAATAGTTAGAGCATTTAGTTGAGTATCAAGTTTTTCCTGAAGTCTCAGTTGTTTTGCAGCTTCATTAGCTTGAGACTGGAAATTAAAAGATCATTACAAAGTACCAAAATGTATATTGAAAAGTAGAGCAAGTTGTGGAAAAAAATGTTTTCCTGAACATTTTAGCTACAACTTATAAGTACCTGAATCCAAATTCTTTAAAGCCAGAACACCTGATTTACCAGATTGGGCACTAATAGATTTACATTACAGTATTACTACACAATTTATGCACAGTTTGGCACAATTAGTTGCTTACATGCCTATATAGAGGTACCAAGGTATAAAAAATGTAAGAAAACTATTATTAAGCTTGTAAGATAAGACGTTATTTACTTACATTACGCTTCAGAAAATTATTATTACAAAAACATTAATCAAAAGCTATTGACACTAAAGGTCAATAACAATATAGGTAATTAATACGGGATTAGGAAGTAATTTACACAGGTATTACATACATATTTTATATACCTGAACTATATTATTAACTCAACTTTTCAAAATTGCATGCCATATATGTTTATTACAATGAAGTTAATCTTTTTTCATTGAATTTATTGAAAAAATTCTAGGTAAAACACAAACTACAAGGGGTCTCCACCTATCTGGCCCAGACTATTTTAGATGTACCTCCTCACAAATACAGAAATTTTAATATATAATGATTATATACTAATCCATTTTATAAATTTTAAATAAAGAAATAAAGTACAAAATTTCCATCTTGATTGCATAAACCCAGGTCCCCGGTTCATCAGCAGGAACCTACTGGAATTTCAGGGGACTAGGCTCCAATCCAACCCAGGGGGCTAAAATAAAATATTTCAATTACTCTACCTATACCATTATTTTATTAATTAACTACAGTCTCTACAAAATACTAATTCTTTTATTTCTCAAGCATCTACTATAATGGAATTTGATATTTGCAAAGTGTTAAGAAAAATTTAAATGCACACTACAATGAGGCCTCTACCTCTTTTTTTTCATTCATTAATCTCAGCCTAGTTGGTATTTGATACCCATCACTAGGAGAGCTTTTACTTTACATGTTCTGATATAATCTATCTTATTAAATCATACTTGTTCTGAGTATTATCATTATGATTATATGTTTCTTAATTGTAATTCTCTGCAATATTTTCAACATTAATATTATAATATATATAATATTAATGAAAAATAAAAATAAAGAAACACTATTAACAATGTAACAAATTAACACTAATAATAAAAGTAGATAAAGATAAAACACAGAGAAAGAGTCACACTTGAAATTGCTATATTTCGAACTACTGCGAGTTCTTCAATGGCAAGAAGCTAGACCAATATATATATAGCTTTCTCAATGAAAGTGAAATTAAAAAAAAAAGAAAAAAAATAATGCCTCTTTTGAATATACACAGGTTGTTAGCTGGGTGTTCATATAGACAAGTAACATAAACAGAGAGGCACAATAACACAAATTAAATATCTCAAACCTGTTAGGTTCTTCTCGGATATAAAGAAGGGGTGTATGTGTGCGTTGCACATGATGAACATCTAGTTCATATCCTATATATATACAGAGTGTATGAAAATTAATTACGCAAACTAAAATGGTTGAAACTATACAATAATAGAAGAAAAAAGTTTCCAGTAAATAAACATTGGTCTGCAAACAAGCCATATGCAAGATCTATTATTGTGAACGTGTGGTTATGAGCCACCAGTGACTTCATTCGTATTATACATCATATGCATCACTTGTTGCGCACTTAGAAGTGATTCATGATGTGCTCATTGTTTACAAAACTGAACATTACCATCAGGTGGTGTTGTAATCAAACCATACACAACAGACAATGGATATAGTACACAGTCTTAGCAGTCAAATTACTTGTCTGAACAGAGTCAGGTGTGCTGAACTACTTAGTAAAAATGAACCATACAGCAACACAAAGTATACGGACACATATTTCATCTATGGTAGGGCTAACTGTAATGCATAGGAGGCTGCACATTTGTACCATCAAGAATACCCTGATCGAAGACACCCCAAAAGTCCCTCATTTACAAGGATCCATTAGTGCCTCAGAGAACAGGGTAGTTTTGTATGTGGCAGGGGAGCAGGAAAGCCTGCAGGCAATGCGCTTGAAGTTGAGGATATGGTGTTGAAAGTAGCACTAATCTCTCCAGAAACTTAACGAGAAGAATTGCCTCACAAATGCCTGTACTAAGCCAAAGTAGTGTATGGAGTATTACAATTTACTGTATACTGTGAATATACTGCATTCACCTCCAAAGATTTCAGTGATCCAGACTTTGGACTCCTAGAGTGAATTTTTGTCAATAGATGCAACAACAGGCTATAGTCAACCCTCATTTTACAGGTAACATTTTATTTACCGATGAAGCTGGGCTCACATATGAAGATATTTTTAATTATCATTATTTACATTTTTGGTGCAAAGTAAAACCATAGTTAACATGAACTACCACATCAGCAATGTTTCTAATTTAATTTGTGGTTGTTGATCATCTTGTTGAGCCACACATTCTTCCAAGGAAACTCAATGGACGGAGATACTTTCTGTTTCTGGGGTGGAATCTTCCAGAATTACTTGAGGATTTTCCCCTTGAGCAACTTCGAAGCATTGGTACATGCATGATGGAGCATTGGCACATTTTGCTGCTACTGTAAGAAGATATCTAACATGGATATTTGGTACAAGATGGCTGGTCAATGAGGGCCTGTACCTTGGACTCCATGATCAATTGATTTCAATCCTGTGAATATTTCTGTCTGGGGTCACCTCATAAGTGTAGTGTGTGTGTACAGCCCTCCCATTGATATGGTTGAAGTACTGGATTAGAGAATTGTACATGTTTGTCAAGAATTTCCAGATGTTCTGGGGGTATTTGAAAGAATTCGAAATTCACTGCAGAAACGAGTGCAGTATTGCATCCAGATGCAAGGATGATACTGTGAACCCCTCCTTTAACTCATAAGAGTGTACAGTACATATCATGTAACATACTAAGTAGATTTGTATTCCTTGTTAAGTTAAGCTATGAGTGAATTTTCAGCCAACTTGAATGGAAATTAAACAAACAGTCTATTTTTCAAATTCATTTGTACTAACTAGGACGATGTTTCCTAATGAAGTCATTGGCAGCTTGTGACCACTAATTTGCAATTATCTCACACATGGCTCATTGGCAGACCCTTTATTGGAACTTTTTTCCTTCTATTATAGTATTCTTTCAACCATTTCAGTTTATACCATTAATTTTGATACACCTGTATATATAGATTTTTCAATGAAAGTAATATTAAAATATACCTCTTTTGAACACAGTAAGATATAAGAAAAAAAAATTTAATATTTTGAGTCTGCTTTGTTTACTTCCCCTTTACTTCCCCTGAGGAAGATTTAGGCTTAAAATATTAAATGTCTTTTTTGTGTTGTGCCTTCTTGTGTGTGCGTGTGGTGCTTATGGAATACAATTTTTTTTCAACATAAATATTTAATTGATATATATATTACCATCATTTTCCTATACCTCTATATCACAGAGAACATTTTAATAATGATTCATTACATAAATACCCTTTATAATTGATTTTCATGTTCATCGTGAATTTCCCAAAACATTGCTTTTGTCTAAATCAATGTCAAAATAGCCATTGATGTTACAGTCTTGAAAGCTACATGCCCTGTATTTGGATTTGTTTTGATTATAATATCAATTTTTAATATTACAATACATTGCTTTGGTTTAATTCATGTTATAAGACATTTTATATTCTCTAACATAGCTAAGAAGACATACACTTTGTTTAACTGATATTATCTCAGAATACCCATAAAGTTTCATGTAATTGGATCATGTTACCATATATACTCATGTGTTTCCTTCCTCCCTCACAGTGGGTGCTAATGACCATAGCAGTTTTGCACCCTTAAGCAGTAATAATCAATTCCTCCCTCACATATTTTTTCCTTCTAGATGTTTTGCATGTTATTTTCAAGAACTCCCTGAATTCAAGAAATTGGTTCTGCCACAAGATTATTTTACATCTTCTGTATCAACTACAATTTTTTTGTTAGCTCTCCTGCATGTGATTAAATAATACAAGTCACTGAGGGAGTCAGAATTGATTGTTCCTCAGTATCATTCTTCTTAATGGTTTGTTGTTTGTTGGCAGCTTCTCTTGGAGTAACTGGAAGCTACACGGTAAGTAACTCCAAGAGCTATTGAAGATGTAGTAAGAGTACATACAAAAGTTTACAGCAGAGATTAAAAAATCCTCAACTCTCCTGGGCTTAAAAAAGGTGTATGATACAGTGTGTTTCATGATATTGGTAATTATACTCAAATTAAGGCAATATGGACTTCCTGACTCTGCACTTAAACATCTGCAATCTTACTTGACCAAAACATATCAACCTGTCTATGTCAATAACAAAAGTTCTGAATTAGTAGAAATTAGCAAAGGAATCCCACAGAATTCATTACTTGGATCTTATCTGTTTATTATATATATTAATGACTTGCCCTGTAAAACTGTTTTTATGTTATTGACACTACAGTAATGAATGTCATTTCAAATTTAACAATAATAATAATAATAATAATAATAATAATAATAATAATGTTATTATTTTATTGTCATTGAGCTTAGGAGCAATAGAGAGCATCAAGAAAACATTCAGTGCCAAATCTAATAAAATAATAATGTGTACAAATCAAGATTGCTAACATTACATATATACAAGAGAAAATAACAGAATCATTTGAGAAAGTGCTAGATTGGCCTAAAACTAATCAGTTAACTGTCAACCAAGATAAAACCAAACAACATCTAACTCAGGTAATTAAAGTATAAAACTATGAGAAATATACCTTGATTAGTAACTGGAATACCCACACTGAATATCAGTACCAAACTTACCAGAGTAATTTTTCTATCATACATACTTAGAAGTAGAATAAGTGCTGATTTATTATTACACTCTTACTATACTTACATTAATACACATCTGCTATATAGGCCATTACTGGGGAAAATTCTCCAGGGGCAACTTGAAGTTTTAAGTAGCAGAATAAAGCAGAGGCCTAGCAGCAATTTCACCAACAGAATCATGTAGAAAATATGCTAAACATTTTAATATTCTAACTCGTACATAAAATAACATTTGGAGGACCTGCACATTAGATTCATAAATAATCATCATATCAGATAAGCTAGTCAAATTGATTTGCCTTTTGCTCAACTCTAAAACCACAATGGGCATCACTTTAAACAATAAACTACCTGAAATGATATTGTACCATTAAAAAGATTCAAACTGTATTACTAGAATGGATTACTAACAAGGTATTTTATTCAGTTAATGAATCCCTTGAAATTGTTTAATTATCTTGTGTTTTAATTATTGCATCAAAATTCATAGAAAGTTTACCTTGTGTTTTAATTCATCATCATCATCATCATCATCAATACTAGACTATTATAACTATTTTGCTAACTTATGTTAATGCTATTATATACTCTAACCTGATGAAACAATTGTCTATAAAAATGGCTTAACGGGGAATAAAAATCCTTATCTTATGTTTATCTTTGATCCTTGGCTATTAAGGGAAAACATCACAACTATGGACAGAGGTAAGGGATTTTCTTTCCTTTCTCAAGGACAGTGCTGTTTTCCCCTTGCTATCGTTAAAATTCAGAAATATTCATTTGAATCTTCCAAAAGTTTTACATGCACAGTGACACAGGTAACAATTTGTTTGGTTTTGAAGCGATACCCACGGAGATTTATTATTATTATTATTATTATTATTATTATTATTGTTGTTGTTGTTGTTATTATTATTATTATTATTATTATTGTTGTTGTTGTTGTTGTTGTTGTTGTTATAACTAATATGTGTTTTCTTGCCCTAATTGATATAAAATGAAATAATCATGAATAATGTATATTTAGCAATTTAATATTCTTGTTCGTTGTATAGCTGGAAATTCTTGTAAGAAGGAAATTTTGTGCTTTGCCCACCATAGAGCGGAAACATTTCAAACAATAATCTTGTGAAGGTCAGGTTCTTTTGTAGAGGCGAGGAAACATCCTTTTGTATTCTGTCCTTATAATAGACATGTTTTCGCAGGAGAAATCTACCGTTCTTTTAACTTACGTAAGCGGAGGAGTTTAAAACCCAATAGCAAGTAAACAACCTTTAACAGCTGAAGTGATGGTTCTGGTTCAAGTATCACAGGAAAGGTTTTTAAACCCCCAGTAAAGAAATCGCCTCTGTAGCAAAAACGGGCGTTAAGCACCATTCATTCCAGTAAAGAACGAATCAGACGAGGACAAGCAAACTTAAATTAGTCAGTAACAGAGCTTAGTTTAAAAATGTTAAGTAAGGCACGATGCTCTCGCAAATTTCGCGCGGCTTGTGATTATGAACGATATGTTTGAATTCTGTATAAAAGGGCAGGTTTGGGCGCCGTGCTTCATTCGAGTTCAGATTCCTCGCTTCATTAGACTCTAGATTCTTTGTTTTATTCATTCGATATTAGATTCTCTGATTCTCAAGTCGCTCGTCACTTCCATTTTAGTCAGAACTTCAGATTCTTTGTTCATTGTTCAGCAAGTTCTATTTCGCGTAATCAGGAAATCGGAATACCAAGTCTGCGATTTTAATCGATATAACTCGTCAGGACAAACAGGCCATCAAATGAACATCGTAGAATAATTACGCGCAGCGTCTACTCTACTAATGACAGAGCACTTAGATTCACCATAAAGTCGTTCAATAAAGCATCGTTGAAAGTTAATCCTAGACGCCTGTACCTCTTTCTAGTCCATTGATTTAATATCAATAAAAACAGCGAACTCTCCCTGAACTTTTGTTACTTCTTTTTGGGACGGAAGTAACAAATCACCACCATCTACAAATCAACATCAACAGCCGAGGCAACGTGCCAATCATCGTCGCCCCAGCAACAAATACAGTCTCAGTTTTTAAGAAAATGTTAGACTGATTACATATTTGCTCAAAGAGTAAAATTTTACTTTAATAAGCAGCTTGGATATTTATGCATGAGTTGTCCATTCTTGGTTATGCCTGCCAACTAACGTATGAGTGAATATATGTGAAGTAGCTGTTCTTGGAATGCCACAATGATTAAATACCATTTTTAGTTCTTACCCAAAATAATTATTTTTATTGTTTGATAGCTTTCTTGAATTTAATTCAAGAGTTGGAAGTATGTACTCTGAAACTAGCAACCCAACTTGTATTTTTTTTTTACTCTCTCTCTCTCTCTCTCACACACACACACACCGCGCGCGCGCGCGCGCGCCAATTATTGCTGTTATATGATAACCATACATTCTTTCATTTAAACTAGCTCTCTATTCCTAATAAAAAGATGCAAATTTGTTTTAAATTATTTTTATTTCAATTAATTTGTGCTAATAAATGTATACTGGTTTTATATGATTAGTACAAATTAATCATATATACATTATTCTCCTGTATTGTTTTTCTGCTTACATCCCAAAGCAACCATGTTCTTAATACCAGTCAGCTTTCCCGCTCCTTTTCTCTGCCTAGAGTCAATGGGAGAGTATCAATTAATTTTTTAAAATCACACACTACCTGAAATAGTTATTTATGGTGCAACTGATGAAAGTGTTTCTAGTTTATTCTTTGCACACAGATTTAAATTACCCCTTTTAATACTTGTCCAGAAAATTAACTCATCCACAAAAATGGTCATTTATTAAATTTCCTAGTTTCTTCTTTATATTTCAATCGTCCTTTTCAAACCTGGACTATGTATAGTTAAACAAAAGGGGAGGGAAGCTATATAAACTCTAGAGAGAGAACATACTTCATGATCACTTCAATTATTCAATATACAAGCTGCTGGAACAGATTAAATTTAGGTGGTTATATTACCTTAATTGATCTTATTTCCAGAAATGTCTGATGTATGAGTTTTAAAATAAAAATATTATATTTATCTCAAGTCGCCTTGTAATTTGTTGGCCCATTCAATTAATATTAACTATAACTATATAACTATATATTGAAGATGCCCTGGAGTAGCTAAGTAAAGCTTTTTAATCACGGATAAATTGTGTTGTTAGCAACATGGTTAGTTTGATATGCAAGTTGCCTGATAAGTCTGCATGTACTACCAGATCTACAGGGAGTTCATTGTAACCACACTTCCAGTCTGCTAGACAACGTGCTTTTGGCTATAAGTGAAACCACGTGGTTTAAGCATGATACGAATTAACACATTTTAACTGTGTTGTTTGCTTATTCAGCGATATCTATCAACCGTCACGGGTGTTCAAGGTTGTTAAGACACGGACTCGTGGGTCTGGTGCTCTGACTCCCGTTAGGACCGTCGTTCCTGTCTAAGGTATTTTCCGTTTTCCTCAACTCTCATAAATGGCAAATACCGGGGCGATGCCTGAAAAGTTTCCCTCCTTTAAATTTTTTTTTTCCTAATTTATCATTGCATTATCAGTGTTCAACGCCTATGATGCATCAGCAGTAAAAGCGGGGGTTAAACACTATTTTAAAAAATATACATTCCCGTTCATTAGCCTGATCTTAATACAGTAGACTTTAATTTGTGAAGGCATTTAAAACCACTTGTTCATACAATTTTAGCCTTCAAAACCATTCATTATTTTCCAGGAATATTTGAAAATGTGCGACACTTCAAACTCTAGCATGTTCATGTATGAACTTAAACATGGTAGAATCATTTTGAGCACTTGGTGTGTTGCGACCTGCAAGCAAATAAACAATTGAACTAAGGGTTGATTACCTACATCAGCTGATCCGTCTCTGTTACGACAAAATGAAATAAAACATACATCAGCATTTTTATAGTTCAATTTAAATCTTTGGAATAAAGCTATAAAAATAAAGAAATATATAATAAAATTTTAAAACAAAGTATATTCTGGAGCAACGAAGTTAAAATATCAACAATTTGAGAGGAGAAAATTCATAAAACACTGAAATAGATACACACATATGATAATATACTGAACAGCTTGTGTTTTTTTTTTTTTTTTTTTTTTTCCAAAGGGAGAAGAGGGGCTTTCTTTTTATTTAACAAATTATTCGCGTGCGACAAGGTATTGTTGACAGTGGTAATTTATTTAAGAGAACATGAATAAGACTAAGAATTTATACAAATTAAATTACTGCAAATACTGATAATTGTTGAGAATTATTTGCAGAATATTGCTTGGGAGATGTGATACCTAAATAAGCGAAACTGGTCATGGACGCTCGGAGCTACAGCGAATAACGGCATATGAACCAATATTCCGTATAACAAACACCAATAATAGCACAATACGAAAGAAAGCCAACTTGCCCAGCTAATTGCTTGGAATGGCACTTTTTATTAAACCAGAACATAGTTACATTATCTTGTTTAGTTACCATAATGCAAGAATTAATGGAAGCCTAAATAAAACAGAGTTTACGTATACTAGTAATGTCTATTAAAATACTCTAAAGTAAAGAAAAAAATTAATATAGTAAATAATAATAATAATAATAATAATAATAATAAGAGAGCAAGATCATAAAAGTAATCTCAAATTAAAAATTAAGGAAAAAATGTGAGAAAAACGGAGGTGAATACAATAAAAATGAAACATAAAGTAATTCTTGAAACAATGTATTTAAAATAACAAGAACTAGAGAAGCGGAAATTGATATAACACTGAAATAGTTACACAAATATCGCAATATTCCAAAGGCAAAAGACAAATAATAATAATAATAATAATAATAATAATATTAATAATAATAATAATAATAATAAATTATTTCACCCACCAAAGTTTGTACAAGTATTTTGCGTCTCCTTCCAACCCTCTATCTCTCGCATTATGGGTGCGCGCAATTAATATCAATTATCCGAAACTAATTTATCATCTTACCTCCATATTTTGATTTAATTCATTTATTCGGGCATCTGCAGCAGCAACACGTTTCTCTAGATTATCTTTGGCACTTGTAATTTTTGAAAGCTTTTCTTTGAGAATGTTGATTTCTCCTATGAATCGTTCTCGTTCTTTGAGTAAATTATCTCTTGCTTTTGCCATACCTCCTAAACTGCAACAAATTTAAAAATGCAACAATAAATGTAGGTGCCTCATATCATAGCTTGACTATACACTATCAAAGTAGTACATTTTCGTTTAGGATGGAAAGACAAATGTTTTCTGGGATAATTATCTTTCACGTCCGTTTACTATGTACAACAGGCCTGAAATCCATGAGACTTTATTAGAACACAAGCTTAAATATATTTCAAAGTTAGTCTATTTAATATATTTCAAAGTTGAACCTAAAAACAACAGTAATGTGTACTATGATTTCTGTAAACAGATGTGACTCACATACATTATAATGACGTTGCTGCGTGACAGGTAAATCAACAATGAACAAATGAAGCCAAGATTATCGTATGATGTTCTGTAAACAGATATGACTCACATTACGTTATGCTAGCGTTGGCACAACAAAAAGGAGTCAAGATTGTCGTTTGAATAGCGGAAAGCAATTTTGAAGTGGCATTGAAAACCGAAAATGTTGTTGAAGTTCAATCAGAATAGAACCGCCAACGCGAGTAACAATTGCACACACTGGAGACAAATTTGAGACTCGTGGCACCGTATGCCGTAGAAATCCAGCTACACTGGTAGCACTTCGGGAAGAAATTGAAACGGCATGTGCTGCAATCGTTGAGGACACTTTCGCAAACGTTGCTCAATCAGTAGTTCAACGTACTCAGAAGTGTATCGACGCCGATGTGGGCACTTTGGGCAACTGTTGTAACTGTAAAACTCTAAGATGATTAGTGCTCATCATTTTCTGTTTGTGTGAGTTCAGTTTTGTTATGCTGACTGTTTTTTCTTTGCTTGAAGTGTGTATACAATTTTTGGCACCCTCTGTATAATATACTTAATTCCCTTATAACAAAAAACACTTTTCCAATGTTTCATACTGCAACATAAAACTATGTAGTCTCAAGTCATGCTAACTGAACAGCACATTGAAGAAATTTTGATAGCTACCAATGGAATAATGCAGTTAACTAGTAACTAATATTTGTAATCAACGACTAGAGAATTTTTTCTTTGGTATAGCAAAGAAAGGTTTTAAAATCGTTATAGAAACATGTCTTTTTGGTTACATTATTCTATAGAAAGCAATAAACAAGTTCATAAAATGTTTGTTTCTTTATTGAAAAGCAAAGCTGCATAACTTAAATTCTTGATTTAAGTGGTGGCTGGGTGGCTGAGATTTTAATACATCTCGCATTGCCAGAGCAGCGATCCCAGCTCCATGCATTAAACGCTCCTACAACTTTGATCAGTCATAACATTATGTTATACCGATGTGTTGTTCATCAGCATTCATATATTAAAGATATCTTTGATCAATTTTTAATGCAATGTTTAGAAAAATTTTCCAATTTCGTCATTCAGTTCATCCATAATGTGAGTTTTTTTTTTTTTTTCTGTAACATGTTTTTGGGAGGTTCCCCACAAATAATAACTGCACTTATAAGACCTGATGATCATGGGAGACATGACCCTAAAAATGATTATATAATTAAAATTTGGTCTTAAGAGCTCACAAGAAATGAACGGCAAAAGAGCAAGGAATGGAGTGGGCAAAATATTTTTGAAAATATCGATGTTTTCCTCTCATCGGGTCGAGTTCACAGTATATTGAAAAGTAATGCTCCTAAAACCAATTACAGAAACTCACACGGCAATACTATTGTGAAGTTCTACTTTTATTAGTTTCGAAGCAATTTAGTAGTTCTTTGGGTTTATCGTTTTAAATTACTATTTCGTGTATTCCTTTGAAGAATACTCTAATGCATTGGTTTCCGGAGGTTGGTCGCGACCTGTAAAGGGATCGGAGAGAAGGCAAGAGGATTTGAAAAATAAAACAAACAAAAAATGCTTTATTATTACACATTTGTGTTACATTTAGGTACATAAAACTTGTTGAATACAAAAAAAAAATAAAATAAATAAAATAAATATTTTAGTAATTATAAAGTATACCACAATTAATGCGATAAAAGTGGATATTTTTTAAGAAAAGATCTTCTCAAAATCTGAGCTCTGTATTCGGTACACACACAATATGATTTTAAAATTCAAGGGGATTTCTAGCAGTTAGTGTGAGAAATATATTTAGCATAAATACCATACTGAAATAGTATAACAAATTTAATAGTTTATTTTGCCAGTTCGGAGTATTCTTGCATTCTCTTGATTGGAAACTGTTATACCCTTATCGAAAAAAATGTGTTTCACCATTACAGTAGTGCCACATCATAAATGTTTCAAATATATGATGAATAAGACCCGACTCAATTTTTTAAACTTTCGTTTTATATAATTATTACATATTTAGTGCGATTTGACGTAGCTTTCTATTGTGCTCTCAACATGTCTAATCGATAATTCAGTTCTTGGCACACACGACCAAGATGTGATTGGTTGAACAGTTTCTCAGATTCTCTCTTTAAGTACGCAATATCTTTAACATGAAATGTTCCTCAATGTAGCTCCAGAGGTAAAAATGTAACTTAAGGGCGTAAGATCAGGCGATCGTGGTTGCCATGCCCTCCATTCATCCCTTCCTATCCAGCGCTTGCTATTATCATATATAGAAACGCATAACGTAATTTTAATATTGAAAGACTTATTAAAATATACATCTTTATCTTTATCTCAAATTTGTAGCACTGTGCACACTTCCAAAAATCAACACAGTTACATGACATTTGTAAAGATAAAAGTTCTGTCACTCAATAATGTGTGAGGGACAGCATGTTCATGTAGGTAAGCAGTTGTTCATTATCCCATACCCTAACGTCATGAAAGACTTGTGGAAGTGAACCTCATCAATGAACACAATCTTCTGTAAGATCTGTTCATCATCCTTCACTGCAGTACATTAAAATAAAATCTTATGGGATTATCAGCTATGCGAATTATCTGTAACTCCAGTTTGTAACCCGTAAAACGGAGACATTTTTCCAAAACTATGTGAAATGTAATCATCTTGAAGCTTAGACTTGAGCAAGGGTAAGTAAGAATGTCATCAATATTCAAATCATCAACCAAAGACCTGCCTGAACATTTTGCATTCAGTAAGCCGCTCAGTTTCCTTAAGCCGGTGAATGTTATTTGCATGCAGGGCTCTTTATTTAGTAATGACGATTCATGACAAACGCGTCACCGATACAAATTTCACAAGCCAAAGGACGCATTGAGCTTTCCTTTGAAACTGACCGACTGTCCATCACAAGTTTTCTTCGCACTTCCTAAACGCTTTGAAGACTCTTCTGCGCGGTATAAATAGCATCATTATTATATTCTTTTGTTCGGACACTGCAGAAGCCTAAAATATCACTATGGCTTCGCGCATGCACTATATTAATCGTTTTTTTTATTTACTGAAATGTCAGCCAATTGAACGTGACTGTATAAAAATGCATTTTGTATTTCATCTGTGGCTATCATTTATGTATGTATGTATGTATGTATGTATGTATGTATGTATGTATGTATGTATGTGTGTGTGTGTGTATGTGTGTATTATGTGTGTATGTATGTATATATGTGTGTATGTATGTGTGCATGTATGTATGTATGTGTGCATGTGTGTATGTATGTATGCATGTATGTGTGCATGTATGTATGTACGTATGTATGTATGTATGTATGTATGTATGTGTGCATGTATGTATGTACGTGTACATGTATGTATGTATGCATGCATGTATGTGTGCATGTATGTATGTACGTGTGCATGTATGTATGTATGTATGTATGTATGTATGTATGTATGTATGTATGTATGTATGTATGTATGTATGTGTGCATGCATGTATGTATGCATGTATGTATGTGTGCATGTATGTATGTATGTGTGCATGTATGTATGTATGTATGTGTGCATGTATGTATGTATGTATGTATGTATGTATGTATGTGTGCATGTATGCATGTATGTGTGCATGTATGTATGTATGTATGTGTGCATGTATGTATGTATGTATGTATGTATGTATGTATGTATGTATGTATGTATGTATGTATGTATGTATGTATGTATATTCAAGTGTGACTTTATCTTAGTGTTGTATCCTTTTCTGCTGTTATAATTACTGTTAATTTGTTACATTGTTAATAGTGTTACTTTATTTTTCTTTTTCTTTTATATCGTTTGCACCCCTGGTGTTGCTTTTTAACTTCGCTTATTAGTTTAATTTTCTTTTGCGTGTTTTGCTTTTTACTTCTTTACTATTTATCTTTTATTTTTTAATTTTATTTCTTACTTTCTCTGTGTTTTCTAATACTTTTATTGTTTAATAGCGATCTCAAGTGTCCTTTTTCTTAGTGTTTTATCCTTTTCTGCCGTTATAATTACTATTAATTTGTTACATTGTTAATAGTGTTACTTTATTTTTATAATATAAATGAAAAATAAAAATAAAGTAACACTATTAACAATGTAACAAATTAACAGTAATAATAAAAGTAGATAAGGATAAAACACTGAGAAAAAGTCACACTTGAAATTGCTATATTTCGAACTACTGCGAGTTCAAATATAGCAATTTCAAGTGTGACTTTTTCTCAGTGTTTTATATATATATATATCCCATACCTTCAGAGACCGCCACGGATGGGATTGAGGACGTTAAGGCGCGAACTCGTGAGCGAGCTGTCTGCGGTTCGAATCCCGCCAGGACCGTCCTCACTGACTGAGGTTTTCCCAGGTTTACCTCAGTGGCAAATGCCGGGGAGGTACCCTAAACTTAGGCCTGGAACGTTTCCTTCCTTAAAAAAATCCTTTCACAATTTATCATTTCATCTCGTGTATCATCAGTGTCCACCGCCTGTGATGCCGCAGTAGTAAAAACGGGCGTTAAACACTATTTAAAAAAAGAAAAAAATCCTACCTCCAGAAGACTCAACTGTTATCTAGATCTCGAATAATGTTCTCGAGCATGATGGAGGTGCAGAAATAAAATTGGCACAGGAAATGTTAAGCGGCTTGTTACAGTATATACTTTTATTTTGGTTGTAATTTGACTGATATTCAACGGTTTTCAATTTCACTTTTTATTTTTCAAATGGTGTTTATGTACGGTAGTGAAAATTCACAAACAAAAATCTCGCCCATAAGCGCGTCGCGCCTCTCAAAAGTTTGGAAAGCAATGCTCTATGCTTCTCCATTGTCATGAAGTTTTCTTCCGTTATAACTGTTCTTTTTCACTTAGAACTTTTTAGTTTATTCATTCTGCTTACTTAATTTTAAACAAATATTCTTGCAGGATTTTTATGTGAAATCGGAACAACAGAGCCTTTCTCTACAGTGCATTTCAATAAAGTAATTTTAATTCACATACGTAGCTTGGATAAAAATGAATGGCAACAGTGCTGTAATGTCTAGAGGACTTTATTATCAGAAGAGAGCTACGTACATTCCTCAAATGTAATCTCCTGCTATGTCAACCACCTTCTACCACACATGTGGAAGGCGCAGTGCTCTATCAGTGTGTCCATCTCTGTTAATGTTCTTAAACGACCGCCCTACAGTATTGATAATGGCGATTTGTGTGGCGAAACGCCTCCCTCGAAGTAGTCCTCTCATTTTTGCGAAGAGATCAAGGTCAGGCGGGGTCACATCGGGTAATATGGTGAATGATTCCAGCAGTAACTTTTAAATTCCGTCGACGTAGGAAGTTCGTGACAGCGTAAGCAGTGTGCCACCTCACATTGCCATTAAAGATGGTGGGTTTCACTGCCAGCATATGTCGTTGTTCTCTCCCTAATTCTGTATGAAGAAATTGCAATAGTATGCAGCATTTAACCTTTGTCTTTCAGGTACAGCATAGTGCAGTATAACACCATGAATGTCATACGCCATAATGATCATCACCTTCACACCATGTTCATACCTTTGGATGAGGAGAACAAGGATGTTTCCATTCATTTGATTGTCCAGGTTTGATCCATAATGAGAATTCTCCCAAGGAAGTCGTCACCTTCTCTCTGGTATCGGTTTATCAAGTCCTGTGCATTTGCATAACGGTATCATTGATGTGCCTCCGTGATGACATAAGGTATCCAACTGACACAATTTTGTGGAACCCAAAAGTGTCCTGCAGAATATGGAGTACGGTTTGTGGCATACACCTAGCTCTGCGTCTAACACGCGCAGTCCATCAGAGATCAACTTCCCACAGAAAAGGAAGGAGCTAAATTGTGTGGTTGACAGTTTGGGGTCGTCCTGAACAGTATCCCTGACTGCACGAAACACTTTCACCCACCTTGCCCCTGAGCCATATGGCAACACTGCATCATCACGTGCTTCACGTAGTCTCCGATAACACTCCTGAGCGCCACGACCTGGTGTAACTTCAATTTTGATCCACGAATGTTGTTCCAGTTTCGAAGACGTATTGCTAGAGCGCTTGCACTATCCAACTCTACTTCAAGGCTCCGCAATACGTCACAGAATAACAGAACATTGTCGCCACTCGCTGCTGAAGGTCATATTGTGAACATAAACATGTTCACTAGACGGATTTGTATGCAAATACATATTTTTTTTTTTTTCTTTTGATATGGATTTAAGTTTAGCAATGTGTTTCATGTTCTTTTGTGTTTATATGTTAAGTTTTACAGTGCATATAATTGATATTTCCGATGTTGCTACATATTTTATTATTTTTCGATGTATCCAGGATAAAATACACGCATTTAAAATATTTAATTTTAAAATTAATATTTAAACACATAGTGGCAAAATAATTAAGTTCTTACATGGAAACACCCATAGGGAGCCTCTCCAGTGCGGTTGCGACAAAACCTGGGGAATTCCTCATTACATTTTTCTTACCTATATTACGTCACCATGCAGCTTAAATCATTTAACGTAACGAAAAGCACTGCGACCAGCACATGTCACGCCTCCTTTCATGATGGGCAGCGGAGGATGGCGGAAAAACCCCACGGCAACCGACTAGTACGAGGGAAAGTCCGTTTCGGGCTTCGCCGATAAGGATTATCACCTTCACAAGCGTCTTATCTGGTGTCATACCTTATCTGTTAAGTAAATAATTGCAGCTGTAACTTCCCCTCCGCTGTGTTCAGTTGTTCAGATATAGTTGCATAAAGAAGGCTATGTGTACAGATAGCGACATGTTCAAAATGGAGCATCGAGCTGTTATTAAGTTCTTCACAAAAGAAGGACTTACTCCAAATGAAATTAAACAGCGATTGAACGGTGTGTAGGGGGAAGCATCCTTCTCATATTGTACCGTAAAAGAATGGGCCAAACGTTTTCGGATGGGTCGAGAAAGCATTGAAGACGGAGAGCGAACAGGTCGGCCCTTGGAGGTGCTTAGTCCTGAAAACATCGCTTTTGTGGAAGGAGAAATTATGGAAGACCGGCTGCTCAAAGTTACAGAAATAGCAGCAAGGTTGAGCCTTTCTTAACAACAATCCTTCGAATTATTCATGAACATTTAAACGTGAATAAGGTTAGTGCAAGATGGGTGCCTAGACTTCTTTCCTCAGTCCAAAAGCAGCAACGAGTTATCTGTTGTCAGGCACATTTGCAGCTCTGCCGTGGCAACGAGAGAGAGAGAGCTCTGCAAACCATTGTTACAGGAGATGAAACTATGGTTTTGTACCATGATCCCTAGTCCAAAAGAGAATCACTGGAGGGGCGTAAACCTGGCGAAGCACCGCCTCTACAGGCCAAGGTCAATCAGTCAACCAAGAAGATCATGGCTACAACCTTTTGGGCTGTGAAGAAATGTGGCTTCAAGGAGATTGACGATCCACACTATAGCCCAGATCTAGCTCCCAGTACACTATTTCCTCTTCTCAAAATTCAAGAATAACCTTCGAGGAAGTAAATTTAAGTGTGACGAAGAAGTGATGGATGCTGTTTATGCCCATTTTGCAGTCAAGCTTTCTGACTATTTTGGTGGGGGGGGGGGTGGACTGACATGTTAATTCAAATATGTGAGAAGTGTATTGCAATAAAGGGTCATTGTATCGAAAAGTGAAATATAGTTTTTGTCTTTGTCATACCTAGAAAATGGTTAGACCGGAAACTTATGGACCTACCTTCGTATCTGCAGCTACAGTAAACAGTGTGTGTGTATTGGCGGAACTTCCTAGTTCATAACAAGATCAACACAGTTTCAGTTTTAGTCTCCTAACACATTAAATATATTTTAGAATTAAGTAAAGTTAGTGCAAAAGGAATGAAAAAAGTAACAAGTATGTAGAAAAGTTATGAAAATTAAAAGTAACCGATAACATTTATTCTGAGAAAAAAATATTACGAGTAAGGAGGGAAATTTTTTCCCATGGGAATCAAACATAGCCTCAGTACGTTCTACTCCCCAGGGTATTTTCCCCCTTACTTTACTTGTAAATTTTTTTTCCTCAAAATAAATGTTAGCATGTTTTTTTTTGGGGGGGGTAATCTTCATAAAAGTTCTACACTATTCTTAACCGAATAATTCTTACTTTATTCATTCCTCTTGCACTAACTTTGCCGATTTCTGACATAGCTTTCATATTTAGGAGACTAAAATTGAAACTATGATCTTGTTATGAATTAGGAAGTTCCGTCAATATACACGCTGTTCATCGCATTGTGGCTGCAGATACGTTCACCGGGAGACTAGTGTTAGTTGCCGTCGGTTTTCTCTGCTGCCCTTCGTGAAAGGAGATGTAACTTGTCCATAGTCCTAGTTACGTCCTGGGGAAAGTCACGCCTGCTTTTCACGATCGGCCGCGGAGAAAACCGAATGTCTCAAACTTCGCCTTGGGCACGAATTGGAGGTGTGAATGCAATCTCTTCGGGTGGAAATCCTGTTTATTTGTCTTTATTGTAGCGTGGGGTGGATTTAAAACGTGTTGTCTTCTTGTTCTTCTTGTTCTTGTTCTTGTTCTTCTTCTCCTCCTCCTCTTCTTTTTTAGTTAATATAGACTGCATCCATAAAGTTCGTATACCTGGAATATTGGAGGGAACATGAGTACAATAAATATCTGAGAAGGCATGCCTCTAAGTACACCCGGAAAAGTTTAATGTTTTCCCGACTCGTGTAAAAATGTTATCGCGCCTCTTTTATTATTTTTTCTGTTGGAATTCGCAATTAATTTATAAATGAACAAAATATATAGGTATCTTTAAAAAATAAATCAATAATAAAAATACCATAACATTATAAAATCAACCTCTTTTAACAACGTTAACTTTAAATGGGAGGTGGGCTTGTTTTATGGTTTCAAATTTTGCATTATGTGGAATGCCCTTTTTTAGCTGCATTTTATACACACACATACACACTGTAATTATCGTTTCTTAGTGTTAATTTGGAAATTTTTGCCTTTTGGAATTCACAATTACTTCATATACACACTAAGTATAGCTTCGTAATGCTAGTTTGGATATGCGTATGTAATCGTGCCCTTCTATTTTTTTGCCTATTGGAATTCGCAATTAATTCATATATATATACACACACTTATTAACCTAAACCTGATCTCGAGTAAATCCTAGAAGCTGGTGGGCCCGGTGGTTTGTTCCTGCTCCTACTGCCTGATGGCCTACGCTCGCTTCCTTTTCGCAAATATAAATTGATAGTGGGTAACTCAAATATTCAAAAAGAAAAGCTCCCATTATCACTAAACCCGTTTGTGGATATGAGTCTTGAATTTGTGTAATGGCATCGGTCAAATCCACAAAAAAAGCTGGGAAAAAATCGTAAATATAAACTTATTTCGAATTGTGTGCATAGTAGTATGTTAACG
This sequence comes from Metallyticus violacea, assembly GCA_030762175.1. NCBI lineage: Eukaryota > Metazoa > Arthropoda > Insecta > Mantodea > Metallyticidae > Metallyticus > Metallyticus violacea. The sequence continues at coordinate 118,237,598 of CM060845.1, read as the reverse complement.
GATGAATCATTATAATAATGGCACATCTCCTTTAACTTCTAAAAAAAAAAAAATAATTAAATAATTAAACAATTAAAAAATAATACATAGTAGGGTTTCGAACCAACTATTTTCCCTTCATCTATCTTCCCTGCATTTCCACTAAGCTCTACCCGTTTGAGTGTTGATCAACACCTAGTTGACTGCAGGGTTGATTATTTGCCTATATGTTCTTCGGCTAAGAAAGTTCTCCTCCGCTGCCGTTCGTGAAACGCAGGCGTGACTTTCCCCAGAACGTAACTAGGGCTATGGGCAGGTATGCCGTAACGTCAAGTCTCAAACCAGGCCTTCTGATGGTGATCTGGATGTTCAGTGTGGTTAAGGTCGTGTTATAATGCCCAAATAAAAGTCGTCTAAAGTTCGCTTTTAAACCAGTGGTTTAAAGAATATGGAGAATTGGTTTTCACTATAGACAATAAAGTTATTTACTGCATCGTATGTAATAAACAAGTTGTAGTTGATAAAACATTTCAATTGATTCAGCATATATCTCTCTAACAGTCGGTCCTGGTGGTGTAGTGGTTACCATACTTGCCTCCTACGCCCAAAACGCGGGTTCGAACCCGGCCAAGATCGATGGATTTTTTCGGGCGTAAAAATCCTAAGTATGGCTTCCTTCGGAAGGGAAGTAAAGCCGTGGGTCCCGTGTCGTACATTTACGGCACGAAAAAGAACCTCAAGCCTGAAAGAGAGGCCTCTGAGCAAAATTTGTCGGCCGTTTCACGCCCTGAGTTGAATGGGACGCTGATGACCTGAGATGTTAAAGAGCGTCCATAAATAAATCAATCAATCAATCTCTCTAACAGCACATCTCAAACAAACAGAGAAAAAATACCTCCAAACATACACAATTGATACAAGTTCCTTCAACTTCACAAAATAATGAATTTTGCAGCGATTTTTGTGAAGCTTTTATAGCCACAAATATATAATGGAATTCACTCAGTAACCACAAGTTCTGCGGTTTTTTGTTGTTGTTATAATCACGCCATTCCGGAAGAATCTACCCAAGGAAAAAAATGTCTAGACAGCTGTTAACGCGCAGCAATTTTAGAAATTAGGAAACATTTAAAGGACTCTCTCGGTAAGGGGTAGTAGATGAAACTTTAGGTGCCTGTGGTCTTCGAGTGCCACATTTTCTTGTACGGAAACTATGTGAAGGTGAGCCTCCTTGATTGCTTATAGGGTTTTAGAAAAAACAAATAATTCTATTACTCACTTTGTGAATGACACTCTGAAATTACTTTGGCCAGAAGGAAGTAGTGAACACAAATTTCGGGTTCTCCTTTCAAATGCTGCAACTTACATATTAAAAGCTGTTTCAGAATTAAAGGCATCCCCCCCTCCCAACTGATTCGTGTTACGTTATTGCGCATGCACTTCACAGAGTAACGGAAGCTACGAGAGAAAGTTTTCCTGGCGTGAACAGTTTAATATCCAGCATAAGAAGATATTTATTAAAACCCCGTCCAGAGTTAGTGTTTACAAAGAAAAAGTCCCAGACCCCCAGAACCAATACTTGCCCGATGGGCGTAGATTGAAGTTGCTCTGTTCCATTCAGATAATTTCTATGCTGTTAAAGCATTCGTTGGTACGCTGAAACCAATTGTCAATTTAACGTTCTCGGAATATTTTTAATGGTGAGTATTTGCAAAGGGACTTACCTGTAATCAAGGCACATTTCAGAGTTATAGCTGAAGCCACCAAAAAACTGGAAAAAATCTAGTTTGTCTTTACGTGAACTTTTATCAATTCTCAATTATATTCAGAGTACACTTAAACTTTAAAGTATGCGGTAAATTGTGCAGTGTTTTAGAAAGAAATCCTGACAGCAAAATTTATGTTCTATTGATAAATATCTTCAAAGTGAAAACATAGTGCTTCCCGAAGAAATTTTCCCCGAGTTAATACTTTCAAATTTTGCCCAATAACATCTGTAGATATGGAAAGATTCTTCTCAGCATACAAACTTGTGTCAACCGATAAATTGCTCCTTCTGCCTTGACTTTTATTGATTTCTTAATCACAAACCAAATCATATTTAATAACACAAACGCAGAAATAATGCTTGCTCTCGAAACAGCAAGTAGCGACTGACTGTCCACATGCAACCATGAGCTTAGGAAGTGTCTGTTATTATGACAAGTGAATGGCGCATCTTGGCCGAGCGCTCGCTGCGCTCAGCTGCGGGAGGAGGCCAAAAAAAAATCTGTGTATGTTTTTCTACTTTGTATCTGGCATAGTAACACAAATGCCATGAAATTTCGTAATGTAGTTCCTATAGTTTTACAACAGTTGATCAGAAATGTACTGTTCTGCATTATATTGCAAAAGAAACCTTTATACAAGATTTCTAATATTTCATTTCTTAAACAGAACAGCCTTCAACTACTACACAGGGAATAATGTAGGATTAGTGAATGTTGATAATCAGTGTACTAAACGTTCTATCTCTTTGGTGTTTTATTTAAATGAACTAAAACTAGTTCTCATACTTACTCGTCTAGTTTGGTTAAACCAAGCTGTTCCTTCTGCTCCATTTCGACACTAAGTTTTGTTACTTGCTGATGGAGGCTCTCCAGTGTTTCCTTTGCACTCAGTTCACGAGTGTGAGCAGCATCAAGCATTTTCCATGCTTTTTCCAATTGTAGCTTCAGACTGTGAATTGCGTCCTTATCTGCCTTTTCTTTTTGTTCTGCTGTTTCCAGTTTTGTGAGATAGCCCCTTGTTAGCATCTGAAGCTCTATGTTGTTTTTTTCGAGAGCGTTTTCATTTTCGTACAGGTTTTTATATTCTTCAAAAAGCTTCTTGTACTTGGTAACAAAATCTTGCAACCCAGGCTTCTTTTGCAACTCTGTAACTGTCTATGTTGGAAAAACGAAAATAAGAAAGCATCGTTACATAAAGAAGTAATGAAATAGTACAGAAAGGAATAGCAAGAGGATATTAAGAATAGCTGCCTATTTGCAATATTTAGTGTATTCATACCAATATTTTTAAAATATACATATAAATAAGCACCCTGCTACTAAAAGCTTCTGGCCAAATATTGAAATGTGGGGAAAAAAAAAAAAAAAATAGTACAGTCTGTACCAAAAGCCGAGAGTAGGTCCGTAAGTTTCCAACCTCGCCGATTGTCGCCTTCACAAAAGCCTTATTGCTACCGTACCTTATCTGTTAAGTAAATAATTTGCAGCTGTAATTTTCGTTCCGCTGTGTTCGGTTGTTCAGATATAGTTGCATAAAGAAGTCTATATGTAAGATTGTGACGTGTTCAAAATGGAGTATCAAGCTGTTATTAAGTTCTCCACAAACGAAGAACTTACTCCAAATTAAATTAAACAGGGATTGGACGGCATATATGAGGAATTACCCCCCTTATATTCCACCATAAAAGAGTGGGTCAAACTTTTTCAAATGGGTCGAGGAAGCATTGAAGACAAAGAGCTTGCACGTCGGCCCTTGGAGGTGCTCACTCTCCTCAAAACATCGCTCTGGTGAAAGGAGAAATTATGGAAGGCCGGCGACTCAAAGTTACAGAAATAGCAACAAGGTTGGGCCTTTCTAAAACAACAGTTCTTCGAATTATTCATGAACATTTAAACATGAATAAGGTTAGTGCAAGATGGGTGTCTAGACTTCTTTCCTCAGTTCAAAAGTAGCAGCGAGTCATCTGTTGTCAAGCATTTTTGAAGCTCTGTCGTGACAACGAGAGAGAGAGAAGTTCTGCAAACTATTGTTACAGGAGATGAAACTATGGTCCTCTACTATGATCTCTTGTCCAAAAGAGGATCAATGGAGTGACAGGAATAAATCTGGCAAAGCATCGCCTCTAAAGGTCAAGGTTACTCAGTCAACCAAGAAGATCATGGCCACAAGGTCCTTCTTTAGTTTTGAGAAGAGGAAATAGTCACTGGGGGCTAGATCTGGACTGTAGGATGTATAGTCCATCTCCTTGAAGCCACATTACTTCACAGCTTCCTTTGCAGCAAGAGCTGTAGGCGCGTTGTCATGAAGAAGGCGCACACCACCAATCAGCTTTCCTCCCCTTTTCTCTTTGATGGAAGCACGTAGTCTATGCAGTAGGCCAACATAGTACTCCCCATTTACTGTGGTGTTCCTTTCCTTGAAGTCAATGAAGAGTATTCCTTCACAGTCCCAAAAGATTGTGGCCATGATCTTCTTGGTTGACAGAGTGACCTTGGCCTTTAGAGGCGGTGCTTCGCCAGGTTCGCGCCACTCCATTGATTCTCTTTTGGACAAGGGATCATAGTAGAGGACCATAGTTTCATCTCCTGTAACAATGGTTTGCAGAACTTCTCTCTCGTTGCCACGGCAGAGCTCCAAAAATGGCTGACAACAGATGACTCGTTGCTGTTTTTGAACTGAGGAAAGAAGTCTAGGCACTCGTCTGGCACTAATCTTATTCATGTTTAAATGTTCAAGAATAATTCGAAGGACTGTTATTTTACGCAAGACCCAACCTTGCTGCTGTTTCTGTAACTTTTAGTCGCCGGTCTTCCATAATTTCTCCTTCCACAAGAGCGATGTTTTCAGGAGCGAGCACCTCCAAGGGCCGACCTGCAGGATCTTCATCTCCAATGCTTTCTCGACCCATTCTTTTACGGTAGAATATGAGGGGGATGCTTCCCCATATACAACGTCCAATCGCTGTTTAATTTAATTTGGATTAAGTCCTTTTTTTGTGAAGAACTTAATAACAGCTCGAAACTCCATTATGAACATGTCACAATATTCTACATATAGTTTTCTTTATGCAGCTATATCTGAACAACTGAACACTGAGGAGCGGAAGTTACAGCTGCAATTATTTACTTAACAGATAAGGTATGACACCAGATACGGATTTTATTTTGTGAAGGCGAGGCCGGAAACTTATGGATCTACCATCGTACACATATTGGAATGTTGTTCCTAAATGTTATTTTACATTTTTAACAAATTTGGTGAGTTGATTGGCGGTCTGAGGCGGATGTGCTGTGCATGCGCTCGCATAGAGATAAAGATGCGAGTGCAATGCCAGAATTGGTCTTTTTAATAGATATAGGTTTATTTTTTATGGTGAAGATCACGTGAACATCTAATAAATATGTGATAATATGCCTTGGTATAAATTGACGGTGTTATTAATAAGAGAAGTAGAACTCAACCCCGGTCCGGAAACAGAACAAATTTTAGGGTATGATGAAGAGCATTATTGAGAAGATTACGAATTTAAAAGGACTGGATTGGATAATTGATAAGTGACAAATTTGAGGAAATTAAGTCAATATTGGTAGAATTCAAAGAAAAAGTGAATATGGAATTGGCAGAATGCAGTCGGAAAGTGTTATATTTGGGGAGGGCTGAAAAAAAGTGAAGGAACCGATACGCCATAATCTTTGAAGTCTTAGAAACAAAAGGAAAATGAATATGGGAGCAAATCGAAAAAAATCTTTCAATATAAGTTGGGTTTACAACTGGGCGGATGGGAAATAATTATGTCTTTATAGTTGGCAGAAGAAGTCAACCCAAAACTGGTAAGTTAAATCAAAGGATATCAAAAATGAAAAGGGACGAAAATATTTATTGAACAAAATTGGGAAAAGAAAGAGAAATAAAAAGTTTGTTACTACGGAAGATGAAGAAAGTAAGAGCCAAAGGAGAAAACATTTATGTTCAAGATTTGTGGATAAATGACAGGGAACAGGATATTCTTCAGCTAAATATGAGATGCTTGTTGGAATCATAGGAAAGGGACCGGAAAATGAAGCAAGAAGAGCAACCCCAAGAGTAACGTAGTATGGAGTACAAGAAAGGAGGTCGTGCCGGATAAAATGCTGGCTGAAGACTACATAGAATGGCCTTGGGAGTAGCTATGGGAATTTAAATGTGGCAGAATGAAGGGTTCAGCATTGCATGTCACCTGCAGGAAGCATAATGCGGCAGCTGCTAATAAGGACATAATTGGAGGGTATATAGAAAGCGATAGTTTAGGGAAAGGCACTGGAGGTTAGATTGTGGAATATAGAAGGGTTGCTTGAAAAATTGAAGAATGGAGAAATCGTGCAAGTCTTGAGGTTAGCAAATGTGATGGATGTGGTTGAGACTAGGTTAATAAAAGATATTCTTGTTGATTTGAGTGACTTTGAATTTTTTGAGAAAAGCGGTAAAGAAAAGAAAAGACAAAGGGTGTGTGTCAGGTGGAATGGGATTGAAAATAAATGTGAAAGTCTGTAATGAATTACGTGAAAACTCAGTGTTGTGGTGTGTTTTAAGCAGTGCATGAGAAAGTGAAAAAGTGTGTGTTTCAGTAGTATATAATCAAAGTCATCAAGATTTTATGATCCAAATTTATTTAAGAATCTAAGATAAAATATGAAGGAATTACAAAATAGGTATGTGTATAAATTTTTTATTATTGGGGAGGATTTTAATGCAAGAGTAGGAGAAAATCAAATTACAATAGTACATCTGAATTTAAAATAACAGAGAAAGTAAGAGATATAGAAAGAAGAGCCAGTAAAGGCAAATCTGTAATGATGAAGGCATGAAGCCGACAGAATTTTGCGAGGAGATGAATCTGTTGATGTGTAATAGTGCAAAAGGGAAGACATAGGAGAATTTAAGTTTTTATTTAAGAATGACCAGAGTGTCTTAGATTATATACTATATACACCAGAGCTAGAGATATCTGTCTCATCAATTTTGGAGAGTTGAATGTAACATGTTCAAGTTGTCATTTCCCAGTGGCCAGTAAGTACTAAATTCCAACTGCATGCAGAGTTTAAAATGAAAAAAACAAATTGAATTATAAATATATCTTATAAATATATATCTTAAAAGGTACAGACACAGACAGCAAGACTGAGGGAAATAGGTATATAGGTGTTTTTAAAAAATAATAGAAGGGAAGAAGCCAGAAGGCTAGAGGAGATATGAAGCTAATAGGAGTAAAAACGAGGGTAAAATAAGGGAAAATAATATAAGATCAGAAGATTAATGCAGCTATTTTAGCAATCTCTTAGGAGCAGGTCACTGGATTGATCAAAGTACCTGGCCACTGAAGAATTCACAGTATAGTGAGCATTTAGATAGCTTTATATGGATAAATTATGTGAATAAGAAAAGTAGATGATCAAAAAGAAACAAAGCAAGTGGTATGGATGGAATACCTGAGGAATTTTGGAAAGCATGAAGTTTAAATGAGATTAGATTGATTCTATTAGTTATAACATTATACTCCATATTTGAAGGAGGTAATGTCCCAAGGAGTTAGAAAATAGTAATAATGTTCCCAATATTTAAAAAAGGGGAATGGGAACAATTCAGGAAATTATAGTGTGTTGTCAGTAATAGGCAAAATATGTACTGGGGTTTTGGCTGGAAGGTTGCAAAATTGGGTGAAAGAAGAGAGTAAGTTACCAGAATTTCAAGCAAGTTTTAGGAAGATTAAGACAACAATAAATATATTTTTATGGTGGTAAATAAATATTTAGTCACAAAAAAAGGGAGGTTATATGCTTTTGATACTATAAATATGAAAGCACTGTAGCCCAAAGTAATAGATTTATAAGAATATTAGAAAGCATATATACTTATAATGGTTTTTGTATAATGATTTCAAATAACAAAATAACTAAACTATTGAAATGTATGGCTACAGAAAGGCTATAAGCTAAGTTCTGTACTTTTTAATTTGTTCATTGATGATATTTTAGATGCAATAATTATGGCAAATTGACATGTTCCAGTAATTAACAACAAAGAAATGCTTGGTTTGTTATTTGCAGATGATCTCGTAGCAGAGTCAGTTACGAATGAATATTGGATTAATGAAAGTAATTGAAGCACCAGATAAGTTCTTTAGGAAATGGAGTATAAGAATTAATATAGGTAAATAACACTTATGATATTGTACCTATGAAGCTGTAACGGTTTGGTGAACAACTGAAGATGGGAGCAATTCTCCCGAAACGCGTCTTACTTTTATGTACATAAGTGGTGTTTAGTGTAAAAAAATGAATACCTAAGTTTAAGAAAACTTATGATGTTCAAGAAGAGTACAAATTAAAGAAAGATGGGAAATAGTTTTGGCAAAGAAGAGAAATAAAGGTGGTTAATAAATCTGATTATGTGGGAGTAAGATTAAACAGTAACTTGATTGGAGTGAGTAGAATAAAATGATACAAGCTAATGGGAAGTTCTCCTTGAAAGCCATAAAAGCATTTTTATGGAAAATACAGGGGATGTAAACAAAATGGTTGGAGAGAGTATTCCTAACATTAGTTGAAGGTTAGGATGCTTTATGGAGGAGATCTGGGGTGTACAGGAGGGTGGACAAATGTGAATATGATTCATAGGAAAACTTTTATAAACAAATCCTGGGTTTGCCTAGATCTTCACCCAAATAGAATTAGAAAGAATTGGTAGAAAAGGGAAAATTTTCAAAAAAGTATTGAAATATTGGTTACTATCCTCTTGGTTACAGAGTAGTTTAGAATGAGAAATTTGATGAGATGAACAAAAAGGTTAAATCAAGGAGAAACTTGGCTCAGTAGGATTAGGGAAATTTTGGAAAAGATTGGTTTTAGAGAAATTTGGAGAACTAGAGAATCATTAGAAAGTGGTTTCTGGAAAGAAATTAAATTAAGAATTGAAGATATTGAAAAGCAAGATATATTTGCCAATTTTAATGTCAAAATTTCATTCAGTATGTATAGAGGTCTGAAATCAGTGCAGTGTAGAGAAGATTATGTTGATAGTGTGATAAAGCAGCAAGAGAAAGTTTTTCTCAGTTCCAGATTGATGATGGGAGCGATTAATTTCAGAAACTTAGTCTTCCTTTTTTAAATATTATTGATGTAAGCATTACAAATTTGACTCAATCATTTTAAATTCTTAGTATTAAATATCACTGTTACAAAAGTTCACTATATTTAACTAAAAAACATTATGTTTGCATAAATTACATAAAATATTATTTCATTTCAGAAATTTAATAATCTGAAAATATAATTTTATTAATTGATATCATTGTATGATTCAGTTGAACTACACACTCTTAAAGCTTCACTTACTTTTCATAAATGTATGGAACCGGTTTCGAGAACATTTTGTTCCCATCTTCAGCCAGGCTAAAGTTCAACTGTCGGATCATTCGTTGAGCTGTGGGAATGTGTATTCTGCTCTGGTGGTCGTGTGATAAACTTGTAGTTTATGTTTTCATCCCCGGCAATGTCGAAGTTCATTATGCTGTCTTTGTATTTGTAGATGTCGATTCTCTCCTCGGTAACTAATTCCGTAGGTCCTTGTACTGATTTTGATAATTTTGCTTTATTTATTATGTCATGATTTTGTGTCCAAAAATGATATGCTACTGCTGATTTCTCTATTTGCTTGTACTTTATGTTCCTGAAATGTTCCTTTAACCATAAAGTACATAAAGTACAAGCAAATAGAGAAATCAGCAGTAGCATATCATTTTTGGACACAAAATCACGACATAATAAATAAAACAAAATTATTAAAATCAGTACAAGGACCTACAGAATTAGCAACCTGGGAGAAAATCTACATCTACAAATACAAAGACAGCATAATGAACTTCGACATTGTCGGGGATGAAAACATAAACTACAAGTTTATCACACCACCACCAGAGCAGAATATACATTCCCACAGCTCAACAAATGATCCGACAGTTGAACTTTAGCCTGGCTGAAGATGGGAACAAAATGTTCTCGAAACCGGTTCCATACATTTATGAAAAGTAAGTGAAGCTTTAAGAGTGTGTAGTTCAACTGAATCATACAATGATATCAATTAATATGATTGGCTTCACTATGCAAGTTCCAATTTCATTTAAGTAAAAAACTGAAAATATAAGTATGCATTTTTAATTATTATTTTTTAAATGTGTAAAGATATACTTGTATGTCTCTCATATATAATTTAATTTAATAATCTTAATACAAACAGCACTGTATTAATAGTTGTATAGAATGAGTTTAGTATTAAACCTTTAACTCCTTCATAAGGATGATTTAAATAAAAATCTGTAGATTAATCTCTGAGGCAGTAGCATGATATAGCCTAAGAGTAGATGGGTATGGTTCCTAGAGCTAGGTTGCTACAGCTTATAGTTTAAGATATGCCTTACAATAAGTTTCCAAAATTGATTTTTCTGGGTACCTGTATGTCTCTGAGGCAAAGTTTCATGAGTAGCCATTTATGTAAAAATTTGTAATAGTTTCTATCCTTTAGAGATCTCTTTCACCTTTATTGGTTTATCTTTGCATTTGAAAATATGAATGTTTGGTGTTATAAGAGATACATTGAGACTAAAAGGTGGAAGTTACTTACTTACCATCATATATTCTTGCTGTAATAGTTGAAATGCAGTAGGTTCTGCAGTTTCCTCTTCTGATTCTGGTTTTGATGCTGAGCCTTCATCCTGACTCTGTAAATATTTAAACAATGCTGAAAACTAAGATATGTTACCTCCAGAGGTACAAAGTATAAAGTTGGATTCACAAGCTTACCTCATCAGAGTAGGTTTCATCCATAGCTGTGTTAACAGCTAGCCCTCACAAAAACCTTATATCAGGTTTTCTTTTTTCAACACAATCAATAATGCATGTGCTAAATGGCTGCTGGATACTGGCTTGTTTGTGGCTTGAAAACACCTGTTGCATTGTCTCCATAGAGACTGTTTAGCATGAATATTGAAGAAATATTCTGTTTATGACTAGGAACAATCTAAAACTGAAATGTCCTTGCAGAACAAATACCTTAAAAGATTTACAAATCCCCTCAGCATGAGCCCAGGGATGGTAGCTGAGGGATAGCAAATTTTATACAAAATATTAATTTTCTAATTAATGAATTTTTCTTCACTTTACTATATTTACTTTTTGTTACATATTTTGAGAGAATTCAGCAACAGCTAAAAGGTCTTCAAACTCCAGAAGAAGGTGATCTAAAAAGTGTTAAAAGTTTATATAAAACCACTGACAGAAACTGTTCACTGATTTAAATAAATTATCTCACCTTTATGTTTACATCTATGAAAAGTCATTTTTGTTCAAATTAATTTAAACAATGTTTATTTACAATTGCATTTTCAAAACAACAGCTATTTGCAATTAGCTATGATATAAATTAATTTGAAACACAATTTTATCTACACTGGTATATGGCTTTAAAATGTCTTATTATCTGGGAGGGATCTATATTGTATATATTTTAACTCTATGTTAAAAGTTCTTATTGGGTATTGGTTTTATTAAGCAAGTTTTATGATAATGTAGGACATGAATAATTTTTCTAATAATTATGAAAGGTAGTGGTGGAAATTATTGATCCAGTTGATCACTTTGATACATAGTAGTACAATTGATATTGGAACTGCTTAATAAATTCCTGAATTATATAAAAGAATGTCAAAAGTATAAAACATAATACAACTAATAGACACAATAATATCAAGGAAAAGTGCATAGATGAAATACATGGTCATTCTCAGACTCTAGGACATAGTGCAATATGAAATAGTTATTTATCATTATTTATAAGGAAATCATGAATGGAGTAGATGAAGGATTAATTATATGTGGATTTTGAAACTTTTATCTTGTTGTATTTTCTTTAAGTAGTTTGGATGGTTATTTTGTATCTTTATGCTAGAGTGCAACATGCTTCTTTGGTATAAGGAAGTATTATGCTTATATAATGGAAGTTTGAGTTTTGTCTTGTATTGTATTGATGGGTTGCTTCATTCTTAATGAAGAGTAAATTTGTATCATTTGACAGTTTTACGGATAAACATTATTATTTAAAATATGTAGATACAAGGAAGAAGAAGATTGCCTAATTTTTTAAAAAGTGGTTTACATGTTGTTCTTGGACTTGCTCCCATCATGGCTCAAATTATTTTCTTTTGCATTATGAGGCATACCTTCCTTGCATTCCAGGCCTAAGTTTAGGGTAGCTCCCTGGCATATGCCATTTATGTGGACTCAGGAAAACCTGGAAAACATCTTAATTAGGGAGGATGGTCCTGGTGGAATTCGAACCCCAGACTTTCCACTTAAGAGTCTGAACCTTAATACCTCAGCCACTTGTGACAGTTTTATAATCTATGAAAGACCAATGTTGGGCAAGTTACTTTTTACATAAATTTCAATTACAGTTACCTACCATAAAAAGTAAATTATTACAATTACAGTCACTATACACAAAAAGTAAATGAGTCACAGTTGGAGTTACACCTATCAATGCACAATTACTTTTACAGTTACTTTTTAAAAAAATTACAATTGGTAGTTATATCTTCCCCCAGTCTATAATGAGCCATCTGAAAGGCAATAATAAACTAAGCATTTACCAAAAGAAAAGCTCACAATATTTGTAGCTAATTATAGCTTTTAACAAATATCTAAGGAATTTCTCTAACATAGTAAATATTAAATAAAACTTATAATATATTACAGATATATTATGATCATATTTACAAAACTGCAATACATTTTTAGTAAAAACAATAATAATTTACAAATGGATAAAACTTCAGCTAAGATTTTTCAAAAACTATAGACCCTTATTTGAACTGCTTGTTCATTTTCAATAGAAACTGTTTTCCAAATGTTTCAATTACAAATTTGCCCCTTAGTAACCTCAGTATAATAACCCTACACTGAAAACTGTTTCTACAAAGGCATTTACTGCTTGCTTCTCAAAGGCAGGTAGATGGGTGGGTGGGGGTGAGTGGGTGGATAGGATAGAGTGAGAAAGAGAGAGGGAGGCAAGTAGATACTAGATCTTGTAAATCATTGGTTATATAAATGTGTACATGATGTAGGACACATTAATGTCAAAAAGAACCTATTTACAGTTGTATATATCTTCATGATTCTATATACCCATACACACACATATATTAAGGCTATTATATATATCATCATAAACAGTTTAAAAACAAATGACGGAGTACATAATCATATCACAAGACCGAACACAACAGCTTTTCAAAAGAGTTCAATGCATATGGACATCAATTATACAATAAATTACCAAATTACCTAAAAACAATAGAAAAGAAAATAAAATTTGAAACAGCACTGATGGCTTTCATTACTGCTTCTACAGTATGAGAGAGAGAGACATGCCCGCATGCACAACACACACACACACATACACACACTCAATCCAGTTAGTCCCATTTTGATTTTTCATATATACTGTAGAAGCAGTAATGAAAGCCATCAGTGCTGTTTCAAATTTTGTTTTCTTGTCTATTGTTTTTAGGTAATTTCATAATTTATTGTATAATTGATGTCCATATACATTGTACTCTTTTGAAAAGCTGTTTTGTTGGATCTTGTGATATGATTATGTACTGCGTCATTTGTTTTTAAACTGTTTATGATGATATATATATAATAGCCTTAATGTCTCATAGATAATATATCTATATAACTATGAGACAGTAAGGCTATTAAAAATATATATACAACCAGAGTTTCCAATTTGCCAATTATAAGGTTTCTAAACAGTGGATTGTAGGAAGTTCTTGTAAGGGATTCAATCATTATTTATATTAGTCTTTTTTGGGTTATGAATAACTAAATGTTTTAAGTGGGGAGAGTCATGCACTTAAACCAAATTTCAGTATGGAGTATGCACATGCAAAATATGCAATTCCAAGAGTTGCTGTATTTACATTTTGTACAAGTTATCTAAAGTTGAAACAAAATGGCATTTAACTTTTTAATGGTACATATGCATACCATTTTAGATTCTTCAATCATAATGCCTAGGAATTTATATTATTAGTGCTTTGAATATTTTTATTTTTAAAAGCAATTATTAGTTCTTCACAATTATTTTTTGAGATTAAAGTAGAGAAATTTTGTTTTAGTTGTATTTACTATTAGTTTATTCCCATCCACCCATTTTGATGCTTTGTGTGTGCTTTCATCTAGGAGAATCTTTTGAATTTCTTTCTCTGAACTCTGTACTAAAATGGCTATAACATCAGCATAATGAATTGTTGTTTGAGATGTTTTAAATGTTACATTATTTACAAGTAAGTGAAAGAGAAAGAGAATTGGAAAAAAGAGTTACTTCCTATGTACTTAAGTACATAATCAATTCTTAGCCATAAGCTTGATCCATCCAGTTCATTTTGCATTTAGGGTAGAAGCAAGCAAGGTGATAAGATCTTTTATTTTTAGCAAAGCACAGGATTTATTTCAATAAATATTAATGAAAAATAAAAAATTGCAGAATATTGTCAGTACCTAACAAAAAGATCAGTTAAATATATCTCCCTCTTCTATAGTTCCAGATTAACTCTATCAAACTAAGGTTTCTACAGTGTCAGCTTATTCCATTTTTGATTCAAAGCAATCAAAGCTAAGGAAACCAATATATACATAATTAATGTCATGTCACTTTAATCTGTGGATCATATAAGAGTTTAGCAAACTATTAAAGAGTTAGTGTAGGTGCAGGATGTAGATTTTGTCATAAATTACATATATTTTGCACATTTGAAGAAATTGTCACTCTCTTTAAAATTTGAAGAAATTGTCACTCTCTTTAAATTTAGAAAATTTAACTCTGGTGTAGAACTTTTCAAGGACTATAAAATCCTCCTCTGTATAGAAGGTGTGAGTGATGAGGTATATTTTTAATGCTAACCTGAACTTATTTTTAATAGTGTGTGGTTTCTTTACAGATGGAAGGAATTAAATAATACTATACCACTGTGGTAAACACCTTTTGGAGTACTTGCAACTTGTTACTTCTGTGTAAATCCTGCCTGACTCTGGTTTCTTTGCTGTGTATATCTGAGCTTTTTGTGAATACTTTTGAGTTGTCCACTACCAATAAAAGTACAGCTAAAATAAACTTGCATGCTAATGGTAAAATTCTAAATGTTATGAATAGTGCTTTACAATGAGTTGATTGTTTTGCCACTGCCATTATTCTTATAATTATTTTTTGTATAAAAATATTTTTTGGTCTTTAATTAATTTCCTTACAACATTATTCCACACATCTTTAAAGAAGGGAAATAAGCATAATATTTTGTTGTTAGAATACTTTTATTTATAAAATAAATTAATGACCTGAATGCAAAACATGCTGAGCTGGGTAAGATGTAATTAATATGGTCTTTGGAATTCATATTATGATCATCATAAATTTTATCTTGCTAGACTCAATGATTCAATGATTTCATAGTATTCATATTGTATCATTAGGTCAGCAATATTTTAAATTTTTTGTTAAAAATTACTATATTTTGTTTTTTTCAAAGTTTGTATGAATTATGATGCCAAATAAGTAATTTAGTGTAATGAAAATATCCTTGGATAAATCTGAAAGGTGATGGTGTTTTTTAATGAGAATATTAGGTATCATTTTCAAATTCAATAAGCATGTTTGTATATTATTGATATACAGTAATCATTGATATATAGTAAAAATTATGATGGACCCAAAATAAAACATAATGTTTTACTACTGACACACAGAGTAAGAGTTGTAATTATCTGAGGAATTTATTATAGCTTTTTGCTTTCTGTTTGATAAATATGATTCAATCCATTGATAATCTTTACCCTTAATACCATAACAGTTTTGATAAGAGTGTGTTATGATTTACACAGGAAAAAGCTTTTGATAGATCACAGAATATTCCTAGCATATTAAATTTATTATCAAATGATTTAAGAATTTCATTAATTAACTTGAAAGTAGTATCATTGGTTGACATGTTTTTTCCTTAACCCAAATTGTTTGCTTGGTAAAATACTATTTTTATCAAGATGGTGATATATTCTTTTGATCATTAATTTTTCAAATACTTTGGAGAAAACTGTTAGTAACGATATTGGTCTGTAATTCAACTTTACTGATTTTTTCCTTTTGTTATATAATAGGTTAAGAAAAGATTTTAACTTGTCCAGAAATGTCTCTATTAAAAAAGAGAAGCTACATTTATGACTTATAGGATTTATAATATTGTCAGCTCAGTTTTTTCTTCATGCCCAGATGAAATCTTGTTTTTAATTTATTTTATTACTTTATATACTTCAGTTGCACTTACGGGTACTATTTCTATAGAAGTAAACTTTACCCATCACATTTCATTTAGGTATGAAACTGGGTCTTTGTTGTGTTGTTTCTTTATCATTAAATGTTCTGCTGCTTGAATGAAATATTCATTAAATAAGGTTGCAGTTAGTTGTGGATCTTTTATGACCATTTGATTTATTGAATTTCTTTTATTTCATCTCTTGAATGATATTTACTAAGTTATTTTTTTAAAATATCCCAGATGGTCTTAGGTTTGTTATGTGAGGATTATATTTGTATTTCATAACAAGTATTTTAGCTGTGTTTAAAACCTATTTTATAATTTTGCAGTAATTTTTATAGTACTGTATATGTCTAGCAAAGTTGGTTTCTTAGTAGTTTCTTTTATGTTTGCAAGATATTTTGATATCTTGTGTTAGCCAGCAATTTCTAGAGATATTATTAATTTTCTGTACATAAGATTGAAAACTGGAATTATGGACATTATGAAAGTATTTAAGGAGATGTAATTTATGTTGTTGGTCTTGTGTATTTCTTCCCATGACTGTTCTGTAAGCTAGTCATCAAAAAGTTGTACATTTTCATTCTTAATTATTAAAGCTGGTTATATTATTTAGTATTCTGCAATTGGGAACAAGATAATTAATTTTAGTACCTGTCCTTCATGATCTGAAAGTTCATTAATTAGAGATTGAATTTCATGGTACTCCATTTTAAACATATATATGAAAACATTATCAATAGCTGTTTTGGTATTGTCTTCATTTTTAATTGGATAATTTACTGTATGCATAAGATTATATGTTCTTAATATTGGACAAGTTTGTTCAATGAACATGTGTGTTCACATTATACAAAGTTTACTGTCTGGGCCAATGGAATAATAATTTCAGTGTACTCTTTTATGAAAGTAAGTTGGGAAGTTAGTCTTAATAATGAACAAAAATCCATGCAGTTTTAAATTTTTCACAGCCTTCTACATAAATTTCCAGATCTGTTGGACCTCAACATTGAGTTTTATCTTGATGACGATGATGGTTAATATAATGATGATGAGGAGGAGGAGGAGGAGGAGGAGGAGAAGGAAGAGGAAGAGGAAGAGGAAGAGGAAGAAGGAGGAGGAGGAGGAGGAGAAGGAGATGGAGAAGGAGAAGGAGGAGGAGGAGGAGGAGGAGGAGGAGAAGGAGAAGGAGAAGGAGGAGAAGGAGAAGGAGAAGGAGGAGGAGGAGGAGAAGGAGGAGGAGGAGAAGGAGAAGAAGGAGGAGAAGAAGGAGAAGAAGAAGAAGAAGAAGAAGAAGAAGAAGAAGAAGAAGAAGAAGAAGAAGAAGAAGAAGAAGAAGAAGAAGAAGAAGAAGAAGAAGAAGAACAAGAACAAGGGAATTAGTCTTGAACAAAAATCCATGCTGTTGTCAAAATTTTCACAGCCATCTACAGGTCAATGCAGATTTGTTGGTCTGTCTCATACAATGAGTTCCATCTATAATAATAATAATAATAATAATAATAATAATAATAATAATAATAATAATAATAATAATAACAACAACAACAATAATAATATAGTTACTATTTATAATTATTTCATAGTCTAGCTACAATAATGGCAATTCACTTAAATAAATAACATTTTTACCTTAAACTACAGATGTTGACAAATATTGTCAACAAATGTCCTTGATATAGTTTGCAACCCTATTGGCTGTTTCTGTTTGTTTCAAAGCTTGGAACATTTAACTTGGAAGTCCCTAAAACTTTACTGAAGTTTTCATATCTATTTGCTCCTGAGTTTCACCTGAGATTCAAGGTGGCGATTAAGAAGGTGATAAAAAGTAATAAAGTAATACAGTTTGAATCTAATTCTTGCAAAATTTTACTTTAGATATATCTAATCATTTTAAAAATGTTAAAATAAAAAAATTATTTCTAATAGAAATCACCAAGAACTATGTTATTTTGATTTTAGCCTTTATTTTTAAATGCATTTTCTTTCAGTATTTCCATGTCTTTAAATAATTATCTGCTCTCATTTGGTTTTAAATATTAGCAAATTTAGATACATAAAATGAAAGTGCCTTTGCTAAGAAGTGTTAGAACTATGAAATTATATATATAGACAAGTGACCATAGAAGGCCTCTTTCTTGCCATAGGACTCCACGAGTCCGAAATATA
Source organism: Metallyticus violacea (assembly GCA_030762175.1). Lineage (NCBI taxonomy): Eukaryota > Metazoa > Arthropoda > Insecta > Mantodea > Metallyticidae > Metallyticus > Metallyticus violacea. Next base: position 118,219,279 of record CM060845.1, on the reverse strand, counting down.
GCGATCTCAAGTGTGACTTTTTCTTAGTGTTTTATCCTTTTCTGCTGCTATAATTACTGTTAATTTGTTACATTGTTAATAGTGTTATTTCATTTTTATTTTATAGTGCGTGTGTGTGTGTATAAACACAAGAAAAAGAATACAAAGATGTGCTTTAGGATAAAACTGCCCACTTTGTAATGTTTTAATGTACATTCTCAGAGCCCAATTTAGTTAGCAATGGACAATGCTACTAATAGACTTTGCTAAGTAGGAGTATATTGTAACTTATTTATTTAATATAGCTACTCACATTGCATTCCAAAATCAACTTTAGTAAATAATTTAGATGTGAAATATTTAAATGTATATCATGCTAACACAATACATAATAATTACCACTATAGAAATTGTCCACATAATAATTTTGAATTATATAGGTAAGAGCTTCACTTAAATGATTTCTAAAACTTTCTTCTTTTAATTTACATTTATCTTTAGTAAATGTTATACTTGCTATTGGCTAATTATTTTTAACTTTCTTCATATTAAATCAGTAGTTCTTGATTTTTTTGACCTTCCAAATGACTATTGCTCTGGACCCTAGATCCTGGAAGGAATACATACAAATATAATATCTTAAGCAAAAGGATTAGGCTAAACCTTCCAAGGGAAGAGGGGAAGAAGTTAGTCAGTCATGCCATGTTAAGTGAATATATAGTAGCATCTATATAATATAAATGTAAAACACAAGAAATAACATGCTTAGAATGCTGGTTAAGAATGCCATTGCATAGCTTATAGGTGATGCATACGAAAGTTAAAGAACATTGTAAAGATACATTTACTAAGTCTGAACAATGAACATAAATTAAAAAAAATTGTAGTGCCACTTGGCAGAATTGCTAAAGAATGTCATGAGGGTCTATGGAGAGCTTGTGTCAATGTGCCTTGTCTTAACAGATTGTGGCACGTTGTGTATCCATGTTTCAGCAAAGACATGGTAGTGTGAAGGATGCATCATCATATGTAGTTCCCATATTACATGGAGTTGTGATGAATAAGTGATGGACAGCAAGGGAATTGGTTTCAGCAGTAGAGATAACTCATCTGATAGTATTGCAAGTGTTAAAAGATTTGCTTGGGGCAACATGAAATTGCATTCTGTTGGTACCTCACCACTCAATGCCATCTTTAGTATGGTTAAGAGGAAGTACTTGAACATTTAACAAAGTGCCCTTGAGACTTTAATCTTTTATCCAATTACAGGAATCATGCAGAGGTAACTTTTTTCAAACAAGAGAAGCAATCAAGCAGGTGGGAACTCATTCAATGATAATGAAAAAATACTGCTACTAATGTTCAGTGCCCTCCAGAAGTATGCCAAAGGATAACAAGGTGGCAGGAGATTATATGAAAGTAATATAGTGTAAGTAAGTTCTAGCAGATAGAGATGTGTTGTCACTATTTTTTTACAACCCTCATACATATAAACAAATGATGTTGTGATTAGACACATAACATGTAGGACTAGTGCTTATAGTAGCTTATGGTTTATATGATATAATTATCTAGTATGAATATGATATACATACTTCAAATGAAGTTTTTACATTTTTTCAATGTCTGTGCCTGGAAATTGTTATATTTATTATTAATTACTACAAAAAATATATGTTATACAATATAAAAAAAGCAAACAGAATTAAGCAAAGGCCATATAAAATCTGTTATCCTTCCATTTTCTGTTGTATTTTAACACAGAGGGGAAAGTTTAAAACAGTGTGTTCAATTTTAAATGGGACTTCCATTTATAAATTATTATGGGCAGAATTTAACCCTTGAAACAAAGATAAAAATTTTAGTCATTTTTTGACATTCAACATTGTTTTTGGTTATCTTCATTCTAAGTCATCCATATTTTTATTATAACAAAACTTAATTAAATTTTAAAAATAGTTCTTAAGGATGTCATTAACATTACAAAAGAAATCTATAAATTTATTCTTAAAAGTTACTTCTGTTTTGGTTGGGGAGGAGTACCATTATGATACCCTTCAGTGCCACAATTATAACACTTGGACTCAGAACAATTATCATCATCTAAATATAAACAAAAAAGCTACTAAAGAGATCCAAGAGTTATTGGTAAAATTTTGTATAATAAACTGCCACTATGAATTAAAAGTCAAAAAGGGAAAAGGTTTCAAACAGAATTTAAAACTTTCTTGATAGATAAATGTATATATAAGATAAATGGATTGTAAATATGTATATAACATATAGTTGAATGTGATTGTGTACAGTATAATTGGAAAGATTCCATTATAATGTAAGGTAAATTTTCTTCTTGTTTTAAAATTGTTTATCAATATATTTTGTGATTGTATTTTTTTCTGACAATGACTGAAATTGTGTAGAGTCTATAGTCTGCACTATTATTATTATTATTATTATTATTATTATTATTATTATTATTATTATTATTATTATTATTATTATTATTATTATTATATGAGTGAATTGGCCACAATTAGTAGTATGTTACTTTCATTTGCTAATTTGCATAAGAATTGATACAAACATTACCAGTTATCTCAATTTAGTTATATTCATAAGTCAGCAAGTGATGCGGTGACACACATTATGTTACATCCCAGTTAGTCTATTTAATGCCTTTGTGAAGTTACATGTCATGCCAGTAATTGATCACTAATTTATAAGCACAATTAAAATGGATACTGGATCAAATGAAATAAAAAACTCTTGCTTAATTCTTTGAAGCAAAAGAAAACACTTGGAGAAATTATTCATTAGCAAGTGAAAGAATGTGATCTGGCTTTGGTTAGGCTCAGCAAACATAACAATGACTTTATGAAGTGATGAAATATTCCTTTTAATTTTTTATAGACCTTTTATCCTATCATACTATCACACAGATGACTTCAACCTGCTTAGCATGGTTTAATTTAACACTACAAAATTTCTGATACATACTTTGGTCACTTAAAACTATTACCTGTATCTCCATGTGATGCTGAGCTATTTATAAATATTTGTCCCAGTTTTTTAAGATGACTAGCCAATGATTTGTACTCTGCTTGATATGTATTAAATATCTGTTGGAGGCTCTCTGTATCACTTTTTGTTTTTTCATTTGAGTTCTGCAAAAATAAGTTTAGGCATGTTAAATATATTTAACTTTAAGACTTGTATGTTTGTATGTTTTATTATTGCATTCATACAGAGCATAAAACATATAATGTTGACTATAAAAATACCTCCATTTCCTTGATGCTTTCCTCGATCTGACTAATTTTAAGACATGCTCCTTTCATCTTTTCATTGAGAAGAGTAAATTCTGACTCCATCATCTGTGATTCCTGAAGAGCTGAATTTTTTTTCTCTTTAAGAATTTGCTGCTCTTTCTGTGCTGTAGCTATTTTTTTATTTTCTATCTTTAAAACAAATAAAATAATTTAGAATGTGCTTTCAGTTCACCACTAACATCCAAAGTGAATTTTTAATATAGAGGCTAGTGGCAAAAGGGGAAATGCCAATTAAAATTATTCTGAATCTATGCCAAATGGAAATTCAAAGATCTCCTTGTATATTAACTAATTCCTTTTTTCAACACTTCTGTGGAAATGCCACTTATATGTTTAAGCCCACAGTCTTGGCCTTGTCCTTTTGGGACTAAGATAAATGTTTATGAGCTTTGCTCATTGTATCATATAAGTTCAATACTACTAAACATGCATATTTATTTTCAATTATGAAATATGATTTAATATTCTGGGGAAACTCTGTTGAAAGCAAATGAGGTTGCATTTTGTACAAAAGAAAGAAGTATGGATATTATGGTACAAATAACAGAAAATCTCTTTGAAAACTGAACATTTTAACACATACTTATGAATGTTTATTTTCTTTAAGGAATTTTTACAAGATTAATTCATTAAAATTGTGGAAATATATAATATAAGCACCAGATAATCTACATACAGATGTATTGCCAATTTATTTTATTATAAAATATGAGATTTTAATAGATAATGCTCTCCCAATTAATCTATAATTATCATCAATCAAATCTGTTCTTATAGTACATATGTGCACCAAGACCTATTATTCCATTGATTTATAATTGATAATGCTATAAATAGCATTCATTTTTATGACACCATATCCAACATAATTAATAATTTTTCATTGTGTAATATAAGACAATTTATTAAATGTACAGCCTTATTATATCCAAATTTTTATATTGTAATTTAAATTATTTTGTGTGCACATGAAATTATTGAAAATGTATTTATAAACTGTAAAACTATTTTAAATACCTATACTAATATCATGAATTGATCAACTATTTATATTCGAACTTATTCCATATTTTAAAGCACATACATTGTACATAAATTTTATTAATGTAAATAAATCTCAACCTTGAACAATAATTGAGGTGACTGAGATAACATCCATTTCCACACAAATTAAGTTTAATGTAAGTAATGCTGCCCAGATAGTGTGAGTTGGAAGTGAGTCGTAGTGTCTTAGGACATAAGAACTTCAGCTACTGGCCAGCTGTAACTTTCTCCTTGAGCACTATGATAAAAATGCTTAGGAAATTAATTAATAGAAGGACAAAGACATTCAAAGTAGTTGGCTGAGATGAGGGTTAATTTTTAACTCATTCCCATAGTCTACATGCACCCTATATTTACAGACAGTGTAAATAATTTCAGGTCATGCATTGATGTCTAATAAATCAGAAAGTAATGTTACTGAAAGATGGTTCTTATTAACATTATTGATGATAGAGTTCATAAATGTAAAAAATGTATATCACCTCTTCATAACTCACCATCTCTTTCTATGACTTGCCTGATTTTTTTTTTTTTTTTCTCTGTGAATTTTTAACCTTTATCTCTTTAGTTCTGTTTCTAAAAGTGAGTTTGCTTATCTATCTGAATGTGAAAACAAGGGCATACAAACCTGTACAATAACTGTCACATTACTCTAAAATGTTCTTATTATATTTATTTTTATAAATGTGTAATCACCTCTAAAGCTGCCATTAACTTCCTTGCTTTCATTTCAGCAGAGGAACTTTTGATCTCTAAATCACAATTAGTTTGCTTGACGATGTTCAATTTTTTCTTGAGGAGTGTAATTACCTGCAGTAATTGCTTTCTCTCATTTAGTAGTTTTTCTTTCATTTTGCTGAAGTTAAAAATTCTGAAAGAACTAGCGAACATTTCAAGTTTGTAAAAATCATTTTAAAGTAACATTAAAAATAGCTTTTATTATTTTATTCAACTTGCAAGTGATTAAAGTTTAAAATCTAATTCCTTATTTATCATACATTTACAATAATCAAAAGGATAACCAAATATGAAATTGCTGTAGTTTACCATCTTAATTCAAATATTGAGGGGTCATTCAATATCTGATGACATATATAGCAGTGGGGACAGCATTTCTCTAAGCCAACCAGGCTGCACTAGAGTTGGGATGACCAGGGCAATACAAGAGTCAATAACAGAAATACTAGAGTGAGAGTTAAAGGAATTGCAATGCACTTAAAAAGTTGTCATGTCACACAATGAGATGCTGAAACTGCCTCCTTAAATTTCCCATATTTCTGGCATCTGTTTACGAAATTGTTCATTTACTTCTAACTCTCTTTGAGAAACAAAGTTTATATCTTGACAGATACTATATTTTAATTTGTCTAAAGTGTATGGATGCTAATAACTTATGAATGCATTATGACTTAGACTCTCAAATAATCTCCTGACAGCATGAGCAGACTTGGCATGGAAATGCAAATAATAAGCAAACGCTCATTCCTGAATAGAGTAATTAGGCATAGTATTTGTCATTTACACTTAGCAGGGTTTACTCTTAAGGATTAACTATCTGTTTCTTCTTTTACTGTCCAAACAATATCAAGCTAGTGGCATAAGACTCAAGAACAATATAGCATTCAGTAAACTTCACCCATCCTGACTCTGTGGCTTGTCTGGCCTTGAACAATGACTTATCAGTCAATGCAAAGGATAACCAACACATTAGTCCTACTTCAGGTGTTTAATACATGAATTTGGCTATATGCAAAATATAAACAAAATGGTTTGTATCAAATATATCTAAATGGATAAATTATAAACCTGTTATTTCAGCATTCATTTACTGTATTAATTGTTCTACTTCTCAAATATTACTAAAACATATATTCCTACTATAAACTGCATAAGAATAGTTTAGTTTTTAGATTCATCCATGTTGTTAAAATTCCACATTTTTTTCTGTTGTAATTTAATAGCTGTTTACTCCTTTAAATAATACCCTGTCCAAAAATAACAGAGAACTGCTTAAGTAGCCTGGAGTTTTGAAAGAAGGCCTAACAAATATATTGGATGCCTGGATGGAAAATACCTCATCAGCATTGGCGAAATCTGGAATTCTGACCTTTCAGATGGATGTCTTTAAGACACCCTAAAGAATGTAAACATGTGCTATGGATATTTCAGTGTATTATTTTATAATGCTTAAATTCAATTAGATAGTAACCCATTTATCTTTGTTATAATGCTTAAATTCAATTAGATAGCAACCTATTATAAATTATAAATATTTCTCTGTGACTTAAGAGAATGCTATTAATCTCCTTCTTCTTCCTCTTTTTTAAATATTTTATTCTACCATGCATATTTTGAGAAGACCCTTGAATAACGAACAAATTCCTCCTCTTCTTCTTTAAATATTTTATTATACCATGTATATCATGAGAAGGTACTTGAATAGCAAATTAAATTAATAGAATACATATGAACTCAGAGTGTCTGGCATAATGTCAGGTAAAAAAAAATGTAGAATTATAGGAGTTAACTCAGGACAGGCAGTTAAAACCTAAGCTATTGGTAGATTCATCACATTAGAGTCGGTGTGTAAACAGTATAACTAAACTATTTAATCCCCACAAAGAGGCTATTATTTGAACAACGTTAGATATTACATAACATATGTAGGTTTTACTATTATACAGAGCAAACAAAAAGTTTGGAATATAGCTTTTAGGAAATTTGTCCTTAAGCACACACACAAAAAAAAAATCCAAAACCACACACACACACACACAAAGTTTCCCTGTCACCCTATATTATTTTTTACATTTTTGAGCTGTTCTCTAAATTTGGTGTTAGACAAGTTTATTGATTTTGTAATTATATCACATTTATTCCAAAAAATATTTTTAATTAACATGTTAAGTCTTTCTGGCTACCGCTCTTATCATAAATGTTGAAATTAAGCACCCAATGCCCTATCCTGTCATGAAAATTGTCAAACATTTCTTGTACAGTAATTGGATAGATAAAATGCATCTCTATTCTAATTCTCTGTTTCATTTCTAGTAAACTGTCGGCTATACTCTGAGTTTTAAGTAGCCTTCTACTGATAACAATCTAGAATATTAATATCTGACACTAAATGGGCACTCAATGTACCATATTCTTCCAAATCATCTTTTAAGGAATTCTACATCTGAAAATTCTCTCACATCTTTTTAAAAATTGTACAGGGACACTATCTTAGTATCAGATATAATTTTGCAACATGTTGCCCACACCAGGAAACACATCTTAGCAACCTGGAATGATATATTGTTCTGCAATATGTCAGAATGTATATTTCCTTATAACCCAAGTTTCATTCAATAAACATGACCTTGAAAAGGTGAATTGGCCCTTATGAAGTTAAATAGAACAATCATGCTTCGATGATTGGTGAAATTTGAAATTGTTTCTTGATCTGTAGAATGGTGTACTAAGTTACCATGTTTCTTGTGCAAATAGTATTGTGGAGAGTTAGAAGTCAGTAGTGAGTTAAAAAAATAATACAAGCCACTAAGGAAATCTAATGAGGTTATGGGAAGATTATTATCTAAGGAATTCTTATTTAATTTATTTTTGAGGAATCAACAAGTAAATAATTAATTAATTTGATTAAATTTAATTTAATAAACAAATAATTAGCAATAATGGAAGCAAACTGCACAGCAGGCATGTTTATTTTCTATTTCTAACTGCAATGAACATTAAAAAAGGTAGATCTTTTAACCTATGATTTGCTCTCTATATATAATATGCTCATGCATTACAAATTATAAACAAATTGTGTAGATACTCTTAAGGTAAATTTATTTACTTGTCTGCTTCCTTTCCATGAAAATGAGCCAGTTCTTCTAGTTCTCCGTTCATTTTTAGTATATTAGGCCACAACTGGTTCAATAGCTCCTTCAGCTCCTGCTCCTCGAAAACTTCAGAATAAGTTGACTTTTTCAATTCTTCTTTCATTCTTTGTAAAAGTTCTTTGTCTGTATTTGAGTTTCTCAGAGCAGTTTCAATCATTCTTTCCTTTGTTGCTATTTCTGCCTGTAATGCACTATTTTTCTTTTGTACCTCTTCCTGAGTTTCATGGAGATTATGTAATTCTTCATACATATTTTTGTAATCTGCTGCAATCTCTTCCATGCCTTTTTTGCTCATAAGGTCTTGAAGAATCTGCAAATAAATTCGAAAGATATATTCCACCAAAGCACTTATCAAGCATCATTTTACTGAATATTTACAGAGGAAATATAAAAAAGTTTGCAATGACATTATTTACAGAGGAAATATAAAAAAGTTTACAGTGACATCAATCAAGTTAATTTTAGATGACAAACAACTTCAATGAAAAAAGTTCATGAATATATTTAATATATAAAGTAGCCTTTAATAACCTTTTGGCAATGGATAGGAATTAATGGAGATGGTAAGCAAGATTCTTGAAGAGCTAAAATAAGAAATGATATAATAAAACAAAGAATGGAAATTAAAAATGGTATTTTGTTAGATATTTCAGAAAAACAATAAACTTGGTAATAAATGTAATGTGAATGAGCAAAGAAGGATTACCAAAAATGATGCATAAAAACATTCCATCAAAGAAAACTAAAAGACCAATGACAACAAGGAAATGGGGTTGTTATGGAAGCTATGGGGAGCAGACAGTTAACAGAAGGACTATGGTTGGATCCAGCAGAATACTGGATATTGAGATATTTATAATTGACTCTACCTATACTAATATTTGACTGTCAAAATATATACATTGTTGACTTAATAATAATAATAATAATAATAATAATAATAATAATAATAATAATAATAATAATAATTTTTAACCAAACATATACTGATTAAAGCATACTGAATTGAATATCAACATAAAAAGTTTATATTTAAACTATATTTTCCAACACTAATAGATTATAAGCTGGGATTAAAAAAAAAAAAAACATCACCCACAAGCACCTGGCAAGCCACACACATGCATATATTAAAATAACAATAACTAAACAAACAGAAAAAGATAAAGCACTTAGAAAAAGTCACAGATTTGTAATTGCATATATATATATATATATATATATATATATATATATATATATATAGAGAGAGAGAGAGAGAGAGAGAGGTAAACTTACATACACACCAAGATAACTACATTTTTAATCTACTAAAAAAGGAATATCATTTCACCTGTTACCAAAAAGTACCTGAGGTGGAAGAATATAATAATTGATCATTTCTTTGAGGCAGGCAGTAAGGTTGACTGTTCTTAATGCTCAGGAATCAAGTAGCAAAATAAGTATAGTTGTTAAATTTTGTAAACATGCTGATAAGTTGATGATAAAATAAAGCCTACAGTCATGCAAATTTTCACTTCAAACTGAAGTATGGGCTCATCATTTTCTGAAGTGCAACACCTTATACTAAGCCTTATTTAGTTTATAAAAAAGAATACTAAGTGACATATATTTATCAAGCTAATTCTTGGGAATCTATCAAATTCTTAAATAAAACATTTGAAATTTACCTCTTCCATATTTGAATATTATGGAGTTACTGTGTTTGTAAAAACATATTCACCCAAAATGACATCATGACTTTTCAGCATGAAACTAGAAAGAAATCCAGCATTCCTCTTGAAATGTAGCATTAAACTTCTTCTAAAAAGAGTGTACAATAATACTTGCTCAGTACCAAAACTATACTATTACTTACTTACTCTTTCCAAAGAATGAATAGGAGCATGAAAAAGGTCAATCTATTATTTTATGGAAATCTCCATTACTGCAGCATTGCTTCTACTGCCAGGCTCCCTTGGGTCCCATGTCGTCGATTTGTGTCATTAAAAGGACCTCAAATCTGAAAGACTGCTGAGCAAAATCTATCAGCTGTTTCAAGCCCTGAATTGAATGATATATTAATGACCAGAAATGTTAAAGTGTGTTCTTAAAAAAAAATAAATATATTGTTTCTACTCTGTTTAAGACTAGCTAGTTATAATGTATGATATTCTCGCTTTTACTTTAAAACCAGATGAGTGCATTTGTAATTTGATCAATTCCTCGATTTTTGCTGCCATTGTTGTGGTTGTTGTTGTTGTTGTTGTTGTTATTATTATTATTATTATTATTATTATTATTATTATTATTATTATTATTATTATTATTATTATTATTTGCAAAAGAAATTAGTTCTAAAAGTGAATATTTAACTTTAATATAAACATACACAAATTTATACAAAAAGGTGCATATGCATTTAATTAATTCACCATAATATGGATTTCTTTTGGTTTTCATCAAAATGTCTAAAATGAATGAAATATATAATGAAAGATGTGCATATAAAACCATATTCCATTAAGTATGGTTTTATGCAGACCAAAATTTATATTTAATAAAATAAGCAATATATTTAATTAACAAAAGTATTCTAACCATATCTTTTAACACAATATACAAAAATATGTGATATTTGATAAAATACTTGGTGAATACGTATGCATTCAAGCTGAAATTAAACTGCCTCTTCTTATCATCATCATCATCATCATCATCATCATCATCATCATCATAAGATTATACAGTTGTTATAAATAGTGAGTGCTATGCTTTCTGTTGTTCTGATGTTATTTATGTATACTTGTTTCTTATATTTGTGAAATTCTTTATTTAAACTGAAGCAGTGCATATTTTTATGAAAAAAGCACTATGACTCAAAGACATAAATGCATGGTACTGTTCTTAAGTTATTATGCTCTCCTATATATAACAAAATGCCTTGTTCATTGAAGACATTATGTTCAAAGAAATGCTCAAAACATTTTTCATTATTTTCAAAAAATATTCATAATGTCAATGTGGATTTTAAATTGTTTGTAAATGTAGGGTACTATAGTTAGTGAAAGAAGCATTCGGCTGTGGAATAACCATATTTTACAAGATATTGCACAGGAATATACTGCCCAATTATCACAATGCCTATATGACATATTGCAGGAGCTATTTTGAGTCATGAGTTGGGATTTTTAGTCGTGCATACATGTCCATGAACTTTAGAATAAAAATTCCTGTTATTTTTAGTAGTGTTTAAGTTCAGGTATATTGACATTTGCCATGCTCCTAATGAACTTAAGTGGCTCTATAAGAATTAATAAATTAAATTAAATACCACTTTGCACAATAAAATAGTAGGTCATGTAGTATATCCATGACTATAGGCAAAACACTTAGGAAGTTGAAATATAAGTTCTGGGGTATCTGTCCACATAAACAAGTGGGAAAGTTTTTCATGACTTCAATCCAACCGTGAAATGATCGCTACACTTTTGTGACTGCTCTGTCTCATTATGCTAATGATTTCAATCTCTCCTGCCTCTAATAGATGCAAATTCTGGGAGATTTTAAGATGTCCAGGAAGTCATAGTCATAATACGAAGATGGCTGAAAGACATACTGAGTGCCATTGTGACATCTAGGAGCAAATATTTCTATTGATTTGGTTTATTTATGGCTGCTGTTTAATGTCTCAGGTAATCAGTGTCCTATTCTATTCAAAGTGTGAAACAGCAGGTAAATTTTGCTCAGAGGCCTCTTCTACTTCCCTTCTGAAGGAAGCCATACTTAGGATTTTTACCTCGAAAAAAATCCATCACCTCTGGCCAGAATTGAGCCTGAGTTCTTGGGTCTATGAGGCAAGTATGATTACTACTACACAACCAGGACTGACTTACGAGCAATTAGATTTGCAAGAAGATTGTATTGAAAAAATGGCACTTTACAGCCAACGAATTCAGGAAAGTGCAATGTAACTAAAATAAAACAAACCAGAAAAAGAAAACACGCTGTGATACTTATTGAGTGCCCCTTATAAAAAGTAACTTAAATGGGAGACAAGAGTTTTAGAAAATGAACAGTTCAAAGGCAATGTCTCAATTTTTAATCCAGTATCTGAAAGTAATAAAGTGTAACTGTAATACTGGCATAATGTATTTTAATGGTCTTATGCAACGCTATTTTAAGCACACTGTACCAGCACCTAGCATTTGATTCTAATTTTTAGTTTCAAAAGCTAGCAAATGTGACTTGTGGTAACAATGAAAGTTAAAAGCTCCAGCATTAATGAATGCATTACTGTTCTGAGTAGTGTAACATTTATAATTCAGATTACTATTGCTGACTTTTCAATTACTTCTTAATTCTATCACAATTCCTCCTAAAGATTTTAAGCTACTTACACTTCTGTAATGTTCTTCAACTGAGGTGAATGAAGTTTGAGAAAACAGACTTTTCTTTGAATAATTTTTAAGCATCTCAACCTAAAAAAACAGCAAATATTTTATTAGGTTGTTTGGATGGTAATTATGAATATATATATATTATTAATTTTAAACTGTAGTATTTTTTTTAATTCTGTGGTGGGAGGATCCTGAAGCTGTGTAAGAAATCTGCTCATCAGTTGAGAGGAGGTTAATAAATCTGCTCATCAGTTGAGAGGAGGTTAATAAATCTGCTCATCAGTTGAGAGGAGGTTAATAACTTAGTAGGTACTTCCAAGATTAAATAGAAAATGCAAATAACTTTACAAATGTCTTGTTTGTTTCTACCTTGCTCATATTAAATGCTCTTATTGGTTAATTTGTAAGGAGAAAGGTAAGCAGAAATACTCTTGTAAAATGAAAATATTTAAATGACTGCCAATTTTTGTCATAAAGCAATTAAATTTTGCACTATTAATTGGATAAACAGGTATCTCATTTATCTTGCTTCCCAAATAACTGTTGTTGAAAAAGTTTGAAGCAATTTTTCATTTGACACATCATAAAAAGTTATTTTGGGCGAGCAAGATAAATGGGACATACTGCATATAAAGAAGAAAATATATATATTTTGTTTCTGTGTCATTTTTCACATGACATGGTTCAAAAAGAAAGAAGTTATACAACGTTTTCCGTGCCTTAAAATATGTACCTTTTACTCAGCATCCATATGAAAAAAATACTCAAATAGGAGGATAGGTCCATAAGTTTCCAGTCTCGCTGATAAGGATTATCGCCTTCACAAAACCCTTATCTTGTATCACACCTTAACTGTTAAGTAAATAATTGCAGCTATAACTTCCGCTCCGCTCAGTTCAGTTGTTCAGATACAGGTGCATGGAGAAGGCTATGTGTAGAAGATTGTCACATGTTCAAAATGGAGTATCGAACTGTTAAAATTCTTCACAAGAGAAGAACTTATTCCAAACAAAATTAAACAGCTATTGGACGGTGAGAAAGCATTCCCCTTATATTCTACTGTAAAAGAATGGTCCAATTTTTAAGAATGGGTCGAAAAAGCATTGAAGCCGAAGAGCGTGCAGGTCGGCCCTTGGAGATGCTCATTCCTGAAAACATCGCTCTTGTGGGAGGAGAAATTATGGAAGACCGGCGGCTCAAAGTTACAGAAATAGCAACAGGGTTGAGCCTTTCTAAAACAAAAGTCCTTCGAATTATTCATGAACATTTAAACATGAATAAGGTTAGTGCCTAGACTTCTTTCCTCAGTCCGAGTCATCTGTTGCCAGGCATTTTTCGAGCTCTACCGTGACAACGAGAGAGAGAGAAGTTCTGCAAACCATTGTTACAGGAGATGAAACTATGGTTCTCTACTATGATCCCTTGTCCAAAAGAGAATCAATGCAGTGACTGGCGTAAACCTGGCGAAGCACCGCCTCTAAAGGCCAAGGTCACTCAGTCAACCAAGAAGCTCATGGCCACAATCTTTTGGGACTGTGAAGGATTCATTAACTTCAAGGACAGGAACACACAGTAAATGGGGAGTACTATGCTGGCCTATTGCACAGACTACGAGCTTCCATCAAAGACAAAAGGCGAGCAAAACTGATGGTGAGTACGCCTTCTTCACTTCAGCGTGCCGGTGCACACGGCTCTTGTTGCAAAGGAACTGTGAAGAAATGTGGCTTCAAGAAGATCGACTATCCACCCTACAACCCAGATCTAGCTCTCAGCGACTATTTCCTCTTCTCAAAACTCAAGAAGGACCTTCGAGGAAGGAAATTGTGAAGGAAAGTGTGACGAAGAAATGATGGATGCTGTTTGTGTTCATTTTGCAGACAAGACTTCTGACTACTTTTGGGGAGGATTGAAATATTAATTTAAAGATGTGAGAAATGTATTGCAATAATGGGTAGCAATATTCAAAATTTAAATATAGTTTTTGTCTCTTTATCATACCTAGAAAATGGTTAGGCCGGAAACTTATGGAGCTACCCTGGTATATACTACCTAAGAGATGCCATGTTTTGACAGTTTTTCTTATCTCTTTTCAATAATTTTAATACGAGAAGAAAAAAAATAAAATATTGAACATTTCATAGCATAATATTTACAAAAATAAATATAGCAAATCCATTGCAGCAAAATAATTACCAAACATATAAGTTGGTGCAAAATGCTATTAAAATAGCTCTGCACATACAATAAAAGGCACATACAGAAAATTATAAAGCTTAGAAAATGAGGGAAAAATGAATATATGTATTAAATATTATTTTATGGTTGTAACTCACTCAAAAGCCCCCATAACTATTCTGCATCTTTTTCATGATTACAATTTTTGTCATAGAGCAATGAAATGTTACACTATTATTTGGAAATGTATATTCTAATTCTCTGAATTTTTTAATAATTTATTTGGTTCAAAAAGGAAGAAATTACACGACTTTTAATTTTTCAGTATCTTGTAATAAACATGTACATTTTGCTTAGTATCAACATGCAGAGAATGTATCGCTACGGGTGGCCGAGGTAGTTAAAGCGCGGACTCGTGGGTGGGAGGTCTGGGGTTGGAATCCCACCAGGACCGTCCTCCCTGACTGGGGTTTTTGCAGGTTTTCCTCAGTCCTCATAACTGGCAAATGCCGGGGAGATATCCTAAACTTAGGCCTGGAACGCTTCCTTCCTTAAAAAATATATATATATATATATATATATTCCCAATTTATCATTTTATCTCATGTATCATCAGTGTCCGCCGCCTGTGGTGCCTCAGTGGTAAAGACGGGCGTTAAATACTACTCAAAAATGTAGAGAATGCACAAGAAATCTACTATATACTACCTGGGGGAGGTGCCACATTTTATTGCAGTTTTTTCTTATATCTCATTGATTTTGAGCTCATGTTTTAATACGAGCAAAAATTTTACTTCAAAATATTTCTTTAAAAACTATATAAAAAAAACCATCTAATATAATACATAGAATTGTCTGCAACAAATCTAGTACAAAACGAACTCCAGAACCAAAGATGCCAGTTGTGTTAGCACAGAAAGTGGGCAAGGCAGATATTGGAGTCATGATTTTAAAAATTTTAGGGGCCAAAGAACTGGAATTGAAAGATGAAACTTAAGGAAATTATTCTTAAATATATGAACTATAAAATGAAAAAATAAGAAATATATGGGCAACATTTGAATATGGTGCACCCAACTCATTTGTTTTATATTTCCCAAGAATGCACGAGGTTGCTTGTGAGAGTGTAACTGCTGGAGTGAAAGTGGAGCATATGTTCGTGTAACAGTAAATTGAAAACAGGCGGAAAATGTCCGGAATAGTCGTGAAAGGAACTGGCTCTTTTCTTAGGCATTTTCCTTTGTATGAAAAGTAGTTGTGTGCACTTTTATATATGTGGACATTTTTCAAAGTGTCCTTTATGTTTTTAAATGCACATAATTCTTTAATTTCGTCAATTGTGAGGGATAATGCTGTTTTCATCCATGGAGGTCGGCAAGCAGGACAGGAAAATATCGTACCCCAAATTATGGACAGAAATATAATGGAAGCCCAATTAACTAACTCGTTCCAGCTGGCCCTGCAGGTTGGGGAGCGTGATTCCATGAGGATGTTGGAGTGGGTGGTAGTCAGAAACAGAACATCATCAAGTCCGTTCTGGTGGTGTGGTGGTAACCATACTTGCCTCCTAAACCCAAGGTCGCGGGTTCAAACCCGGCCAGGATCGATGGATTTTTTCGGGCGTAAAAATCATAAGTATGGCTTCCTTTGGAAGGAAAGTAAAGCCGTGGGTCCCGTGTCGTACATTTACGGCACGAAAAAGAACATCAAGCCTGAAAGAGAGGCCTCTGAGCAAAATTTGTCGGGCGTTTCACGCCCTGATTTGAATGGGACGCTGATGACCTGAGATATTGAAGAGCGTCCTTAAATAAAACGAATCAAAAAAAAAAAACATCATCATCAACAAGGCAGCCTGCACCTTTTCACAGCAATCGCGGCAATAACGCCTCTTTTAGGAGCCGCCAAATATATAAAAAAGAACATAATTAGCCCATTGAAACGTGATCCACAGTGTACGCACCTTCAGTGCGTGTGTTTTTGCAATGTGTGTGCTTGTGTGCTTTTATAGTTATCTACATGTGCTTGTGATTATCATGCTTGTATGTATTTATAATGATCATGCATGATTGTGCTCAGTGACAATTTCGCTACTCCACTTCCGCTGTATAATGGAGGGGGGGGGGGGAATGTGCTTTGGCTCAAGTGATTCTCCATGTGCGATCTGCGCACCCCCTAGTATTAACATTAATAATAACATTAAAACAAATGAGTTGGGTGATTCGTAATTAATAGTTCCGATTAGTTCATCCAGCACATATGCCGCTTTTGCACCGGTAATATTTCCGCCATGATTCACGCGCAATAAGACAACGCGTGATAACATGAAGTTCAAACATCTTGAAATATTCACCTTTGTAATAATATGATTTTTCATGATTTTTGGCCCACTTTGAGGCGAGTTTTAACAGCTTTTATTTCCCCCTTTGTATAGGCACCATTTCAATTTTACCTTTGCTTCCCTCTGAGGCTGCGCTTGCAGATTGCGCAATGAATGATAGTTATAATAAATCCAGATTACAAAATGTTCGGGCTTCACCTTAGCTGGACATAAACAAACAATGCTTGTTGGTTGGTTAGAGCTATAGCCGCAAATTATCATAAGCTGTATCTGAGAAACATTACCACTGTCATTTTATTGTATTATTCTCTTAAGTTTACTCTGTATTAAAGCATTGTTTTCTTCGCTATTTAGTAAGAGTTTTGTAAGTGTTCACTTAAACATATTTATATACGAACTGTTAAAAATTGAGAGTTATACAACGTAGTCAATTCTTACCTGCAAGGAACTGGTTTTATCCATATTTACGGCTTTGTGTATTCCTTTAGCGTCTAATATATTTCTGGTATTAGGTAATAAAAGCTTTACATCTTATGGCGTGAAATGTAAACTGGAAATTTTGTAGAGGAGAGTCCCCAAATATATACGATTTTATATCTAGCACAATAAACAAATCTAGCTTTTATTCTATCCTGATGCTATGGCAACTTATATTGTTTGTATTCCTTACTAGTGTATGTCCATAGATGTATGAAGCATGTCACATAGATGTTCTTTCAGCTCAATTCTTTCTTATGGGAAATTCATACTACACGTGAGTTTATGTCTCCCCCTTCAATACTTATTCATCTAAGGAGTTGTGATATAAAAACCGATGCCACACTTCCTTTTGTTCCGTTAGATGTTAATATTGTTAAATAGAGCACGTTCTTCTTACTTTAAATGACACGTCAAGTTGTTACGGTTCAACATTTCATATCGATACACTAAGTTTCCTCTCAAAGAAGTCAGATTCTTATTGAAAGTCAATCACAATGCACGCAGATTACAAAATGATCCGGGGTTAATCCTCGTAGAATGCAATGCATTGCAACCAAAACATTGTAAAACGCTTATTATCTGTGTAAATTGCTCGTAAATTATCATATAGAGTGGTGAAGTGTTATAATGGCTACTAAAATACTATTAGTAATTATATATAGAGTTTATAGCAAATTACTAGGCCTTCAAGTTGACATGCAATTAAACTGGAAAGTAAATATAGAGTGTATTACACCAAAATTAAAATCATCAGCCTATGCGCTTCGTTTATTGTATTGCATTAGTTACGAAGTAACCTTCAAATGGACTTATTGAGTATGTTGCTCTTTATGGCTTAATATTCAGACCCATAGTCCGATTTCACAGATTTTCAGAAACTATTTTTCTTATTTTATTTAAATGGCATATACAGAGTTTCGTTTCAAAAATTTTAAAATTTCAAATTATGGCCGCAATGTAGCTTTATTTCCTAATTACATTTTTCAGTGTATTGTGTCTTAAATTCTGTAATTCAATTTACTCTAGTTTGGTGCAATAATGAAAAATAGATTATGGTGAGGGGGGAAAGCATTTGTAGGGCTGACATCTGTTTGATCTATAGCGTCCAAATGTACAGAATACTTTAAGAATTTTCCTATCACCTCCTATTATGTCAGTTGTTTAACATATCCTTTCCGACTGGTACAGAGAGATTTATACACGACTAACGTATGCCACCTTCTGCTCTTTTCTGATTTCCTGCCAGTGTTTCCTTGCATACTCGCTCTCAGGTGAAAGCAAAACGTCGGGAAACCGAGGGAGACAAAGCGGCCCGCTACAGCTAGCTAAACTTCTGAAAGGATAATGGACGGAAAAGAAGGGCTAGATGAAAAAACGTGCGAAAAGAGTCAGGCCGACACACCTCCTTCATAATTCTGCAATCCTAGTTCTGCAATCTTGCGTTTTCCCGCCAAACCCACGGTGTTTTGCCGTCGATTTTCTTACGGAGGGTTCGTGCCATGCTGTGCCCATATCGACCGTTAAGAAATTGCTATAGGCAGAAAACATGCCGCAAAGGGAAACCTGCTCTCATTTTTCACACAGTCGGTTATTTCGTTGCGCGCATTTGCTACTTTTTTAAAAATGGGCAGCTCGAAATGTATGTGAGCTGCACAAGCTTTGAAGGGGATGGAGAAAATGGTAGGGGAACATGATTTATTTTTCTCTCTTTCCTCTTGGTTTCGACCACCACCGAATTTCCTCCAGTTATGGCCAAGAGCGTATAAACGTGGCGAAGGTTGTTTCTGGACAGACCGTTCCGCGCAAACTCCCTCGACTCCGGCCGGGAACTGTACGGAGAAGGGAAACGGGCGGAACAAGGATGGCGGATACTTCACTTTCAGTATGCCATTTGCTCTCCATTGCGGAAGCACTAACAAGTAGTCAGGCATCTCCCATGAAAACGTAACAAATACAAATTACATTAATGACATCTATGTAGAGATTAAAGATTTTAATCATCACATATCCAATTTCATATACATAACAAAAATAATTAAACTGCAATACAAAGTAGAGGGGAAGCGGTTCAATGTCATATACCATACAGCGAAATTTTGCTATATTTTGTGTGTTGTCTTATGACTATTTAAACATCATTCATTTGTCAATTGAACAATACGTCTTATTACGCTGATATTGTGTATCTTCCCCAATTATCGGTTGGTGATAATTTCAAGAGTAATTGGGAGAGCATTATGTATTCTGATGCATTCATAAAAACCTCATTTTTGTTAAGTTAAATTTCCAATAGGCTATGCACATTACTCTCTCGTCTAGTGATAATGTTAGTATTTCCACATTTTTAATGAAATGTCTCGTTTTTAAATGTAAAAGTTCATAAGATATAGGATATATTCACATGTTTTAGTTTTCGAAATACATCTCTGCGATGTTCTATTATATCATATATTATTTGTATTGCCTTCTTTTATAATATAAATACACTTGCCCTCAACTGAGTTTCCTCAGAATATTAAAACCATATTTCACAATTGACCAGAAATATGCATAATATGCTGTTTTGAGGGTGGGTTCAGGACTAATGTGATACAATTAGCAAAGCGCATAGGTTCATTTTTGTTTTGGCACAATATACCTAATCTATATGCGCTTTCCAATATCAGTATTTGTAACTAGACCTAGAAATTTAGTAAGATAGTGTTTGTCTGACATGTGATTAATATGTTATGAATTTCATGATGTTTGTTCATCTAGATTTTTTGATAATCTGTTTGCTTTGAGCCAGTTAGAAATTATATTAAGCAGACAAATAATTTTTTTCACCAGATTATGAAAGTTATTATCAGAAACTATTATCAGCAAATATAACAGTAGTACTAATTATTTATAACGATGAGAGATCATTTTATAAACTTAAAAAAAAAAAAAAAAAAAAAAAAACAGTGGGCCAAAATTTATCCCTCTGGAACTCCATGTTCAATAATTCCCAAATTTGAGCACTATACTGAGCAATTTAATTATACCCTTTGACTTCTGTAGTCAAGGTAAGAGATGAACCAGTTTCGACCATTTTTTATTCTATAAAAGCTTATTTTTTTCTATTAGTATTGCATGGTTAGCACTATCAAATGTTTTTGCTAGATCATAGAAAATTACCCAATAAGCATATTATAATTTAGTCCTGACAGAGTTTATAAGTTGCATTTTTTGTAGATTGTGTTTCTTGCAACCAAATTGTTATTTTGCAAAAATATTGTTATTTTCAAGATAATTATGCAGCTTGTTATACATTACTTTTTCAAATATTTTTCAGAAGTTGTTAAGAGTGATATGGGTCTATAATTGAATGTTTATTTTTATTAAACAGTAGTTTAACGATGGAGTGCGTACTTAAGTCTTTCTGGAAAAATGGCAAATGACAGAGATTCAAGGTACATTTATTATAAATTAGCATGCTTTGAAAAATAATAATTTAATATATAATTTCATAATATCCTGATAATTTCATCATATCCTGCTGATTTTTATTTTGTTTTGAGTGAATATATATAAAATATTATATTCACTTAAAATAAAATAAATAAATACACACACATACACACACACTCACACACACACACACACACATATATATATATTCACTCAAAACAAAATAAAAATCCTATATATTCGCTCAAAATAAAATAAAAATCAGTAGGATATGATGAAATTATCAGCACATTTTTCAAAGCATGCTAATATATAATAAATGTACCTTTCAGTTTTCTTTTTTTTTCTTCTTCTTCTTCTTCTTCTTCTTCTTTTTTTTTTTTTTTTTTTTTTTTTTTTTTTTTTTTTTTTTTTTAACTACTGAGGCACCACAGGCGGTGGAACTGGTGATACATGAAATGAAATGATATATTGGGAAAGGATTTTTTTTTTAATGGAAGGAAGCGTTCCAGGCCTAAGTTTAGGTACCTCCCCGGCATTTGCCTGTTATGAAGACTGAGGAAAACCTGGAAAAAAACCCAGTCAGGAAGGACGATCCTGGCGGGATTCGAACCGCAGACCTCCCGCTCACGAGTTCGTGCCTTAACGACCTCGTGGCGGTTTTCAGTTTTCTGTGCAATGAATCTTTGTCATTTGACACACGCACGCACGCACACAAACACGCATATATATTCTAATTGTATCATTCTATTAATGTTTACGGAACACTGGGAGTGAGTTTTTGGCCAATTGTATTTCTCCCCCCTTTCTACAAATGTTCCTTGAACCTTAGGCGTCCACAGAGACCCAACAGTTGCATGTCCCTCCTCCCTTCGGACCCTACCGCCATTTTAAGGGGCTCTGCGTGTTCTTTTAAATTACTGTTTCCCAGCATATTTTTTTTTTTATAAAACAGTTTTTTTCTCAAAATGTAATTTCCATACATTCAAAATGTTGCATCAGTAATACTTTTTGTTTAAATTCAATTAAACTTTTCCAGAATATGCCGAAGTATCCATTATAACATTCTATAGGATAAAAATACATACCAGCACCGATAATAATTTTTAAAAAATCTATGAAAAATAATTATTTAAAATTATTATTATTATTGTTATTATTATTAGGAATAGTGTTTAACGAGCGTTTTTACTGTTGAGGCATCACAGGCGGTGGACACTGATGATACATGAGATGAAACGATATATTGGGAAAGGATTTTTTTAAGGAAGGAAACGTTCCAGAACTAAGTTTAAGGTACCTCCCCGGCATTTGCCATTTATGAGGACTGAGGAAACTAGGAAAAAACCTCAGTCAGGGAGGACGGTCCTGGTTGGATTCGAACACCAAAACTTTCGTTCACGAGTTCGCGCCTGAACGAACTCGGCCACCCGTGGCGGCCTTATAGATTTAAAAAAGTAGCACAGTTCACTCATCAAATTTACTTAAAATATCCTTCTATACCATTTTTGTACAGGTTCAAAGCTCCAATTGCAAAAATGTCAATCAATTTTCTCAACTCGTAAGCCGCGTGGAACATTCTGACTATGCGAAATATTTACCTGATAAAATATATGAAATAATTTAGAGCTCGCAAAATATTTATCCAATATAAATTAAATTTGGCATACATACGAGGGTAGCTCCATTAGTTTCCGGTCTCGTCGATAAGAATTATCGCCTCACAAAAGCCTTATCTGGTGTAATACCTTATTTGTTAAGTAAATAATTGTAGCTGTAACTTCTGCTCCGTTAGTTCAGATGTTCAGATACGGGTGCATAGAGAAGGCTATGCGTAGAATATTGTCACATGTTCAAAATGGAGAATCGAAGCTGTTATTAAGTTCTTCATAAAAGAAGGACTTACTCCAAATGAAACTAAACAGCGATTGAACTGTATATATGGGGAAGCATCTCCCTCATATTCTACCGTAAAAGAATGGGCCAAACTTTTTCGAATGGGTCGAGAAAGCATTGAAGAAAAAGAGCGTGCAGGTCGGTCCTTGGAGATGCTCACTCCTGAAAACATCGCTCTTGTGGAAGGAGAAATTATGGAAGACTAGCGCTCAAAGTTACAGAAGTAGCAGCAAAGTTGGGCCTTTCTAAAACAACAGTACTTCGAATTATTCATGAACATTTAAACATGTATAAGGTTAGTGCAAGATGGGTGTCTAGACTTTTTTCCTCAGTCCAAAAGGAAAAACGAGCCATTTGATGTCAGACAATTTGGAGCTCTGCCATGACAACTAGATAGAAGTTCTGCAAACCATTGTTACAGGAGATGAAAATATAGTCCTCTACTATGATCCCTTGTCCAATAGAGAATCAATAGAGTGGTCGGCGTAAACCTGGCGAAGCACCGCCTCTGAAGGCCAAGGTCACTCAGTCAACCAAGAAGATCATGGCCACAATCTTTTGGCACTGTAAAGGAATACTCTTCATTGACTTCAAGGAGAGGAACACCACAGTAAATGGGAATACTGCACAGACTCTGCGGGCCTACTACACGGACTACCTTCCATCAAAGAGAAAAGGCGAAGAAAGCTGAGTGGAGGTGTTCGTCTTCTTCACGACAACGCACACAGCTCTTGTTGCAAAGGAAGCTGTGAAGAAATTTGGCTTCAAGAAGATCGATCATCTACCCTACAGCCCAGATTTACCTCCCAGCGACTATTTCCTCTTTTCGAAACTCAAAAAGGACCTTCGAAGAAGGAAATTTAAGTGTGAAACGATGGATGCTGTTTATGCCCATTTTGCAGACAAGACTTCTGACTTTGGGAGGGGGTTGAAATGTTAATTCAAAGATGTGAGAAGTATATTTCAATAAAGGGTAACTATATTAAAAAGTGAAATATAGTTTTATTTTATTATATCTAGAAAATTCGGAAACTTATGAACCTACTCTTGTGGCATCGCTATCTGAGATAACGGATTGTAAATACAATGAAAATATTTTCATTGCTGTATAGAAAATGCTTTTGCTTGTTTAAATGTTAGAAGTGTTGTGAAAAGGAAAAGATGTAGTTATGTAGAAATGCTGTGTTATATAGTGAATTATTAATTATAGTGCTTTAAGTTGTCATTACACATTTTGGAATTATAGATCATTACTCATTAGCAATAATTTTTTCTAGTTGTTAATTTTACAATTCTTGGCCTATGGGAGTTTTCAGCAGTTCTTTCTGCTCTGGAATCTAATTCGACTAGTGTCAGGTTTAAATTTAGCTTTTCTTTTGCAAGCAAGTATCCATTGCTTTCAATTAGTTTCATCTTTTGGAATAGAAAAAAAAATATTCGTAATTTGAATCTTTTCTTCTGTCAATAATTATTATAGAGCGCAACAGCACACCTTTACCGGCCATTTTTGCATCCCAATTCAAATCTCGTCGTGCGCTTGGGAAACATGTGACGTCATATCCGCCCCTCTTCCGTCTCTACCTACTTCTTTAAACGCGAGATATTGCTGAAACCTATATATTCATAGCGTTGCCCTCCTCCAGTCCTGATCACGCAACCTTTGCTACTGCTCAATAGAGATCGCAAGTTTCTAGAATTCCAGTAACTAGATTTAACACTATATATATACCGAGGGTGCCAAAAAATGTATACACACTTTCACAATAGATATCTATTTAATATATTTCAAAGTTGGACCGAAAAATAACAGTAATGTGTAGTATGATGTTCTGTAAACAAATGTGACTCACATTATGATAGCGTTGTTACGTGACAAGTAAATCAACAATGAACATATGAAGCCAAGATTATCGTAATCAACAATGAACAAATGAAGCCATCATGATGTTCTGTAAACAGATGTGACTCACATACATTGATAGCGTTGCTACGTGACAGGTAGATCAACAATGAATAAATGAAGCCAAGATTATCGTATGATATTCTGTAAACAGATGTGACTCACATTACGTTATGCTAGCGTTGCTACAACAAAATGGAGCCAAGATTATCCTTTGAACAGCGGAAAGCAATTTTGAAGTGGTATTGGAAAACCGAGAATGTTCTTGAAGTTCAAAGGCAATGGAGACGTGTGTACAGAACAGAAC
Source organism: Metallyticus violacea (assembly GCA_030762175.1). NCBI lineage: Eukaryota > Metazoa > Arthropoda > Insecta > Mantodea > Metallyticidae > Metallyticus > Metallyticus violacea. Next base: position 118,194,130 of record CM060845.1, on the reverse strand, counting down.
CGCCAACGCGAGTAACAATTGCATGCATTCCAGACAAATTTGAGATTCGTGGTATCGTATGCGATGTTCACAAGGGCAGATCTGGGCACACCAGCTACACTGGCAGCATTGCGGGAAGACATTGAAACGGCATGTGCTGCAATCGCTGAGGACACTTTCGCACACGTTGCTCAATCAGTAGTTCAACGTATTCCAGAAGTGTATCGCGCCGATGGTGGACATTTTGAGCAATTGTTGTTAACTGTAAGTCTAAGATGATTAGTGCTCATCATTTTCTGTTCGCGTGAATTGAGTTTTGTTATATTAACAGTTTTTCCTTTACTTGAAGTGAGTATACATTTGGCATCCTCTGTGTGTATGTACACACACACACACACACACACACACACACACATAATTATACAAGCAGAAAAGGATAAAACACTAAGAGAAAGTCACTATAATCGCTGTATTTGTAATCACTTGTAATCGCTATATTTCGAACTACTAGAGTACTTGTAGGCAAGAGGATCAAACAAATAATTTCGTTGTTACTTATCTTCTTGCCATAGAAGAACTCTAATAGTTCGAAATATAGCGATTACAAGTGTAATTTTCTCTTAGTGTTTTATCATTTTCTGCTTTTATAATTACTGTTAATTTGTTACATTGTTAATTAGTGTCACTTTATTTTTCTTTTATGTGTATATATAATATAAAAGAAAAATAAAGATAAAGTAACATTAATGGCCATTGAAGAACTCAACGAAATATAGCAATTTCAAGTCTGACTTTACCTAAGTGTTTTATCCTTTTCTACTTTTATTATTACTTATATATATATATGTATATATAAGTAATAATAAAAGTAGAAAAGGATATATATACATATATATATATACATATTGCGATCTCAAGTGTGACTTTTTCTTAGTGTTTTATCGTTTTCTGCTGTTATAATTACTGTTAATTTGTTACATTGTTAATAGTGTTACTGTATTTTTATTTTATAATATATATATATATATATATATATATATACACACACACAACGCATCTAAGATCCAGAATCTGCAGGATAAAATCTGTCTCTAAAGAAAGCATTGTGTTTTTTTAAATCACAGTTTAACTCAAATTATTGAATTGAATTGAAATTGATCTACCAAGCTTTCAATTTTCTCTTCCAATGGTCACTAAGAAAAAGGTTTAGAATGTAAGCTTGTATAGTGCTCATCAGTATCGTTGCATTTGAACGCCCTACGCCCAGAGTTCCCCAACTTAACATAATTTTAAGAAGCACAAATTGATTCATTTTTATTTATTTATAACCCATTATTAGCAGCACGTGTACATGCGTAAATAATACCGCTAAGTGGTAACTCATTAGCAATTTGTTTATCCTCGCCCGCCTAAAACGAACGTTCCCACCAACTACTCTCCGCTATAGCACTTTTTTATTTCACTGCCTTTGCGTACGCCACGAAGACTTGGCGGGCGACTGGCTTGTCATGGGCCAGTTTCAAGTACAAGCTGGGAAGTGTGTGGCGCATGCGCAATGTTTGCTACTTTCTCCCTCCATCTTGCTCATTGCCCGACTTTTTACATACAGACAACTTGACGTTTTAACCGGGACAAATACGGATGGAATCTGGCTGTTGACTGTGGAAAGCTGGCAGCTGGCTGCATTCCCGAGCGACAGCGCAGAGAGCCGAAAGTGAACGTCTCGCACCTGTCAGTTTCAAAGTCACGCTTACGCGTTGAAAGCAACTGTTTACTTCATTTCCGAACGGCAGCTGCGGCAGTAGTTAATCTTATAAGGATGAAAGTGGGAAGGTGTGGTCTTTGTTGTAGCAGATTCTGCAACTGGAATAGGGTGAGATGTTTCTTTTACATCTTGCACCAAGGAACAAGCGATGAAATCAGTCTCCATTGTTTCAAGTTTTGCAAGGGGAATGCGGTGTTCTTCTTCTTCTTCTTCTTCTTCTTCTTCTTCTTCTTCTTCTTCTTCTTCTTCTTCTTCTTCTTCTTCTTCTTCTTCTTCTTCTTCTTCTTCTTTTTTTTGTAAACAAAGTCTCTGGGGACATTGATTCCTCTTTTGGGAATTTCTTTAGTTATAGGCGTGAGTACTTGTTCATTTTGGTTGCGAACAGCGGCTACCGTTGCCTTTAAGGATGTCATGCGTTTCTTCACAACTTCAACTTCTGATGTTGTGGAAATTCCCTCAATGTAATCTCAAAAACTCGTAAGCAAAATTTTCTTTTTGTTCCGATAGGGGTACAGAACAGTTGCGACTTTCTTGTTTGCTCACTTGGGCTAGTATTTCCTCCTTTTCATTGAGAACAGAAACATCTTCAGTGTCTATTATTAAGTCATTATTTTCAGAATAACCAGTGTGCTCATAGCGCAGTTGAAATTGACATACGCTGTGTACATGTTTACACATATTCTATTTAACACGTGGAAGAGTATCTGTGAATGCATGTATTACATTCACTGCAGATTAATTTGCATTTATAGTGCACGTAATTGTCTTGCACAAAATACAGACGGTGCCAAAAAATGTACACACACTTCAAGCAAAGAAAAAAACTGTTAAAATAGCAAAACTGAATTCACACAAATAGAAAATGATGAGCACTAATCATCTTAGACTTTTACAGTTACAACAATTACAACAATTGCTCAAAATGCCCATCACCGGTGTTGATACATTTCTGAGTACATTGATCTACTGATTGAGCAACGTTTGCGAAAGTGTCCTTAGCAATTGCAGCACATGCCGTTTCAATTTCTTCCCGAAGTGCTGCCAGTGTAGTTGGTCTGCCCAGATCTGCCCTTGTGAACGTCGCATACGGTACCATGAGTCTCAAATTTGTCCGGAATGCATGCAATTGTTACTCGCGTTGGCGATTCTGTTCTGTGCACACATCTCCATTGCCTTTGAACTTCAAGAACATTCTCGGTTTTCCAGTATCACTTCAAAATTGCTTTCCGCTGTTCAAAGGATAATCTTGGCTCCATTTTGTTGTAGCAACACTAGCATACGTAATGTGTCACATTTGTTTACAGAACATCATACGATAATCTTGGCTTCATTTGTTCATTGTTGATTTATCTGTTGGTTTATTTAACGCTATCATAATGTATGTGAGTCACATCTGTTTACAGAACATCATACTACACACTACTGTTGTTTTTCGGTTCAACTTTGAAATATATTAAATAGATATTTACTGTGAAAGTGTGTATACTGTTTTGGCACCCTCGGTATATCTCGGTCACTTTCGATGAGGATGGGATCTTCCAACCGCAATCTTCCCTAATAATGGCATCCTTGCTTATTTTCAAGCTTTCTTTGTGCCTATGACGTATGTCTTTCATTTTAGAGCCTACTTTTCCTTTCGAAAGCACAATTGACTTATCGAACAGATTGTCTGTAACAAAGGACAGTATTGCAAATATTGCTTTATCCAGACGTTTCACGCATTTTCCATGCAGATAGATATATTTGAGCGTGTGATGCATTCGCTCGATATGCATGTTAGAATTCAATCCAAGATGCAACATGTAGACAGTAAGCTCAGCATTCTGCATTATTTGCGTAGTTTTCCTGAAAGTATGAAGCAAGCTCAGAGGTGTCAGGGTCACATTTCAATTTATCTATTGCGGTAGGAAGTATTATCTCAAATACGGTGCCATCTCTCTCTTGCAGTAATGTTCTTACAATCCTGTAAACATGTTTGTTTTTCTTGGTCTTTGACTTTATATATCAAAACTACGTAAATGATTACTATTTTTCTACTTTAAACGTATCAGCATTTAAGTTGCCTTAAATTTTCAGTTAAGCCAATTTAAAAAAAAAATGTTTGGCTATTTTAAGTCTAAGGTAAATAATAAAATTATATATATATATATATATATATATATATATATATATATATATATATAATTTTACATTGAAGAACTCGCAGTAGTTCGAAGTATAGCAGTTTCAAATGTGACTCTTTCTCTGTGTTTTATCTTTATCTACTTTTATTTTAGTGTTAATTTATATATATATATATATATATATATATTCTCCAGGCTCTGTCTACGTGCCATGTACAATAGAATCTCCTTGTTGGTGTTTCCATTATTGCAATCCAAGCATTCATTATACGAGAACTGGAATTTGGCTCTCTGCGCTGTCTCTCGGGACTGCAGCCAGCTGCCAGCTTCCCACAGCCAACAGGTAGATTCCATTCTTCCCTATACAGAGTGTAACGTCAAGTAGCAGACACCACTGTGAGCTCATTTTGAGCGACAGCAGAGACGCTACACGAGAGACGAGCGACGGGGGAAAGCAGAACTCTGGTGACGAGCCATAACGAAAATAAAAAAAGGCATCCACTTGTAACAATGTAATTATTATTATTATTATTATTATTATTATTATTATTATTATTATTATTTTGAACATAACCAATGCATTTTCTTCCGTAATATTCTGGTTGCAATATATTGTTCCTTATTACAAAACTGATTCTTCAGGTATATTTCAACTTGACTTTATCACTTAGTTATCTTATTAGAATTCGCAATTAATTCAAACACACATCATTAACCTACGTCGTCTCCTTTTAGGGAATAATTGTGTCCTACTAAGTTGGCGGGTAAATTAATGTAGTTGTGGGAAATGTCCCTCAACTCCAGGAAAATAATAATAATAATAATAATAATAATAATAATAATAATAATAATAATAATAATAATAATAATAATAATAATAATTTTAAAATACTAATTTGCGCCATTAGTAAATACCCCAGTACCTTTTATATTTATAGCATTAAGTTCTAACCATCTGAGCTAATGTGCATTATATGTATAATTTTCCCGTTCGGAACGAGAGCAGTTCGGCTTTCCCCACTATCGCTCGGGATGTGCTCCAGCGGTGTCTCCTCGCGGTTAAAGGGAAATGGACTTCCTGGCCCGCTTGTAAGCCGGCGTTTGGATACAAATTGTTAAACTTGTGTAAACTGTACACTTTTCTGTCGTACTACAATTCGCAAAATGGCTCAAGCAAGTTTGACAGACTCATGCTCAAATATTCTTAATTTTCTAATTACATTCTAATTTCTTCGTGAAATTTACCTTGCCAACGCCGAATTTATCGATTAAAGAGGCTAGTAAAAACCGCACTCTGAGTCTTAATGGTATGACGGGTTTCCTTGGCTAGTGGATGTGCTGAGAAAAACAGAATGTATGCCTTTTGTTTGGGGCAAGACTCCGAAGATGTAAGCAAGGCATTTATGGCATAAACAACCTAATTAAAAAAAAAAAAAAGCTATAAAGCGTCAGTCTTCAAAACATCGTTTGTTGCACAATGAATCATTTCACATGTTAGATAAAACACGCATAGACCATTTTATCGAAGATGCCCGACTTTAGGCAATAAAACACGAGATCGTGTCTTCAAACAGACAATACTTACGTAGACCGTAATATTTTAAGTAAACAGGAGCTAGCACTCCGCGTGCACCGAGAGGATACACACACACACACACACACACACACACACACACACACACACACACAGATGGTGCCAAAAATGTATACACACTTCCAGCAAAGAAAAAACTGTGTTAAGATAACAAAACAGAATTCACACAAAAAAAAAAAAAAAAAGATGAACACTAATCATCTTAAACATTTACAGTTACACAGTTGCTCAAAATGTCCACCATCTCAAGTGTATGTCGATACACTTCTGAGTACGTTGAACTACTGATTGAGCAACGTTTGCGAAAGTGTCCTCAGCGATTGCAGCACATGCCGTTTCAATTTCTTCCCGTATATCTAGTTTTCTACGGTATACAACATCCTTAGGAGTTCCTCATAGGTAGAAGTCCAACGGAGTTAAATCCGGAGAATGCGGTACACACATCTCCATTGCCTTTGAACTTCAACAACATTCTCGGTTTTCCAATACAACTTCAAAATTGCTTTCCGCTGTTCAAACGATAATCTTGGCTTCATTTTGTTGTAACAACGCTAGCATAACGTAATGAGAGTCACATCTGTTTACAGAACATCATACTACACATTACTGTTGTTTATCGGTTCAACTTTGACATATAGATATCTACATATATATACCGAGGCTGCCAAAAAATGTATACACACAGACGGTGGACATTGGTGATACATGAAATGAAACGATAAATTGCGAAAGCAGCATTTTCTTAAGGAAGGAAGGGTCCCAGGCCTATGTTTAAGGTACCTCTCCGGCATTTGCCACTTATGAGGACAGAGGAAAACCTGGAAAAAACCTCATTCAAAGAGGACGGTCCTGGTGGGAATTGAACCCCAGACCTCCTGCTCACGAGTCCACGTCTTAACTACTTCGGCCACCCATGGCGGTACCGAGAGGTTGCAAATACCGCCAACAAGGGAAATTATTTACAATTCTTATATCTAATCACTCAAAATAAACTAATAGACAGAACACTTGCTGTCATCCTCACTACTCAAGAATACATCGCCAGACATTCAAAATGGCTTCACTGAGATGGTAGCCGAAACTTTAAATGAACGCATAAAATGTGAAATAAAGGAGGCACCTTCTTTATCTAAGCCCACGAGACTTAGATGTTTCATCAAAGACCCAAATGAACATAATATTTAGATAGGATGGTGTTTCTGACATTTCCAAAGATAAAAATGCTGCCGGGTTATCAAAATCATACGGCAAACTTTGCATGACTGGGATGTAGATAGAAAAAATTTATGTCAGACTTATGGCGGGTACACAATGGGAGTTCAAAAACTAGTGAAAAACTTTTGCCAACATGCACTTTTTGTACATTGCTACGCCCAGCAATTAAATTTGATATTTTTACATGGATCGAAAATAATAAAAGAATATTTATGTGTGGCTTATTTGCCTTTCATACTTTTTATCAGCAAAGAACAGTTTTGTTGACTGACAGGGATTCAAGCTTCCACAAGCTAGCAATAGGAGATGGAATTTCCATTCGAGAGCAGTTTTCACTATTAAACAGCGTTTCACAGAATTGTACTCCATTTTTAATGAAAAAATAAGTCCGTGAACTGTGCGCTCGGTCTCAAGAGACGCACATATGAACCCATTTTTTGTGTATTTGCTCTGTGTTTTTATTTCCAAAGTTCTACATTCATCAACAGTGAGCACCACAACGAAATACATGCTGCCATTGGAAACATAGAAAACTTAAGGAACAAAAAAATTACTGATGGGTGGATTGATAAAAGCATTGAATAAACATCTGACATACAATGCTAAGAAAACAGATACTTTAAGAGCATTACTTGTTTTTAAATAATTTATTATCAAACTACGCAATTGAATTGCGGATTTGAAGATCTTCCTCGCCTAAATTTCCTTGAATTAGTATATGAAAGTAAACTTACAGACTATAGTGAAGAATTTCCCCAGGATAAAATACATAGTTTAGTAAAGCAGGGTCCTTTCTTTCACTGCAAAAAACTGCAAAATGAATTACGGCAGTAGGTCCATAAGTTTCCGGCCTAACCATGTTCTAGATATGACAAAGACAAAAACTATATTTCACTTTTCAATATAGTTACCCTTTATTGCAATACACTTCTCATATCTTTGAATTAACATTTCAAACCCCCCTCAATAGTCAAAAGCCTTGTCTGCAAAATGGGCATAGAGAACATTCATCACTTCTTCGCCACATTTAAATTTCCTTCCTCGAAGATCCTGCTTGAGTTTTGAGAAGAGGAAACAGTCACTGGGAGCTAGATCTGGGCTGTAGGGTAGATGGTCGATCTCCTTGAAATCACATTTCTTCACAGTTTTCTTTGCAACAAGAGCTGTGTTCATAGGCTCGTTGTCGTGAACAAGGTGCACACCATCACTCAGCTTTCCTCGCCTTTTCTCTTTGATGGAAGCACGTAGTCTGTGCAGTAGGCCAGCATAGTACTCCCCATTTCTGTGATGTTCCTCTCCTTGAAGTCAACGAAGAGTATTCCTTCACAGTCCCAAGAGATTGTGGCCATGATCTTGTTGGTTGACTGAGTGACCTTGGCCTTTAGAGGCGGTGCGTCGCCAGGTTTACGCCACTCCATTGATTCTCTTTTGGTGAAGGAATCATAGTAGAGGACCATAGTTTCATCTGCTGTAACAATGGCTTCCAGAACCTCTCTCTCTACAACGGCTGGATTCCAAAACATGGCTGACAACAGATGACCCGTTGCTGCTTTTGGACTGAGGAAAGATCTTGGACTAACCTTATTCATGTTTAAATGTTAATGAATAATTCGAAGGACTGTTGTTTTAGAAAGACTCAACCTTGCTGCTATTTCTGTAACTTTGAGCCGCCGGTCTTCCATAATTTCTCCTTCTACAGGAGCGATGTTTTCAGGAGTGAGAACCTCCAAAGGCTGACCTGCACCCTCTTCGTCTTTAATGCTTTCTCGACCCATGGCCCATTCTTTTACGGTAGAATATGAGGGGGATGCTTCCCCACATACACAATCTAATTGCTGTGTAATTTCATTTGGAGTAATCCTTCTTTTGTGATAACAGCTCGATTCTCCATTTTGAACATATCACAATGTTCTACATACAGCCTTCTTTATGCAACTATATCTGAACAACAGCACAACGAAACGGAAGTTACAGATAAGGATTTTGTGAAGGCGATAATCTTTATCAGCGAGGCCAGAAACTTGTGGATTTACCTTCATAACTTAGGAATTCCATGAACAATGATCGTCTGTCCTATTCCTTGGCAATCGAGAAGAAACCATCAGGTGAACTTACATCAGGGACATCATTTTTTGAGAGGGTAGAGACATTTTAGTAGAAAAGAAGAAAAGACGATTGGAACTGCTGTACAAGATTGTGTAAGATGTGCTTATGTAATTTTCATTCTATCTTATTCACTTCAATATTATGCTTATAAAAAAATAACATGGCGTTCCTTCCCAAAGTGTTCAGTCAATCAACACTTTGCGAAATAAAGCAATTGCTTCACGAAATCACAGCAGTTTACGACTAACAAAACCTGACCACGTAGAGTCTGCGTGAGAGTATTGAGACTTAAAATGTAATGTTATTTGGTTTTGAACTAACTGTAACTTATACATGATGAATCATCTAAAACTTGCATTACAAATATTTCTGAAATAAGGTGCTACTTTCACAGAAATGAAGGCTAGACAATTACAGCCCATACACAGATATTAATAATTTTAAAAAGTTTAATTCCTGAAAAAGTTACATTTATTCTTCAAACAACATCAAGAAAATAAAACTACAGATAATTAGAGTGTCATTTTTTAAAATATGTATAGCTGGCTGCTCCATTTAACTGCTTAGTAAGTAGGCTACGGTGTTGGTATGTTTACTTTTCTTACTTAGTGTGTGTGTGTTTTCTTTCTCTCTGAATTTCCAACAAAATACATATTACATATTGTACTTATGTGATTTCACTGCACCATGTGTCAGCTCTCTAATAAATGCAAAAACTGAACTTCACAGTTTGTGTTCAAAATGATGACCACCAGCTACAATAAAAGCTTCCAGACTGTCATGTAAAAATTATTTTTAACTTTTCCCATACAGAAAAATCTAAAGGGATCAAATCTGGTGAACGGATAGGCCTACGACGATAAACCTTCAGAGTGGCCCTCATTAACCTATTACAGCTAAATGATCAAAATAAAATTATATTATTTTTGTTAAAGTTTAACCCCAGTTAAATTTTTCTTAAAAACTTTTTCAAGTTTAATTACTTTCATCCATTCAGTTACTTGTTACCTATCTCAACCCAGTGCTATAAAAGTTTTCACGTAGAAAACTATTTATGAATAAATTATAAACCCCCATCAATTATGAATATAAAATTATCAGAATAAAGCATGCAATAAATTATATTTTATTATAACGTAACTAGTTTGATTGTAAAATTGATTTGATCAGTAGTGGTACTGGCTATTTTCCTTGATGAGTTAATGAGTCTTCAGCTCCTACAGGATTACTGTGCGCCGAATTGCAACAAGTAGAACCTATGAGGTTAGTTTCAAAAGGTTAGTAAACTATTATAAGTAATATTATGAGATGCAACTGCTAAGATTATTTGCCTAATAAAATATTTAATTAATGAAATTCTTACTGATGGACAATAATTTCAGCCGGAAACTGAGATTAGACGTGCTGGACTCGTGCATATTCCCAACATATGGATGCCAAACTTGGAGCCTAACAGAAGTGGAAAAGAATACTATTATCATCCGACAACGCAAAATGGAGCGGAAAGTACTAGGGATATCTCTCATGGATAAAATATCATCTGTGGAATTAAGAAATGTGTCGGGACTAAAAGACGTGGCTCAACGTGCTAACAGCCTGATATGTAGCAAGACTGCCAAGAAGCAGATGGGGGCATACTCATAGCTACCACGTGGGATTTGACGTAAAACGCGGGTTGAAAGCACTAAGGTGCTCTTGTGCCCGAGCGACAGCGGAGAGAGCCGAAGGTACCGGAGCGGAGAGAGCCGAAGATAGTGCGGCACAGGTGTTAGATAATAACGCTTTACAATTAACAGAGCAATAGCTCAGGCGGTAAGATTGTCAGGATGGGATGGTGGCTTTGAATTCTACATTATTATTATTATTATTATTATTATTATTATTATTATTATTATTATTATTATTATTATTATTATTATTATTATTATTATGCGCTGGAGTTAAAGAACTTTTTACTACAATTACAATGATTTACTCCTTTTTTCTCTCCCTCTGCCGGATGCAATGATTTACTCGCTGAATTAGTTGCAAATTGGAATTGGAGCAATTTGCCACAGCTGCAGAAAGAAGAGAACAACCGAAGTCAATAGTGAAAGTGATACCAACTTAATAAACTCAGCGCTTGATTATTTATTTATTTATTTATTTATTTATTTATTTATGGGCGCTCTTTAACATCTCAGGTCATTAGCGTCCCATTCAACTCAGGGCGTGAAACGGCCAACAAATTTTGCTCAGAGGTCTCTTCTTTCAGGCTTGAGGTTCTTTATCGTGCCATAAATGTACGACACGGGACCCACGGCTTTACTTCCCTTCCGAAGGAAGCCATCCTTAGGATTTTTACGCCCGAAAAAAATCCATCGATCCTGGCCGGGTTCGAACCCGCGATCTTGGGTGTAGGAGGCAAGTATGGTTACCACTACACGACCAGGACCGACACCCAGAGCTTGAACTTTCTAGTTAAACTATGTTAAACTTGTAAAATAAGAAATATTACACACTGAACAAATTCAATCGGGACAATAGCTCATATGGACTACTCACCATAAAGTAGTCGATGAGCCCTCCCTGCTTGCGCAGGCCATAGCCTTGGATTGACAGCTCAATTCATTCATTCATTAAGAATATAAACAGAGGCGATCTGTCATATACACAATTTACGCATGCTTCCCAATAATAATTGAAATAAACTTTTAAAATGCAATAATAATAATAATAATAATAATAATAATAATAATAATAATAACAACATATATTTAGTAATATATTGGTGAATACAAAGTATAACATATAAGCATCCGGTAGTTAGCCTGTTCTTCTTGAGGCGACATTGAAATTTGTAGCCTGCATGATTTAACCCTGCGGGCACTGAGCTCTCTCTCTCTTTCTTTTCTCTGTAACAAATACCCTCCCAAGAGATTGGAAATCTACGGCCATGAGTCGAAGTAAAGAATCCACAGCAGTTTTTGCGTTACTCTCTTGTTAGTGCAAGAGTAAAGGAAGATGTGAGTTAATTGAGGGGTTCAGAACACAAGTGGCGTAACTCCACTTATTCTTAAAATTGAGTTACTACTATTACTTCGAAGTATGGAGGATTGTAGTTATAGTGCTTTAAGTACGTAACTCCTGCATTATAAATCTTCAACAGATGGCAACACTTTGAGCTTTGAATACGTTCGTCTTTTGTTCACAGCAATGATACTCTTGTTTGTGGAAGATGGAGGGTGAATGTTTATCTAGTGACCTTAGTATAACTCATTCAGAATACGAACCAGATTGTGATAATAATACTTCTTCTGACAACATAGTTACACGTAAGAAATAAATAATAATGAATTTAGTAAAAATGAATTCTTATTCAACATAAACAGTTCAATGCAAAGTATGCTAATCTTTTACACCACACGTCATTTTACTTAGTTCATGTATTAAAATTCTATCTTAAATTGTTATTGTTAAAATAACTTTTGTTAACTCCACTATTTTCATTGTATAATAGTCCAGTAAACTAAACAAATAAATGCAGTTGAATTCTGTGAATACGGCAGTAATATTAAGAGAGAGAAATAGATAAAACAATTATGATTCGCATTTAAATATAGATGTGTATTCGTAAATGAAATAGCGGCATAGTGGGTGGAGTTTCATTTCATATAAATAGCTAATAATAGCCTTTCTTTACATCCGTAGGTTCAGATGAACTATAAATAGAATGTAAAAGAACACGAGAATCAGATTCATGGAAACAAAAAATTCGTAAGAGAAATAAAAACAGAAGAAAATCACACAGTACTCGTAATGATCGAAAGTTGCTGAAATTTTTTTTCAATAAATACAATGTAATTACAGAATGAATTGTAATACAAAAATTAAGGCCACTAGGAGCAAAGACCTTTTCAATGCCTTTTGGATATTATCTGTTTACTCTAGACAATATACATACATTTCATATACATACATTATACATGCATACATTACACATTCATACATTAATATATTTTTAAATAGTATTTAAAGCCCATTTTTACTACTGAGGCATCACAGGCGATGGACACTGATGATACATGAGATGAAATGATAAAGTGGGATAGGATTTTTTTTTTTTTTTAAAGGAAGGAAGCCTTCCAGGCCTAAGTTTATGGTCCCTTCCCGGCACTTGCCATTTATGAGGACTGAGGAAAACCGTGAAAAAACCTCAGTAAGGAAGGGCATTCCTGGTGGGATTTGAACCACAAACCTTCCGCTCGCGAGTCCGTGCCTTAACGACCTCGGCCACCCGTGGCGGTTTATACCTATACATGCATATATGCATACACTCACGCGTACATACACCCATACATACATTACACATACATTGGAACATAGGTATATAAATACATATGTAAATGATACATTACACATATATATTTACGTATGTGTGTGTACACACACACACACACACACACGAATAAGTGCTCAATTGAATCCAGGAAACAATCCAAAGATGGATATCGTGTTTCGAAGACGTTACATACAAATATTGTTTAGAGAGTGAAATGCAAAACCCAATGGCATACTGTTAATTAAATGAAATACATAACTATTGATAGTCAAAGCTATACTAAGTGGGTATTTAAAAAAAAAAAAAATTAACCACGTTTAAGAACTGAGTAATTGATATCATCTTTAATCGGTCCTGGTGGTGTAGTGGTTACCATACTTAACTCCTAAACCCAAGATCGCAGGTTCGATCCCGGCCAGGACCGATGCATTTTTCGGGCGTAAAATCCTAAGCATGGCTTCCTTCGGAGGGGAAGTGGGTCCCGTGTCGTACATATGAGGCACGATAAAGAGCCTCAAGCCTGAAAAAAAGAGGCCTCTGAGCAAAATTTGTCGGCCGTTTCACGTCCTGATTTGAATAACCTGAGATGTTAAAGAGCGTCCGTAAATAAACCAAATGTATCGATGTCATCTTTACATTTACAAAAATAGCAAGAAATAACAGAACGTTTCCAGTTACATTGAAGATGATGTTCATATGTTTCAATAAAACAAAAGCAAGTTATTATTTAAAAACAATCACAATGTACTAAGCAAATGTACACAATTCGTCCATTTTCATTGGCCTTGAAACTTAATTTAAATGCTATTGCAGTAAAAATATACAAAGCAAACATTTTCTGACGGTTATTATAGATCGCCCTACATACAAAAATAATTCTCAAACACATATTAGAATAATATTTCGCATTTGCTATCTTCACGATGAGCCTTTATTAAATCTAAAAATATGCATTGTTATAAATACAGTTTATATACTGAATTAATTTTTCCTTTTATTTTAAAACAATGCTGAGAAAATTATAGGCAAGAGCGATTTTTAAATTTCGGTTTTCAAATATACCTTTACTCCTAATTGTCCAATTTCCCTAATTTTCAGAAACTATTTTTCTCGTTTGCTTTAAATGATAATTACCGAATTTTGTTGTAATGTTGGTGCCGCTAGAGCGGTTTTTAAATTAAGGATTTTAGGAAAATCCCCATTCCTAATGGCCCGATTTCCCTAATTTTCAGGAACTGGTTTCCTAATTTCATTTAAATTATATATACCAGGCTTTGTTGCGGAAAAGCAAATGGTGCGCTAGAGAGAGTTTTAAAAATTCGGGTTCCAGGTAAACCCCCATTCTTATTTACCCAATTTCCCTGATTTTCAATAAATGTTTTATTTTATATAAATGTTATATATGAAATTTCTTTGCGAAAAAACAAATATTAATGCCATTAGAGCGATTTTTTTAAATATTGGGTAAAACTCTCCTGCTAATATCGTTTTCACTGATTTTCGGAAACTATTTTTCTTATTTTGTTTCAATGGCATATATCGAGTTTACTTTGAAAAATTAAAACTGGGGACGTTAGAGTGATTTTTAAATTTAGCTTTAATCCCCATTCGTTTTTCAGATGAACTCCCAAGTTTAATAATCTGATTTCGCTGATTTTCAGAACTATTTTTTTTTTTAATTTAGCTTTAACCCCCATTCGTTTTTCAGATGAACTCCCAAGTTTAATAATCTGATTTCGCTGATTTTCAGAACTATTTTTTTTTTAACGGTACATACTGAGTTTTGTTATAAAAACAAAACACTGGTGCTGCGAGAGCGATTTGTAAATTTTGGGTTTAAGGTTAACCCTACTCTTAATGACCCATTTTCCTGATTTTAATACACTACATTTTTATTTTATTTAAGTGATATATTACGGAATTTCGTTGCGAAAAAACAAATACTAATGCCGATAGGGCGATTTTTTAATTTTGGGTTTTAGCTAACTCCCTCCCCTAATATTCCGATTTCACTGATTTTCGGAAAATACTTACTTTATGTTATTTCAATAGATTATATCGAGTTTACTTTAAAATGACAGCCCCTAGAGTTATTTAAAATCTCGCTTTAGTCCCCAGTCGTTTTTCAGGTATATCCCCATTCCTTATAAGTTGATTGTTCTTATTTTCGGCAACTTACTTTATCAATTTATTTTAAAGAAATATACCAAGTTTCGTTGAAAAAATAAAAAAAATGCGACCGATAGAGCGAATTTTCAAATATTTAAAAATGTTTAACCTCTACTCCTACTGTCTAATTTTTCTGTTAACGAACTGGACAAATCGTTCGTTAATTTATGATTATATGCCGAATTTCGTTGAGAAAAAACACATACACACACGCATTTGAGGTTTTAGATCAATTTTAATTTTTTTTTTTTTTTTTTTTTTTTTATTGTTGGTGCCTAGTAGGTACAATCGGTGCAGATTTGAATATATTATAAAAAAATCCATGTATACAAGCGCAAGAGATTATTATATTCCTTAGGAATTCTTTCCAAGAATTTGTCTTTTTCTATAAACTGCCTTAGAAGAAGTTGCACCTCTTGTGCACTGAACACCTTAAATATTGCCGGTTATTTTGTTAAAAAACAATTATTATGTTTTATCATCCGTGTTAATTATTCGGTGGAACACTTTTAAGTGTTTTTAACATTTTCCAACAGTGAAAAAGCATAAACTGTAGATGTCTAGAATCATTTGGCCAGAATTATTCACAGAAATTATATTCCGCATTAAATTCTGTATTAGAGCCGTAACCTGTGCATCCAGAAAATTAGTGTGGGCTTTAATCCACAGGAGTGGGTGATGCCAACATAATCGCTAACCAGCAACGCGGTGACTTTAAACTTAATCGTTGAGCTTCGATATTAAACGCATGCCTGGCAACTGTTTAATTTGTTGAACTTGAACTGGAGTTGTTTATGCCATTCTTTTGTTTATGGAGAACAATCTGTAATAGAAACAGGTTTTACAGTCAATGTTGTGATATGCGCACTCAGAATTCGACTCCGCGAAATACCAAAGCTGTACCATATACTGTGACAAGAGTTTTGAGCGGGGCTACCAATGTTATATAGACATTGTTTTGTTTCGGTTAATATTTTGCGTAAAGGAAAGGGCAGTTTTTCTACTTCCGTAGATCTAGCAACTCGAGAAATAAATAAGACCTTTACTTTAAAAGGAAGGATCATATTGTAATAGTACTAATTGAGATTATTACATTTAATTTTTCTAAATAACGGATCCATTTATTTTTGTTTACTGCACAATGCAGTAATTTAATCATGACAGATTGAAATAACCGTTGTTTCCGTAGCCACCAGACAACGTGCGGTATCGTGAACTTAAACCGCAATAATAGGTTAGGAGAAGAGCAGGATCATCCATAAACACTTTGTAACAAGAAAATAGCATTAACATTCTGCTCTCTGGAGCCACATCTTCCAGTAGTTCTGTGCAAACCAGAAGAAGTTCCTGTTTACCAAATACACTTGTAGTTGCGTCGTAAAGTAAAGCATCTCTGTGGATTTATGCGACCTCCACGAATATGATTGGATTGTATTCCTGAAATTTGCTGCTGAAACTATCGCCATTTTGGACGGTATGCTAGAAGCTGTCTCCGACATCCCACTATGGTTACTGGACATGCGCGATGACCATGCGTGTAGCGTGCAGGAAGAAAAATAAAAGCACTAGGATCCCCCTCTTGGCGCAGCGTGGCTGCGCAACTTACCAAAACAGAGACGGGCTGTATTAGGCCAACACACATGAGCAGGAGGTCTGCAAGAATACACAGGTAGACACCGTCGCTCCAAAACGCCATTGACACCAATGCGCTGTTTTCCAAATCGATGACATCAGTTGTGTTTTGTCTGCTGCACATGGCGTGCTTGTCGTCAAGATAGTGGTGTGGGGGACCTGTCACTCTTCGATCACTCACTTTCACGCTTATGAACGTCATGCACTCGCACGCCCAACTAGGAGACCAGAGATATATAAGAGGTGTTCGGTTAGGTTTGCTCATGTCGTCCTGGCGACCGCGCAAGCTGTTTCTATCAGCGACTGCACACTTCATCTGAATGTTTTTATTATATTTGTCGCTACAAAATAAAAAGGAGCGTTAATATATTTTCAGATAGAAGAAGAAGAAGAAGAAGAAGAAGAAGAAGAAGAAGAAGTACGTTCTTCCTTACTTGTTTATATTATATTTATTTTTCATATTTATTTTCTGTTTCTTTCCGGTGAATATGTGAAAGGGAAAGAGATATGCACTTGAGAAACGCATTTAAGCTGTCCCTGTATAATTTTTCATAAGTGGAACATTAAATTTAAGTTCACAATACCTTGCCAAGACACTCTGCTGAAATGCTGAACCCTGTGTTAAACGGAAGCGTCTGTCTTCTGTCTTTTCTCCTGTTTACACCTGCTATAATTATGGATGAAATGGGCAAATTAAATTTTCTCGGAATATTGCGTCTTCTTGGCATCCGAATCTGAATCTTCTGGGTTTGAAGATGCATTTTATCATCTGCATCAAAATCGTTCAGACACAGAAATTGGAGACAGTCGCGCGACAGAACTGTGGCGGTCGCCAGCAACAAGCAACTTGCGCATGCTCGGAAAAGTACCACTAGACAGTGAGGATCGACAAAAGAGAGAGATGGTGAGAACCGTATGTGGGATATGTGGAAGCAGCATATGTGGTGCAGTTGGCTACGTCACCACCTACCGCCCCTTCTATTTCATTCCCCCTCAGTTCCTTTAGTTTTAGATGTTCTTCGGTACCTGCGAGACTTTTAGTAATCCAAATTTATTGGCAATATGGTAGAATCCCTTCAGTCAAATAACTTAAAGAATGTTTAAGATGCAAATGCAAGTGTTAAGAACGTTGAAGCAGACGCAATTTGGGCAACGCGGCATGTAAGATGTGCCATTTCCTTTCTTCCTCCCCGCAATGGAGTATTCCCTCCCCCTCTGTTCGCAAGGCTCGTTCTTCCCATATGTTTCCACCCGTGGGTACGTAGGTATTAGGGTAATAGGAAGTGTAAGAAGGTAAAGTGCAGCATTGCCGATCGATTACAACGTAAGCCGGAACGAAAACAGGTTAACATTTTTATATTTCAAGTTATATAGTGTGGGGAAAATTGTGTTTTTAGTTGAATATTATGCTTTCAAAAGTTAAATACTAAAATATCTCATGGTGGCGCAAGAGCTATAAATATTATTGATTTCCATTTAAAATCTGACAAAATACTTGGAACAAAGGAGGGTATTTTAATATTTTTTGAGGAATATCATTAATAAATATGCTGTACAAAACTTGAAATTAAATAGGAAATACATTTTAAAGATAGCAAGTATATTTACGCTGCAGAAACCCATTAAGTGTCTGCCCATTAAAATAATATTTATTTCGAAATAAAATAGGAGCATACATAGTAGTCTGTCACTATTTTTTAACCGCTATGGGTGGCCGAGACCATTAAGGCGTGAACTCGTGAGCGGGAGGTCTGGGGTTCGAATCCCACCAGGACCGCCTTCCCTTACTGTTTTTTTTTCCCCCAGTCACTATTTTTAACCGCTATGGGTGGCCGAGACCGTTAAGACGCGGACTCGTGAGCGGGAGGTCTGGGGTTCGAATCCCACCAGGACCGCCTTCCCTTACTGGGGGTTTTTCCAGGTTTTACTCAGTCCTCATTACTGGCAAATGCCGGGGAGGTACTCTAAACTTAGGCCTGAAACGTTTCCTTCCTTAAAAACAAATCCTTTCCCAGTTCATCATTTCATCTCATGTATCATCAGTGTCCACCGCCTGTGGTAGTAAAAACGGGCGTTAAACACCATAAAAAAATCTTAATTTATGATGTCGAATTGTTGTATAAAAAAGAAAAATTAGAAAATGATACAATTATAGGCATTAAATCCAGCAGTGATGATCTGACGTTCTCAGATTTTTTTTTTTTTTTTTTTTTTTTTAAGGAGTAGTGTTTAACGCCCGTTTTTACTACTGAGGCGCCACAGGCGGTATTCTCAGATTGAAATGTCATTTCCAAAGATGACAATTTTACAACTCTCTAGGCTTGTTGACATTACAAACATTTATTAATGCCAGAGTCACTAATTGTATGCCTCTCTACAGCTTGCGTATGATGGAGATTTAGTGTTTTTTATTGAAGTAAAAAAAAAAAAAAAATCTCCGGGTTCTCAGTTTCAAACAACTGTTAAACTTCCCTTTAAGCTCCTTGTAATGGAAGACTCCGTAACTTGCTAGTCTTCTGCAGCAAAGTTGATCTTAGGAATACGAAACTTTTTGATGTGGACTTTACACTCACCTCTAGCTTTTAAAATTCGGCGGAGACCTGATACATTTTCTCTCATCAAAGTCACCTTTTCAGTGAGCAAAACAGGCATTTCTCCTTATTAAAGATACCGTTTTGGTGTAAGTATTTTGATGTGATGCATGGATATGGTTAATTAAACTACTTAAACGCTATCTCTCGTCCGGAATTAGAGTCAGGTCTTGATCACATATTTCTAAAAACTGTGAACAATTTAATTTTTGAACCCGGGGTACATAGCAATGCTGTCACAGGTAACTACATAATTTTTGTATTATTTTCCACTAAAAAAATATACCTAAAGTGCATTCTGTTCACCTACCATAAAATTACAAACAAGTTGTTAATTATAACAGTCAAATATCATATATTAATGGGATATCTTGCAATCATATATTTGACTGTAACAAAATACACTTTTAAAAAAAAAATATGATACAATGCGTAACCTCATACCTAAGAACTCAGTTAAGGTGTTTTTAAATACATCGAGCAAATATAGACAAATTAAATCATGAATTACATCAGGTATTGTTAAATCAATAAGAACTAGACACAATCTTCTAAGCAAGTAGTGCGGGAGCCTTCGTGTGTAAGAATTATTAAAACAATACAAATTGTATAGGAATATGTTAACGAACGTTATAGGAAATATGAAAGCTACATTTTACTGGAAAAAAATTTAATAATAGTAAAATTTACCCCCAAAATGCTAAATATTACGGACGCTCTTTAACATCTCAGGTCATCAGCGTCCCATTCTATTAAGAGCGTGAAACGGCCGATAAATTTTGCTCAGAGGCCTCTTCTTTCAGACTTGAGGTTCATTTTCGTACCGTAAATGTACGACACGGGACCCACGGCTTTACTTTCCTTCCGAAGGAAGCCATACTTAGGATTTTTACGCCCGAAAAAATCCATCGATCCTGGCCGGGTTCGAACTCACGATTTTTGGTTTAGAAGGCAAGTATGGTTACCACTAGACCACCAGGACCAACAAATATTATGTCGTTCCTAATAGTAATTTATTAATTAAATATATAAAATAAAAGGGAGTAAAAACAAATGATAAATGTATTATTGTAGCAGAATTTAACTATTATTTTATTAGCATAGGGCATAATATTACCTCTTTAGAGAGCAATAAAATAATTTATTTCATTACAAAGAGATGGACATTATAAACTCATTTTTAATGTTTGTGTTTTCCATTAATGAAAATAAAATAATTAATAATGTTAAAATCGTGAAAAATAACATAGTGCCGTTATTGATAGAATTACAACAAATACTCTATAGCTAAGCAGATTGCATACAGGATGTTACTACTACGAAATAATTTCAGAGAGTGTAGAGTTGTAAGCAATTTGAGTTAGGCAATGTATGATTCACAACTAAACAGATGCTGATTAGTCAGTGTTAAAGCCAGCCGGGTGAAAATTTTGTTTATATCTTTAAAAGTGTTTTGAGAGCATAAAAATATTGATTTTCCGCAGTTCGTTATCAGCGTTTTCAAGATTTAGTGCCATAAAGATTCCCCAAATATCAAACTAATAATTTTACTGTGCTACACTAACTACTTGTGAGGCGTAATGCACAACGCATGAGCTGGTGTTCCGCAGGCCGCGGGTTCAATTCTTGTCATGGGTTAACTTTCTTTTATTTAATATGAAGTGATGCGATACGCATTCTAAACAATAATGAATTAAATATAGGATACTTTTGAATATACGACACCCAATTCATAATTCTATCTTTGGTAACCAAGGGTTGTAATTATATGAAGTGGTATGAAGATTTAAGTGTATAAATTGAAACATCATCAGGCTAAAAACTGTATTATTAGGCTCTAGTCAGAAAACGGGGGAGTGGGGTGACGAAAGAGACTCTTACTCGAAAACAAATGACTACTACTTACTCGAAAGCTAAAGTCATTACCATTGAGCCAGATAATAGTTTCAGAAACCTCCATTCGTTTTAGTGCGTTATGCCTTCAAGGGGAATCTTCATTAACCAGTGGCGTACTGGCGCTTTAGAAACTTATAACCATAGCTTCGGAATTGGAACAGGGAGGTCATATGTTTTTTTTATGTCAAATTATTTATATATACGACATCTCTACACTCTGAAATTATTTATAGATTATTACATTATTACACCTTGTATATAATTAACTTGTTATCCCAAGATATTTGCCCAAAATCATTAAAACATGATCTAGTATTGCCAATTTATAAATCTGGTGATAGAGGGAATCTCAGTAACTACAGACCAATCTCACTATAATCGTGTTTTAAATGCATGTATAGAAGGACTAAAATGGTTTAAGTGTTTAAATTAATTAAAGTGTAGAAATTTAACTAACATCATGCTGTAATGAACTAAAAGAAAGGTTCGATAAACCAAATTTTAAGGAATAGATAATTATACGGTGCTAATTTTTGTTCGCAGTGTAAATAGTATCGGTATAGAGGAGAAGAAGAAGAATAAAAAGAAAAATCAACACGTAATAATTGTAGAGAATAGCTTACCCAATGCTTTTCATTTATTTTCTTGAAAAAAAACATAGATTTTAACGGTATTTTCAAGATAATTTCAGCAGTAGCAGTAGGAAGGATATTGAACGTCATACAAAGCATTCAAACATAAAAATACAACTCTGTGTGCCATGCTGCTTTATAACTATCACTTATTGCTTTATATAAGGCCCTTCGCCATATTTAGGAAATACTGACCTGTTCTAAGAACATGTTAACCTGTGTTGGAATTAAAAAATTCATCCATGTTATCGAAGGCAAGAGAAGTGAAAAATGTCTTTCATTTTCTGTTGAAAGGTTTGCACATGTATAAATTACAAGCAATTTCAAGGAAACTGGAAGAGGGTTATATATAGGAGGTTATTCAAAGAGGATCGCTGCCGGCCCGTAGCTCAAATAACCTCACTGTAGATAACTACCCATCTGGAAAAGTTTAATAAAATTATGCTATGTTAGTAGCAATAGTAGCTATACCTTCTATTGTAATAATGTACAGAAATTCATTTTAAAGTTATCAAAGTTGTCGATATCAAAACTCAAGAGAGAACATGGTTATCTATGGAACATACATGTGTAAGCTAGTGAAACGTAAATACGGGATATTCCCTTCCACCAGGTAATGTGGACACGTTCTGCCGTTTCACCATCCCTCAGGCTGATAGGTTTAGGACGGATTGGTGCAGGGATGCACTGGCCAACTTCGACTCCTTGTCGCCATCCTTCTGTCCACTTCCACACAGTATCATGTTAAAGTAATCTGTCCTGATAACATTTCCAATGCATGCCCGTAATGCGAGCCATTCCGCCTCTGAATAGCGATCTATTAAGGACAGTTTACTAGCTCTACTCTCCAGTAAGAGTAAGAAGATTAATCTTCTGAAATAAAGGGTAAATCATTGTCGAGAACCAAAAACACAGAGGATTCTTATAGATCATCTTAGCAAGAAATATGCACACTTTCTTCCTGTACACAGAAATACGTCACAAAATTACCACCTTCCCCATCTCAAAATGGCATGAATATGCATAGTAAATTATTCCTAATGCAGATTGATTCGCAAGATTATCTAACTTGCTCAAGACATGCAGGCTGAACTGAGCCTCTACATTTATTCCAATTTACATAGTTCTCGTCAATTTCTAGTCACAAGAACTTTCCTTATGCCGTAATTGGTGTAATTAATTCTGGTACCTGCATGTTCCCTAGTTCTTTTTAAACATTTAACGAAAGCTTGTTAGCTCCAACCCAAAAATTTATAGCTTTTATAGCTAAGTGTGACAGTTAGATACGTGATCCTCCGGTGATATCATCTAGAAAAATCACTTAAATTCTTGGATTCCTTAATTAGGTAAATCATTGATAAATGTCAGAGCAAAGGTAATTGCCTCACAATTATTGATCGTATTTTGGACATTGTTATTTAGGTACGAGTACGAATTGAATCAATTTAAAGATAGGTTGTCAACACCATAGAACTTTTCACACAGTAAACTAAACTAAAAGAGCCTAGCCTAATGTATATAATTATTTAGAACAGATACTTAATGGAAATCACAGAAAATATTTTTCAAAATCAACAATTTTATATGCTTTTGAGATGGAATTTAAACCACACTTTTTGGTAAACTGTTTAAATAGGGAGAAATAACATAACCTAAAATTCGTCTTAAAGGTAACACGAGACGCAATAAATTACAGCGACGATCAAATTCCGTATCCATCTAAACAAGTTGGCCGTCTTCAACAATCTGCATATTGTCATCGCCGCACACATGGTCGACAAACCCGCCTGTGGTGCCTCAGTAGTAAAAACGGGCGTTAAACATAAAAAAAAAAAAGGAATAAAAAAAACTACTTCAAAATTCCTACGTTCTCGAGCTAATTCGCAATTCTTCCTGGAAAAAATTCCTGACCAGATGGTAAGAGGAACAAAAACCGAAGCGACAGAGCGGAAAACGTTATTTTTGCTCTCTCAAGGAAATAAGCACATTTATAAAACCAGCACTTAATCATCTCAGTTTTCTCAAAACGAAAAGCTGCAATACTTGAATACATATGACGTATAAAATCGCAATGGCTACAGTTTCACAAGTGGAACAATATGCGCATACCTTAACTCAACTGAACTTGTCCGCAACTGACAAAACGCACAAAGGAGCCAGCAACATAAAACTACTACACTGATTACCACCCACAAAATATTTATGGGAATCGGCTCCATCAAAAACTTTCAACACTCCACACTAAGCTGGAATATAACAACAATGTCGAAAATCAACTCATCATTTCGCCCTAAAATTCAGTCGCGGTCTTTCCATTTAAAAAAAAACTAGGACAAAAGACCGATATTAATAATCAAATAATGGCATATTTATTTATTTATTATGGTAGAGCTACGGTCATTAGACCTTCTCTTCTGCTCTACCAATCTAACAATAATTACTTGAAGTTATAGCGACAATATTACAATCACAACATTGACGGTTGACAATACTTGTACACCTATAAACCAATGTAAAGCATGATATATATAAATAAATGTATGCTAAAATATAAATATTGATAATGAAAAATATTAACTTAAGAAGAAGAAAAAAATAAGAAAATAAAAGTACAATAATATACAACAAGCACCAGAAATGACAATTTATACATATATCAACCTACGTAAATCCTGAAAGTTTAAATAAAGATACAAGCAAAACATAAAATTAAACCCTGACAATACTATGAAGCAGATAGGAACATTTATGATAGTAATAAAATAATATAATGAATAATTATACAACAGATTTTTGAGTAGTGTTTAACGCCCGTTTTTACTACTGAGGCACCACAGACGGTGGACACTGATGATACATGAGGTGAAATTATATATTGGGAAAGGATTTTTTTTTTATTTTTTAAGGAAGGAAGCTTCCAGGCCTAAGTTTAGGTATCTCCCCGGCATTTGCCAGTTATGAAGGAGGAAAACCTGGAAAAAAACCCAGTCAGGGAGTCCTGGCGGGATTCGAACCGCAGACCTCCCGCTCACGAGTTCATGCCTTAATGACCTCGGCCACCCGTGGCGGTTATAAAACAGATAAAACAAATAAATACACACAATGTAACATAAGGGAATCTGAATCTAAGTAATCGATTATTTCTAATAATATGAAACAATTTCTTATGAAATGCTCCTAAAGTTCCGCAGTCTCTAATATCCCGTGGCAATGAATTCCAGAGACGGACAGTGGTGATGAGTAAAGTGATGATCGGTACAATGTAATAATAGAACGTGCTGGGATTCAGAACGTGTGTTGAGATTATGAGAGGAAGACGAGAAGATGGAGAGGAAGTATGGATAATTATGAAAAGTAGTGTTAATACAATGAATGTTTCTTTAGTCTTTCAGACGGAATCAAGACAGCATATCGAGGGAGGGTGTTACATGATCAAACAGACGCACATCGCAGATGTAACGTATGCATATATTATAAACACACTGTAGTTTTTGTGTTAGGTTAGAGTTTAAGTCTGTGAGCAGAAAATCGCAGTAGTCGAAGTGGGCGGGTTTGTTTTAGGGGTAAGTTTTCCACACAACCCCCCCCCCCAGATGTTAAATAGGATTATAGCTGAATAGCATACCAATAGATTCTTAATAAGTAATAAAATAGGGTATTTTATCCATAAAAGTTTCAACAAAACGAGGCAAGATATGTCAGATTAAGCCTTCTGAAGGAAGTTCCTTATAAAAGTTACATAATTACTCCATCCGTTCATAATGCTTTGACACATGCCATAGTACTTTGTGCATTGTCGCCAAATACTGCAGTTCTTATAGCAAATTAAAAACAATGCTTTTTTTACTCACCACAAGCATGCACAGCTCCTCCCATTGGTTAAAATAATACCTTGTAGGTGAAGAGAAGATCTTTGATTAGCGTTTGCATTCACTGCACACACTAGAGCGAACCTCCCGCGCCCCCTTTCTCCTTGTCTGTTCTACCTGTAGGTTATAATCAAGCACACCACATGAGAGACGAGTTGTAAGTTCAACTTGATGGTCAAATAGAACTAAGGGCCGATCTCACCAATTTCTTACTAATTCAGAATTAAGTTTAAGTTAAGTGAGGAAGTTAATTCCCAATTACATCTTTTACATCTCGCTGAACGAAATACGCAGTCAATTAGCTAATTAGGATTAAAGTCATCACGGCCTTCTGAATTATAGAAAATCCGTGATTTAAAAGGTCATGGACATAGCAAAGAATGTTTTATACACCATTTGTAAAATACCGGAGACCGTTACTCATTTGTTTTTCATGATAATTACACATCAGAAATGGAGGGAAAGAAGACGAGCTATAGCAGCGCTCACTCGGTACGCAGTTCGTTGGGCCGTTGCTCTAAAATCCACCGAAATTACCTGGTGCTATACATGTACTTCCTGTAGCGTTAAATTGTAGTATACATTTATTGGAGAAATGACTTGATTCCTTAAACAAACAGAATACCCTACTTTCAATTACATTTCATTTAACAGTTCAGATAACCAACTTTCGTAATACGGGCAGACATAACCTCCTTTGTGTAGCTTAACGTAACCTACAACATAAGGATTCCTGTTTTATGTAATATTTATATCGAAATAATAAGAAGACTTTTAGCATTATTTAAATATTATAAAAATGCACATTTCTGTTGGGAATTCTAGGTCATATTCTATAGAATTTAAAACATCTAATGCCGAAACTTTACTCAGGCAAAATCGCATTTGTAAATCTGTTTGATTAATAACGGCCTTTTGTCCTGGATTTTTTAAATGGAAAGACTGCGACTAACTTTTAGAGTGTAAAGATGAGTTGATTTTCGACATTGTTGTTTATATTGTCAGCTTAGAATGGAGTAGTGAAAGTTGTTGATGGTGCCGATTCCCATAATATTTTCTGGGTGGTAATCAGTGTAGTAGTTTTATGTTGCTGGCTCCTTTGTTCGTTTTGTCAGTTGCGGACAAGTTCTGTTGAGTTAAGGTATGCGCATATTGTTCCACTTGTGAAACTGTAGCCGTGACGCTTTTATACGTCATATGTATTAAGTATAGCTTGTTTTGAATAAGGAAACTCCAGTTTTCTCCATATTATTAAATAAATCTTGTCTATCGGAAATTATGCTGAGCCGTCTTGGAATAATGTGGTCTTCAAATAGTATATTCAACATTCGTCTTGCCATGATGAAAAGTTAATTGAGAATTAACTCGTTAAATGACCAAATGTACGCCAATTAACTTAATGACGGATTAACATACAAATTTTGTTGGTGAGATGCAACAATAAAGGGGAATTAAAAGTTAATTGAGCCGGTGAGATCGTTCCTAAATTTGTGTGACGTGGTTATACGTAGCTCAACGGTTAGTGCAGCATGCGATGGGATTTATGATTTATGATTTGGGACAAGTTTCTAGAACAGTTAATGCAAAAGATATCGTCATATGAGGGCTCGAAATTTCATAGCCCTTTTGCAGAGCTTCCATGATCATTAGACAGAAACAAATACATTCCCTTGATTATTAGTTGAAAACAATATATATGTAATCGCATTTGTCTACAATTTAAGGAAATTATCAATAAAATGATGAATGGTTGCAAAATTGAGCTCTAGTCATATGGAACGTATTATAATGTCTGCCCCATTTAACTGCTTAAATAATAGACTGGAAATGTACCGCACATTCCTACCTACCGCGACCGTCAGTATTTCCCATCTGTAATTTTTGTTTAATTCAGATAGTGTGAAGTATCTATTGAGATACTTTTCTCCTTCCGGCATCCTTGACGATGGAGAGATAAACTATAATAAAGAGATATGCTGTTTCGTTTAGTGTATTTAAAGGGCAAGTTTCAAAATTTCCTGGCGAAGATTAAACACTGTTATAGGTGTGAAAATCATATTAAACTAATATGAGGGTTACTCTGCAAGATTTGAGAATGAAAGCAATAACATCGAAAAAGAGACTTTTAATCATTATATCTTTTCCAATTACCGTCCATCACGCTTTTTGCAACGTTCCGTTCGCATAAATAATTTTGTGAGTGCTGAACAGAGTGTTCAGTTCACGCAAATGGAAGCACTTGGTACCTTACGTTTAATACCCCCCCCCCCCAATAGGCAGGTGGCACTAGTGTAGCGGGTGATGTGCGAGTGAGACAGAGAGAGATAGAGAAAATGTAATATTACCAACACAACTTCAAAAGGAAACCAAGGAAAACCATTACAGTCATATTAATAAAAATATTTAACATTATACAGGATGCCAAAAAATGTACACACACTTCAAGTAACGAAAAAACTGCGCTAACATAACAAAACTGAATTCACACAAACAGAAAATGATGAGCACCACTCATCTTAGACTTTTACAGTTATAACAGTTGCTCAAAATGCCCACCATCGGCGTCGATACACATCTAAGTACGTTGAACTACTGATTGAGCAACGTTTGCGAAAGTGTTCTCAGCGATTGCAGCACATGCCGTTTCAATTTCTTCCAAGTGCTGTCAGTGTAACTGGTTTTCTACGGTATACAACATCCGTAAGAGTTCCCCATAGGTAGAAGTCCAACGGAGTTAGATCCGGAGACCGCGGTACACACGTCTCCATTGTCTTTGAACTTCAACAACATTCTCGGTTTTCCAATACCACTTCAAAATTGCTTTCCCCATTGTCCTTGAACTTCAACAACATTCTCGGTTTTCCAATACCACTTCAAAATTGCTTTCCACTGTTCAAACGTTAATCTTCACTCCATTTTGTTGTACCAACGTAATGTGAGTCACATCTGTTTACAGAATACGATGATCTTGCCTTCATTTGTTCATTGTTGATTTACCTATCACGTAGCAACACTATCATAATGTATATGAGTCACATCTGTTTACTGAACATCATACTACACATTACTGTTGTTTTTTGGTCCAACTTTGAAATATATTAAGTAGATATCTACTATGAAAATGTGTACACATTTTTGGCCCCTCGGTATATTTATTTATTAGCTTTAAAAAGCCATACATTTATTAATGCCATGTTTTGGAAGCTATTGTTGTGTGATTCTTTGAAATCATTCCATTAAAATATATTACTTTTGATTTGGAGGTTGCAAACAGGCTTTCTGCTTGCTTAACATTAGCATCGTATGTAATGACGCCTTTTCCGTTGGTGAAGGCAGAGGAAGAAGATATGTCAACAAAAAGGCGCTATTTTCTTACGCTTGCAAGAATTTCATAAGATTATTCTGTAATAAGTTATTTGGCTTGATATAGGATTTAAAAGCATATAGGATAAAGCTAATTCTGTGTATTGTCATTTGGAATAGTGCGGAATATAATGTGTGCGCTTGTTCAAATTTAAGAAGTACCTTCATGTGTGTTGCATTTACTAGCTAATTGTTCTTCATGTGCTCATTTTTGTTGCAGTTAATGGTTAATAAATCCCGCTGCGTTCCAAAATACGTGAGTAAGGGTCGTAAGGGTGAACATGGAAGCAAAACATAGCTTAACTGCTTTTTCCGCTCTGAATAAAGGTAAAACAACAATAATGCATACATATTTAGTAGATTATCGAGTTACCATTTCTAATATGAAAATTCTGCACACGTTAACGGTTCAAAAGCATTATAAACAGCATGGTTACGATGTGGTAGTGTGACGTATATAACTTCCAATTGTAGCATCATGAATCTGGTATAAATATTACACTACATAAATATTATCGTTAGATTTAATACTTGTGTACCAACAACAGGCAACAACGTTTTTAATGCTCCTATAGCTTCTTTTCATGGAAATGTAATGTTTTAACCTCTCCTCAAAAATGCATGTTGTTTGTTATATTTTAAATAGAAGCCTTTCGTTTTAATTTTCATTTTCCTTTACCTTACTTCACTACATAGGGTGTTAATGAACTACCCGAAATAATTTCAGAGTGTAAAGATGGCATATATATAAGCAATTTGCGATAGATAACTTGTAGACTATCTGCTCAAATTTCGAAGCTACGGCTATAAGTTTCTAAAGCGCCAGTAAGCCGCTGGCTAATGAAGATTCCCCTCGAAAGCATAACATACATTAACGAAGGAAGGTTTCTGAACAAATCACTCTGGCGCAATGGTTACGACATTAACTTTCGAGTAAGAGGTGGTTATTTGTTTTCGAGTATGAGTCTCGTTCATCCCCCCCCCCCCCCATTTTCTGACTAGGACCTAATAATACAGTTTTTAGCCTACATTTTAAGATTGTGTTTCAGTTTATACACCTAAATCTTAACATACACATTCATATAATTACAAATCTTGCTTACAAAAGGTAGAATCTTAAGCAATCTTAATGAGTTGGTGTCGTATATTCAAAATTTACCTAAATTTCATTCACAGTTCTTTAGTGTCGCAATGCTTCAGATTAAATAAAAACATTTAATGGCATGGCAAGAATTGAAACCGCGATATGTGAAACACCAGCTTTTGCATAATACATTACGTCACACAAGCAGTTAAAGAGCTTTCTCTACAGAATGCTACATAATGCAAGTAGACAGTTAGCAGATGTTTAGTGTGGCACTGTCTAATGATTAGTTCGAGATTTTAGAGCTTTTTTTATGGTACTAAATCTTTAAAACGCTGATAACGAGCTGCGGAAAATCGAGCTTTCTATGCTCGCAAGTCAGTTAAGACATTCTAAACCAAATTTTCACCCGGCTGGGCTTTATTACCAACTTGTCAGCATCTGATGCAAACATGTTTCACACCATTTAACATTGACTATCTCAAATTGCTTATATATGACATCTCTACACACTAAAAATTATTTCGGTGGAGTTTATTAACATCCTTTATATATAGTACACGTATTTAAAAAGCAGATTGTCATTTTGCAGTAATGTTGTTATATTCAGTTGTATTTTTCATTCTTTGTGTATAATTATGTATTACATTATTGCAATCCGAAAAAGAAATATATTAAATAGGCTGTTATAACATTATCCCGTAAGTGTAAGCCATATTAAATAATACGAGACCCATGGGATGTTATCGGTCAGTAAATATTTTGTGTAAAGGCCGCTATAGGCGCTAGTGGGAGCGTATTTTATTTCCCCTACTCGGTAGAGGTCACTGCTGTTTAAGGACCAAGGGTTAACGTTACTGTAAGCCTACTACCGTGGGTATGAAAAAAATGTACATACACTTTCACAGTAGATATGTATTTAATATATTTCAAAGTTGGACCGAAAACAACCGTAATGTGTAGTATGATGTTCTGTAAACAGATGTGATTTACATACATTATGATAGCGTTGCTATCTGATAGGTAAATCAACAATGAACAAATGAAGCCAAGATTATCGTAAATCAACAATGAACAACTGAAACCAAGATTATCGTATCATATTCTGTAAATAGATGTGACACACATTACGTTATGCTAGCGTTGTTACAACAAAAATGGAGCCAAGATTATCATTTGAACAGCGGAAAACAATTTTGAAGTGGTATTGAAAAACCGAGAATGTTGTTGAAGTTCAAAGGCAATGAAGGACGTGTGTACAGAACCGCTAACGCGAGTAACAATTGCATACATTAGAGATAAATTTGAGACTCATGGTACCGTATGCGATGTTCACTAGGACAGATCTGGAGACCTCGCAACGCAACAAGCCCCGTGCACTGGATAGGACGAAGAGGTCCGAGTGTATACATTTTTGGCACCCTCTGTATATTAGGGTTATCTATGATACTGAATGCCAATTTCCTAGACACATCCTTCATATGCAATCTTTGTTACGTCAGATGACTACAATCGATGACCATGCATGTTTCTCTTGTTTTATAGAATAGAAAAAGTCACCCGGGGCAGGTCTGGACTGTAGGGAGGATGAAATAAACACTTGATTCCTACAAAAATACAGTTATTTCCCGTTCAATGTGGGGGAGGCCTTTTCATGATTCAGCAGAATTCTGCGCAGGCATGTCTTTGGACGCTTCAGTCTCTGTGTATTCACTTTTAGTGATTGTATTTTGTCCCTGAAACATAGGTGTCACAACATGGCTGCTGGTGAGACGATGAAGCAGGTCATCTTGCCAATACTTCTCAACCTCTTTACTTTGTTGGAAAATCCTTCTGTTGGAAAGATCCAGAATAGCGATTTGTGCTCATTTCTCATTTGCTAGATCATATTTATTGGCAACTCGCTCTCTCAGAGTGAAAACACAATCTTCCTGTTGACTGTTAGTCCTTGAAGAACGCGGGTTGTGTTGTTCAAGCTGTTCGCTCTCGTCCATGGTAAGTCGCGGCTCGTTATGAGTCAAAGCGAAAGTAATCGAATCAGATCTCCTTTTAGTGACGAGAGGGGTAAAAGGATTTTTAAGGAGAACGTAACAATTTGTGTGTTAAATGTTTTACTGAACTTGGTTATGTATCACATTTCAATATCAAGGGATATTTTAGAGATACAAGTGGCAAAGGTGATGGTGAATATGTCCTCTCTGGACCAGCAAGAGGGAAAACTCCAGAAGAATTAAAGAAGAAAGTGGGACATCAACAAAATGAGATACTGTTCTCACAGGTGGTGAACACCTGATAATTTTCAGCTTGAATTGTTAAATTTAGAGAATGACATGACTCTCGAGAGTTTTGGGAAGTCAGGAATGTAATTGTTCGCAAGGCTGCCTATGTCACAATTGCGAAATGTACGGTTACTTGCCTGCCACCTGTAGTCACATTTGACTGTGAATAACTTTTCACTAACATGACCATTATAACAAAACTATTTGTTGATCTGGAGTCACGGAGCACTTCGAAACTTCAACCAAATTTAAATAGACTGACAAAAGGAAAGGGGTGACATTCTTAAACCCCACAGAAGAAGTTCTAGAATCATTTTATTAAAACTTTCCCATTAACTGCATAAAAAAAAAGTATTTTGAATTTGTAATTTTGAAAAGAGAGCGACACTGTTTAAATATAAACACTTGTAGTTCTCATGTTCCGTGTTTCAAAAATAAATCAGTAGAGGAGTATAACCTAACAAACAGTGTAATATATAGTTAATTGTTACATCTTGAAAATTTTTATAAAATGTTTATTAAATTCATTAAATTGTTTTCAATACGATATAAAAATCTATTGTATTCTACAAAGCTTCATATTCAATATTAATAAGGTTTTAATTAAATGCTTGTATTTAGGCTTTCTAAACCTATTGTGGCTGCTATGCGTTATTCTGAAAAATAAATCATGGAATAGATACCAGGCACTCTACTTCTCCAACCAAATCAGTCACTTGTTATGATGTTTGATCTTTCGCTATCAACAATCGATAAATGATAGTTTGCGAAGGATAAGCATGCCCAAATATATGGCACAATCTTTCAACGCATTCTCTCTTATGCAGGCCCTGCACGGTCAACAGTAATAATGAGTCAATAATAGGACAATAGGCATGGATCGATATCACTGTCAGTATTAACGCGTTTCTTGTTCGGTACGGTATTCAAATGCATTGGATCGTAAAAGAATGACATAATCCTGAAGTATTAGCATTATCCACAAAAATCAGTGTTAAATGTAAACGACGCGTTAAAAGATTGGCTTAAAAACGAGATATGCATTATCATATGCATTTTTTCAGGAAATACAGTTACTGATTAGATTACAAAATCTATTTCCGAATCAGTGACTGTTGTTTTGAGAAATCGCTTCGAATGGTGAAGCCTAAAGACGGAATACAACATGTGGAACAGTTATCAGTCAGTTGAAGAGAGATTAGCGGTGATATCGCGTTATCTTGCAACTAGTAGACATTCTGAAGATTTAAAATGTTCCGCTATAATGCCGCCATCGAGTTTCAGCTTAGTAACTCTGGAAACATGTCAAGTATTGATTTACGTTCTGCAAGACTACATTATAATATAAACAATAATGCAACACATGCTACTATAAAGGCATCAAAATTAACATAGCTGTTATTAATTTATTTATTAAATTATTGTTCCCTAGTTGGATTAATCACAGTAGCCTTATATGAAGTTAAAAATATTAATAGACTTTTATTTATGTGAGGGTTTTCAGTTGCCTGAGCATGAAGAATAATAGTTTGTGGGCTTGGTATATATATTGAAACATTCGGACTAGTAAGTTAATTTGTTGACGTCGAACAACATGGTGAATATTCAGATGATATGTGGATATGGATAATATTAAATGATATTATAAAACGTATGGATAAACACACGCTATAGATTAACGATAGATAAAAATAATTACAATTGCCCGGTAAGAACGTTTACTTTCCCTTTACGACGACAGCACGGCAACATTGGATTTCGAAAGTATTCAGAGCGCCACGTGTTTTGCTCTCAAACATGTGACTGCTACTGAAGTGTAAAAAATAAGTATAAAAGCAAGGAACTGTAGTTCAAAGAAATGTTGCAATCAAAAAAACAGGCAATTTGTTTGAGAAATGCCTGGTGTGCTGTATAAAATAAAACCCATTACCGCTTAATAAATTATTATATTAAATTTATGCAGCAGCTTCTACACAAGAAAAACAAAATGAGGCCCAAACATTGATTTATAAAACTAACATTATGTTACTTCCCATGAAATAATATAGTATATTTTTGTAAGAGAAAACAGCATGTATTTCTGTTATACTGTGTCACAATGTAAACAAGCTAATACATAAACAAGTATCGGTTGTTAATACATAAATAAATTGACCAATAAAAAAAAAAATTTTTTTTCTGAAATGTTAGTTTCATTGCCCGTCAATTACAACTGCAATGTATATAATGTCAAAACAAATTGTCTTAAATTACATTTCTAAGAGCACATCTAAGCATCTGCTGCCATACTTTGTACTTCCCTTTTACTTATACCGGGTTTCCAGACATGTCCTTACCGCTCGTAAGGGACTTTGTGTCAGGGTGGCTCCCCTTCCCACTCAAGGCCACCTGCGAGTACATTCGTTCTTGTGTGTAAATGTTATTATAAATACGAACCAGCTCGTCGCATTCCGTGGGTAACTGCCTCCTTTCTGAATTGCAGTTCATGATCTTGTGAATAAATTTGATGCTACTGATTCAGAGCAAAAAGAGAAACTCGCGCGAAGACGAACATGTTTAACAGAAGATAAATTACGCGAAATTAGCCAAAATTTTGATCGTTTGCCAACAAAATTACTACTAAAATTTGTAAAAGTTGAGCTTCAGTGTCTCCTGTACCTACAGCAGCAAAATTGTTAAAGTTCACACCTTATTTATGAATACGTCTCCGTTGTCTACGACAAGGTGATCCCGTAGCAGGCGTGCGTTATTGTGAATGGTTTCTTTCCTCAGTGACTGAAGGTTAATGGACCCGCAGCTTGTGTTCTTTTCAGAAGAGGCGTGGTTTCACGTGAACAGTCACAAAACTCGCTATTAGTCTTCTGAAGACCCAAACTGTATACAAGAAACCCCTCTTACAGTGGTCGAACTTAATAATCGGAATGTGTTTATCCGGTGCAATGCCTGTTAAGCTGATGGAGTACCATTCCAGCATTTGCTGCTCCATAATAAGGAAAGATTTTACACGCGGCTTTAAAAAGCGAAGTCGGAGTAATGGCGCGGCCGGCTGTGACACTTCCACCTGCCGAGATGCAGACTCGGTAAGGACACACTTTGAAAACCCTGTGGTGTAAGGGAAGAGGGAGGTAGGAAGGGCGCGCTACCATTGGAAAGGAATTTCAGCACAGCAACTTAGAGAACGCAATGACATCTCTACCTTAGCCTCTATGGAGGATGTTTAATACAGAATTCAAAGCCTTGGATTTAAAGACAAACTTTAGAGAATAGGTCCATAAGTTTCCAGTCTTGCCGTTAACGGTTATCTCCTTCGCAAATCCTTGTCTGGTGTCACGCCTTATCTGTTAAGTAAATAATTGCAGCTGTAACTTCCACTCCGCTGTGTTCAGTTCAGATATAGTTTGCATAAAGATGGCTATGTGTACAAGATTGTGACGTGATCAAAATGGGATATCGAGCTGTTATTAAGTTCTTCACAAAAGAAGGACTTACTACAAATGAAATTAAACAGCGATTGGACGGTGTATATGGAGAAACATCCCCCTCATATTCTATGGTAAAAGAATGGGCCAAACTTTTTCGAATGGGTCCAGAAAGCATTAAAGACGAAGAGCGAGTTCATTAGTTGTCAGATCATGGATGCGATTTTTGCCCATTTTGCAGACAAGACTTCTCTGAATATTTTGGGGGGGGGGGTGGATTGAAAAGTTAATTCAAAGATGTGAGAACTGTATTGCAATAAAGGGTAACTATATTGAAAAGTGAAATACAGTTGTTGTCTTTATCATACCTAGAAACGGTTTGTCCGGAAACTTATGAATGTACGCTTGTATTTCTATACAGACTCCCTCGAGAAAGTTATAAGATTTTCTTAATTTGTTTCATAACTTATTAAAATTTATATTAGCTAAAATAATTGCATAATAAGCAGAGATCTAATATGAAACTTTTTATAATAACACTCTATAATGAAATTAATATTCTGTTACTTTAATGTGAGCTAAACTGTAAACTTTCGAGCTCTATAGAATACAGGAGAACCTAATTCTGGATTAATAAGATGTATAGAACAAAGGATAGCTAAGTAATATACTATAAAGTTTATACAAATAATGTTTCAAATTGTTTTTCAATAAATTAATTACCAAATAATCTGGAATCAATTTTGCTTGCAAATTACAAAATTATAAATTTATCTAAAAGTATATAATAAATATTACATGCAAAGCCAAGAGAGAAATGTATAAGTAGTGTATAAATATTACTAAAATTATAAATCTTTCTATAGATTAAGCAAAATCATATTTAAAGCCAAACAACAAAATACTTGTTCCTCCTAATAAATATTGGTCCTTTTTCCTGTTGTCGTCTCATTCTCATAAATTTCCAAGTACACTACAATATTTTATAACACATTTAAAATAAATAATATAATAGAAGAGAGAGTGTAAGATCAAATGAAAGAAAAGAAGGCACTTTCTCATGTTTATTAATGCCGAAACATCTACAAATTAACTTAAGATATATGTAACAAACTTTTCTATCGATAACAAGCTGTAAGCTGATATTATTAAAAATTTAATACAAACGATAGGAACGTCTGAGAAATACTACAATTGAGCTAAAACGTTTCTCATTTGTTGT
The DNA here is from genome assembly GCA_030762175.1 of Metallyticus violacea. Taxonomy (NCBI): domain Eukaryota; kingdom Metazoa; phylum Arthropoda; class Insecta; order Mantodea; family Metallyticidae; genus Metallyticus; species Metallyticus violacea. The sequence goes on along the minus strand of CM060845.1, from coordinate 118,156,871 downwards.
TTCCATGCAAATAACATGCAACGAGAGCAACCACGTTTTCTTCCTTTTCTACTTCAGTTTAACTAGATTTTAAAGCCTAAAATTTTTTGTCTGACACGGGTAAAAAATTGGAAGTACATTCAAAGCTTGAATTTAATATAAGTTGATGCAGATATAACAGAAAGCAAAATAGAAGACTAAAATGTATAACAAGACATCGATGAAAATCTTATATTTTAATACAATGCGTCGAAATTGGTTTAAATCGCATTACTTTTTTTTTTTTTTTTATCGAACGACAATGTCTCCTTTGTCAATTTATACCATTTTATAATGCACATCATATTTAAATTTATGAGAATCTATTTCATCATTATTTTCGTTAGAGCTGTATGAAAATTAAAACGCATTACCTAAAAAAGAAAACACAATTGAAAACTTTGCATACAACCAATTATTCAAATTAGACATAAAGCTCAGAATCGCTTGCGACGCTAAAAGCTAATACACCCGCACTTTCAGGGTTAAGCCCCATTCACAATGAAAATCAAACGTAACGGAAAAGCTAGATGCTATGTATTGTAATGCAACCATTCACAATTAATCACGCAAATATGAAAATAAACGAACAATTAGACGTAAACTTTTGCAAGGTCCAAGGTTTTGCGTCTACGTCTAATTTAAACTTAAGAAATCAGCCAGTCAGAACACAGTGCTCAGTTTGTAGAGCTCTGTGATAGAATTTATCTATTCAAGGAATAGCACCACGCACAGAATGAGTTATAAATTTATGTTTATGAGTTTTTTTCTCCTGCAATCAAAGGAGACCTGCCACAATTACAGTGATTTATCCGCCTCTATCAATTGATATTTAAAAAAAACTACAGTCCATCGGTTTCTAGGATTTACCTGAGGTTAGCGTCAGTATATATATATATATATATATATATATATATATACTGATGCTATATATAGTTTCTTGCCATTGAAGAACTCGCAGTAGTTCGAAATATAGCAATTTCAAGTGTGACTTTTTCTCTGTGTTTTATCCTTATCTACTTTTATTATTACTGTTAATTTGTTACATTATATATATGGTGTGTGTAAATATATATATGCTTCCATCAAAGAGAAAAGGCGAGGAAAGCTGAATGGTGGTGTGTGTCTTTTTCACGACAAAGCGCCTATGCACACAGGTCTTGTTGCAAAGGAAGCTGTGAAGAAATGTGACTTCAAGGAGATCGACCATCCATCCTACAGCCCAGATCTAGCTCCCACTGACTATTTCCTCTTCTCAAAACTCAAAAAAGGCCTCCGAGGAAGGAAATTTAAGTGTGACGAAGAAATTATAGATGCTCTTTATGCCCATTTTGCAGCCAAGGCTTCTATTTTGAGGGGGGGGGGATGATTGAAATGTTAGTTCAAAGATGTGAGAAGTGTATTGCAATAAAGGTAACTATATTGAAAAGTGAAATATAGTTTTTGTCTTTATCATACCTAGAAAATGTTCATGCCGGAAACTTATGGACCTACCCTCGTGTTCAGCACCTATATTGTTCCCGGAGCATGGACATAGCCTCTTGCCTTGTGATAGGTTGTTTGGACACATCGAATTTCAATGTAACATCATTCTCCCAGATGAATATCATTCCTTGTTTCAGAAGCATGTCCACGCAGTATTTGTTTATCCCATACATTGAACCAAAGACCCAAGATTTATAACTCCCTGGTGTCTATACAAACAGAAAAAAGGATAAGAATCTCAGAACTACAAAATTACGTAAGTTTTGAAATAATGGTGACAATATAAAGAAGCTATTTCAATAATTTCTGCATTTCTGCTCTGAGAAAAGTATGCAATGTAAGAGACATACCTGCAAACCAGCGAGGCGGATTGCAGGTGAGAAGACGAAAGATATTAAAATGGTGGTGAACTTTTGCTTTCTATAAGAATGTGGAATCAGAAACTCTTAGCAGTGTGACGGAAGATTCACACGATGACTGTACTGAGCCCCCAAACAACGTGTAGAGAGCAGGAAATGTTCATAACACGATGTAAATGTCATCTATTTTTTGCTATTATTATATGTATGATATTTACGTGTATACAGTGTACTGCTTATGTATTTAATTTGGTTTATTTACGGACGCTCTTTAACATCTCAAGTCATCAGTGTCTCATTCAATTTAGAGCGTGAAACGGCCGACAAATTTTGATCAGGGCTCTTTTTCAGGCTTAAGGTTCTTTATCGTGCTGTAAATGTACGACACGGGACCCACGGCTTTACTTCCCTTCACCTGGTTACCACTATTCCCCCAGGACCGACACATATATATATATATATATATATATATATATATATATATATATATGCGATTAAAAATACAGTAAAATACTTGCCTTATAAACTCAAGATCGCGGGTTCAAACCCTGCCAGGATCGATGAATTTTTTCGGGCGTAAAACTCATAAGTATGGCTTCCTTCGGAAGGGAAGTGGGTCCCGTGTCGTATATTTACGGCACGAAAAAGAACCTCAGGCCTGAAATAAGAGGTGTCTGAGCAAAATTTGTCGGCCGTTTCAGCCCTGAATTGAATGGGACGCTGATGACCTGAGGTGTTAAAGAGCGTCCGTAAATAAAAAAACCAAACCAAACGATATGTGTATAGCATTAAATTATGATATAAATGACTGCTATTGAAGACACTTATATTGTTTAATATACAGTAATAGGATAATAGAAAATAACTTGTTTTTGTTCATATTTTATTCAAATAAAATAAAGTCAATTTCTGTTTCACTCTAAGCACCGATTGTCAAGCATGCAAAAGTCTTCAATAATAAAAAATTAAGAATAACTGAGTTGTTTTAACCCATCTGTCCCAGTCACAGTGTGTAATACATAGATGATACAACATGAAATTGCACAATTTGCAACAAGATTACATCATAACATGCAAGAGCTGCAGATAATAATTGCAAAAATAACTAAACCCTTTCAATCAAGTTCAGATTTAAACACTATAAGAAAATTTCAATGGTGGTGCAGTTTGTCTGATTATCAATACATACCGATAGGTAGAAGCCATAGTTGAAGATAGACGCAGACTCTTTGTGTACGAGATAATTCAAGTCGCCCAAAGTGTGAGGTAAAACATAAAATAATCATTTATATTTAAGTTAAACGTAAAAAGAAGAAATTGACTCCGCGGAACGCAGTAGTTCTTCGGGGTAGCTGATGAAGCAAAAACACTCCTATTTCACGACTCTCGGTTTGAAAACCTCGACATACACGTGGCACAGACGCTGTTCACGTGTGCTGCAAGGATGAAGCTTTTCCCACATTCCTGGGGCGACACGTGCCGGCCGTAGATGCCGCCACACGGTCACACATGGCTGAAGAAATGCGAGCGCTTTTATTAGGAGGCTAGCCGTGTGAAGGAGGTTTGAGTCACACTCTCACAACCCACATAACCGGCAGATCAATGCGCAAATGTGTACATATACGGTACAGCCACACTCCCCTCGAATTATAATAAAAAGAGAAAGCATATTAATTTTATATTATTAAATTCAGGTGAATTTTCCTGGATTCTAGATTATATTTTCTGCCTTTTTACCGAAAATTTTAAATAATGTATTAGGAAATGATGTAATTTAAAGAAGTCAACGGTCGCAGCGCGGTCGGTCGCTTTTTGCCGAGTTCCTCTGCATAATAGAAAGATTTTCTATAAATGTCTAGACAGAGGATACAAAATTAAGGTTAGAGATTAAAATCTCCACTATTTCTTTTGTTTCTCCATTAGTTTTTAAGTGTGTTCACATATGTGTTTCTTTTATGAATAAGAGGGGGGAAAAAAAGAAAGAAAGCATTTAAACTGAAAGAAACAAGCATTTGCCACTGTGTAATGTTATTTATGTATAGACATATGATATGATTTATATGCACCTTCCAATATCCCAATATGAGAATATTCAGCATAACGAAATATGTCTCAACGTCATGTAGAAGGTTTATTATCATGTGTGCATTAAACAGCCTGGATTGATTTTGTTTTCCATACAAACTTGTGCGGATTATTTATAAGTATACTTGCTGTAATATCAGTTGTACGCCAAGGAAACACTAAGCACAAATAATACGTTCATCTACATTTATGCGATTTCGGAATCTGGCGAAATCCGTGTAATCAGGATGGATGTGCGTGCGTGCGCGCACGCGCGTATTGTGTAGCGCCATCTGGGAGAGCAAATCGACTTCTCCGGTACTGGGAGAACAGAAAATGAGAAGAGATGCTGGGAGACAAAACACGACGCGCGAGACCAGCAAATACTTTCTATTGCCTTTCTAATCATGTTTAATGTTCATTTAGTTCTCTTCTAGGCTTACTATTTCCCATTTTCCGTCTTCTACCCTTATTTATTCCCTTATTTTACTTTATCTCCATTCCTTTCCATCATTTTCCCCACTTCTTATTCTTTTTCATGTTTTTTTCATTCATTCTTTAGCTCTGTCTATTATCATAACATTTAATTGCGCTCTAATGGTTATGTACGAAAGCATCTTGACCATACGAGTAAGTTTTTTGGCATTACAGAGCTACTGGCAACTGTTTAAAATCATATATATATTTTGCATAGTATAACTAATTACATATGTCACGCAGTACATTAAATATTTGTCGCCTTGCATTTTTAATTGCTCATTCTTAGGCAAATTATAATGATTAATATGATATATATTAAAACATTTATAATATGTAATACCTCGTCAAAGATTTGAAATTATTTGCAAAAGTCAATTGATATGTTGTTAAAGAAAAATAAATTCATTTATAAATTCTTCTGCCTCATCATATAAACATTCTGTAAGAGCAGATTTGTACTTTTGTTCATCGACAAATAATAATAACGTATTGAAGTTATTTAGCACAGTATGCTCGATTTTTAACATAAACACCCGTAAACGTAAAAATGTTCATTTTCTGAAATGGACTCTTAGGATATACGGTTCTGTTGTTAGCATTATTCGATATAAAAACTCTTCTTTTCATAATTCAATAGAAATAAACATAAACATTTTTAGTTTACCTAGACCTGGAGGTACAATGAGATGATCTGAAAGCAAGGAAGCAGATCTTAATTTTGGGATGATATAATCTACCTGTATTTTCCAATTTACATATTTAATAACTGACACCTGTGTGCTTTCTAATTGTAGGCTTTGCTCTCTTCGATAGCATATTGGCCTATACACAACATATGTGCAGGAGGTTAATATCAATATTTTAAATAATTTTAATTTATGTATTTTAAGAATCAGCTGCGAATTAGGAAGCATTTCTCATCAATAGTTAAGTTTTAATGCAAATTGTTGCAAGATTTCCGTAAACGACGAAAAATTTATATTAAAAAAGTTAATAGTTTTAATAATTATTTTATTGTTATAGTCGTAATGCATATCAATGTATGACATGTACTTTCTAACGGGCAATTCCAAAGTCTTGAAGTATTGAATCTTAAGTATGGAAACTGTGTCAACCGAGCAGCGAAGGTGAAATTTTTATAGAAAAGTGAGAAATTTTATTATTTTTATTTTTTACACAAACTGTAAAGTAGAAGAGGATAAGACTAAATAAATAAGTAGGTAAGTAAAATATTACCACCAGAGAACTCCATATTGTATCAGAATAAAATAAGAATTTAAATATAATTCCCGTATACAAAACAGTAATAATTGCGCACTTAACCTACACTACAAATGAATGACAGAAGAATTATCAGTAATGCCAACAGAGAAGAGCAATATAGGTAGGGATTTGAATAGGATAGAATAACAATGAAAGTGATATACAATATTTGAAATTCCCACAGAATATTAACACTTGTTATACTTATGAATATCTGTCCCATTCAGAAACTGTGAGACTGAAATGGACAAAAATCGACTATTACAATCGCTACCGTTCGATTTTCTAATACTAACTGAGAAAAAATATAAAAATAAATAAATAAAAAATAAAAAATACAATACAATAAATATATATATTTGTATTCTGTGGTTTGGAATTTCTAATGATAAGATCAATTTGCACATTTGACGCATCACATAAAAAAAAAAAAATAAAATAAAGCCGTTATTCGCCCCAAACTATGGTTGAACTTCATTATTTCTAAGTAGATAATTTAGTTAGGAGACTGTCAAACCATGAAACACCTTTTACATTGTTTTAAAATTTTGGATAATTACCTTATTTAAGATAAAGAATAAATTATGATAACAATCAAGGTTTCCTTTATATCTTTCGGTCTATATTTTTCTATATTACGATCCTTTTAAAGGGACACCAAAACGAAAATATGACATTTTTGTCAAAAAAGTTTTTTTTTTTTTATGTTTTGCTCTTAAAAATTACTTTTTGCTTCAGAGAGTCTATCTTAGATGTTCCACTGGTATAATTTGTTTTAGCAGGCTTTTGCATTTTTAAATGACTGCATTCTGAATTCCAATTTCTAGGTGCTTAATTTTTAAGCATCGAAAACTTTTTTCTCAGTTTGAACTATTAGTAAGTTTGCATTCACCCAATATCTATCTTCCACTACAATTTTTATGCGCATGCCAGAAACATTTTTGACATTTTGTAGACCTTGTTTCATGTTACCATTCCTTTTTCTGTTACAACAATAATAGATTAATGTTTTTAGTACAGTGAGTTACTAATTTGTCCAAGATTTTGCATTTTAATGCATATTTTATTTTTTTAAAAAATTGCCAATAGTCATAATTAAGCTTGTAAGACGATATTTAGACTCACTTTCCTATTTTTTAAATATTCGATTTTTTTTTGTGGCGATGAAATAAATGTTTTAAAAAATAGTGAAAATTTGACCAATTAAGCCAAATTTTGTACCGGTAGCACGAAAAATCTGAGCGATATGCGTGCAAAAACTAAAATCTCTAAGTTTAAGTATTCAAAATATCCAGATTTCATTCGATGACTCTTTAAAGGTAAATAACAACAGTAATAAATTTAGTGATATATAAAATGTACCTTGGCACAATTGCACCATGTTATCAATGTCTTTAACCATTTATAAAAAAGTATATTTATGGTACTCAACTAATAATAACTGATTCGTTCTTGGAGGAACCATGCCCGATTTAAAGCATCAGGAACAACTAGGTCCCTCCTATAGTCCAACTTACTTCTCGGCATTATCTAAAAACAAATAAAAAGAAATGCTAGTATACATTGTTTAGTGTTCCAAAGTACAAGAGAATGTATGTTTAAATAAATACGGTTGCTTAAGCTAGAAGTTCAAATTACCTATTGAAGTCACCATGAGTATTTATTTACTTGATAAGGAACACACTTTATATGATAGTTACAGATACGATTTTGTTTCTGCGTTAGAAAATATACCACAACGAATGAGCTATTTATTTTGATGCCATTTGTTTTGTCTACAGGACCCTGTTTCATAAATGTATGGTCTAATAAATGAAGTGTATTAGTGCAGGTTATTGTAACTTTCTGTTTCACGAAAGAAATGCTACACTGGTAAAGTATTGATAAAACGTTATAAGTGACTTCATGTGGACGTCATATAAAAGCAAGATGGAGGTACAGCTGTTTGTCACACGTCGCCATATTCTTCAATTAGGCTATGTCCAATCTTTAGGAATTTTAATGCATGGAGCGGATCATTGTCATTTCTGTAAAATGGATCTTTTTTTCCTCAGACATAATGATAATTTAAATACTTTATTATATATTTATCGATATTCAAGCGTAATAATACACTTTGAGAAGACTACATTTAGGAGCATCAATTTCAGCCGTCGAGAGATCCCAGAATAATCGCGTTTTACGATTGCTCTCGGGTCATTTTATTAGTTTATTTGGTCCTTTATATTTATTTATTTGTTTACATTGCTTGACAATCACGTTCTCATCAGCAAAAAAATTGAGAAAATTGTTCCAAAATAAATTATTCTAAAAGAGAATGAAAAAATTATTTTCGTGGCAAGTAGCCAGAGCTTTAAAAATATATTAACTAAGATGCAGGTCTGAAATATGCATTTGGAACATCATTAGCTGTAGTTTATTTGCAATTAACCTAACTTTATCATTATATATATTCCTATTCATCTTTATCATCACTTTCGCTAATACTTAGCACATTTGGGTCAACTGACTGCCAAAATAATTAAAAAGATAGTAAACGTTCTGCTAGTATTTGAAGTTACCAATATTCCTACACTTTTATAGAAATTTATACAAACTACCAGTGGAACAGAACTACGAAAATTCACTTGTACATTTGTAAGTATGGAGTAGTAAAGTACAAGAGTAGCAGAAATATTTGCGGAACAGAATTGTACTAATAACTACAAGTTACCAGTCCGCACACTGTAGACCGTACTTTTGTGAAATAGGGAGGGCCCAGCACTCAAGCTTTGAAAACAAAACAAAGCACAACTTCCATCCGCCTGTTTATACGAGAGGCGTTCTCTGCAATATATTTGGATTTCGTAGCACCATAAATTAGAATAAACAAATGTTGCAAGGTACACTAAGCTCAAAATGCAACAGTCTGCTCTAGCGGTAGACTTTAACAACATTTACCATTTTAGAAAGAATTGCGGGTTTTACTGCACCCATGAAATTCTATTTTTACGGTTAGCAACGCTAATCTTTTGTGCTGCAATTCTGCAAATGTTTCATTTTGCATTCTATCCTTCAGATCGTAAATGTAGATAGCGAGTTCAATTTACAATCAATGAACGGTGCTCTCCATAACCCCTACTAACCATATTCCAACTGTTAATACTCCTATTCTGCATATAGCGGCAATTAAGCAAAGTTTCTCTGGCCCCATCATTCATACAGTTAAATATCACATGGAAAAAATAAACATTTGAATGACTTTTTCTTTTGTGTATAATAAGTATATATAGCAACAAATACAACAATGTTTAGTACATTTCGTAAAAACGTAAAGTAAATTCATTCTCAACTTAGTTCAATGGCATTATGCCCTTGAACATAAGAGGGATAGATATGCTTAGGAAATATTGTTCCCTTGTTGATAATATACTTCTGTGTTTAGGAAATTCCAAAGGAATTATTACAGCCGTACCAGTAAAACATTTTTAAGAGATTTCCGAAGGAATGTAAGCTATTGCGGTTGTACCCATGGAAAGGTTTTTTAATAATCTATCCAAACCTGTATCGATTGTACCAAACTGTAGGGGGGGACTTTATATCTATATATAAAAGATAAAAGTATATATATATATATATATATATATATATATATATATATATATATATTTGTTAACGCTCTAGCAATTTTTGTTTTTTCTTAACTAACTGGGCATTTAACTAGCAATTAACAAACAATTCGCCGAATTCATTAACCACCAAAACTGGGCCATTGGGGTTAACCTAAAGAGATTAAAAAAAATTGAAAAATCGCTCTAATCGCCGCAATTTTTATTTATTCTCAACAAAACTAAGCACGTTTCTTTAAAATAAATTGATAAAAATTAAATATACCATTTAAATAAAATAAAACACATTTTCTGAAAATCAGAGAAATCAGGCTATTAGGTAGGGAGTTAACCAGAAATTTAAAATTTAAAAATCGCTCTATTAACATTAATATTTGTTTTTATCACAACCAAAATTGGTACATACCATTTACATAAAAGAAGAATTTTTTTTTCTGAAAATCGGTGAAATTAGATTATTAGGAGTGAGGATTTACCTGAAAACGAGTTGGGGTTAAAGCGAAATTTAAAAATCGCTCTAGCAGCCGCTTTTTTTTTTTTTTTTTTTTTTTTTTTTTTAAGGAAACACGATATATGCCATTGAAATAACACAAGGAAAATAGTTTCTGATAATCAATGAAATAGGAATATTAGCAGGGAGATTTACCCAAAGTTTAAAAATCGTTCTGAAAATCAGGAAAATCAGGCCATTAGGAGTAGGTGTTTACCTGAAATCCAAAAATTACAAATCGCTCTAGAGGCACCAATATTTGTTTCTTCACTGCTAAATTCGGAATATCCCATTTAAATAAAGAAAAAATAGTTTCCGAATTTAGCGAAATGGGCCCATGGGGTATATTTGAAAACCGAAATTTAAAAAGCGCTCTTGCGTGAAATTAGTACAAATAATTAGTTCAGCATATAAACTGTATTTATGATGATGCATATGTTTTATATTCAACAAAACCACTGCCATGAAGGTAGCAGATGTGAAATATTAATCTAATATGTGAGTGAAAATAATATTGGTATGTAAGAGAGCTCTGTAATAATCTTCATAAAACGTTTGCGTTACGTATTTTTATTACAATAACAATTAAATTAAGTTTCAAAGTCAATTAAAATGGAAGTAACTTTCGATTGTTTTCATTTGCTCTGTATATTGTAATTGTTTCTGGATAGTTACATGTTTTTGTTTTATTGAAACATATGAACATCATCTTAAATACACAGTGTAACTCGAAACTTTCTGTTATTTCTCTTTAGCTTCGTGAACGTAAAGATGATATCAAGGGCTCAGTTCATAAACATGTTACATTCAAAAACGTTTAAAAATACTCACACAATAAAGGTTCTATCAGTGGTCATACATTTCATTTAATTAATAATATACCATTAATTTTTATGGTTTAATCTGAATAATAATAATGATGATAATTCTAAAAATGTAGTTTATCTTTTGTAACACTTATAGGTTGCAAGAATTCTAATTCTGTTTCCCTAACACCACCAGTAATACCGTAACTTATTTCATTAATTGATAAGGTCTTAATTGGGTCTTTGCATTCTTTTTATTAAAACATATGGAACTCGGTGAGAAATTCGCTTAGTTTATGCAGTTGCTATTTGAACAGAGTTTTATGATAATATAATTATGTTTGTCTTTTGTTTCAAAACAACGTTTCTTAAATCATATGGTAGAATTTACGGCAGGCCCTTAAACTTTTTTTCATACTTATTAATCCCTAATAAAATAATTTCTTTCTAAAAATATAACTACACACAAATATAAATCTACAAGCGCAAATATAAGAACAAATAATCAACGAAAAAGAAACAACAGGTTAAGATAATATCTAAGAATCGACTTCTATTTCTTTTCGTTACTGAGAACGTATTATACGTTTTATATATTTCTCCACATGATTCCGTTAAGGTAAACAGTTAACTTACATTGATTGATATATAGTGCCTATTTATTTTGTGCATGAATTGTAGAACTTGAACAAGAAGGGCTTTGCAACAAAAAATAATATTAAATAGTTTACTTTTGAGTGAACTATACATATTTGTTTACTTTTATGCAGGGCTTTCCAAATAAGAAAAACTAACTAAAAATTAACCAAGTTTCGATGGATGTATAGTACCTATTTTTTGTGCATAAATTTATAATACTGTGTGCCGAATTTTAACAATAAGTACTTTGCAACAAAAATTATATTTAATTGTTTATTTTTGCGTGAACTAAACAAGTTTATTTCTGTTATTTATTCCATTTATACGGGAATTTCACTTCAAAAGTGCCCAGTTTGAATAATTAAGTAATTAAATTTAAAAAAAATTGGTCAATTTAAATATTAGGGGTAAGTAATGTTGATTAAATACCATTTTCATTTCCTAACACCCAGTCACAACCACTCTGAAATTTCAAATGACACTTTTGGATATTTACTACATTTTAAAGAGTATGCAGTTCTTTCTTTCTTTCTTTCTTTTTCTTTCTTTCTTTTCTTCTTTTTTCTTTCCTTCCTTCCTTCCTCCCTTCATTTCTCTTTCTCTCTTTCTTTCTCTCTCCATTTCTTTCTTTCCGTCTTTCTCTCTCTCTTTCTTTTCTTCCTTTTTCTTTCCTTCTTTCCTTCCTTCCTCCCTTCTTTTCTCTTTCTCTCTCCTTCTCTCTCCATTTCTTTCTTTCCGTCTCTCTCTCTTTCCTTCCTTTCTCTTTCTTTTCTTCCTTTTTTCTTTCCTTCCTTCCTTCCTTCCTCCCTTCATTTCTCTTTCTCTCTCCATTTCTTTCTTTCTTTTTACCGTGCTACTAGTACATATTTTGAATTGGGTCAGAGTAATACTATATATAAAAACTACTGAACATAATATAAAAGTTGTATTTTGGTAATTATTTGTTTCAATTAATGTATTACTATGAATGTAAGCGGATTAATCAGGAGTTTCGAAATATGTTTTTTGATTTGTTTATTTACGGACCATCTTTAACATTTCAGTTCATCAGCGTCCCATTCAATTCAGAGGTTCTTTTTCGTGCCGTAAATGTACGACACGGGACCCATGGCTTTACTTCCCTTCCGAAGGAAGCCATACTTAGGATTTTTATGTTCGAAAAAATCCATCGGTCCTGGCCGGGATCGAATCCGCGATCTTGGGTTTAGAAGACAAACGTGGTTACCACTACACCACCAGGACCGACGAGTTTCGAAATAGGCTTATTACTATAATAGTAATTCTTGTAATTTTACCCAAATTACATTTTTTTCATTCTACCACAATCTAGACGTTTTAATCTGTCCAAATTTAAACACTCCAGGTTGTCAGGAAACAAATTATTCAAAAGTAAATATCTAAACAAAGGGTCATTTTAAATTTTAAGTGGGTGTTATGGGTATTTGAGTATTGTTTGAATTTGAACAAGATATAAATAAAGTCGATCGATATAGTATTAAACACTTTATTTTGAATAAAATTACAATTATTAATTTTACAGTAACATAACCTGTTTCCGAAATGCTGACTAACCCACTTACATTGCTCTTTGTTATCGAGTATACAGAATTTAACAATTTATTAATAAAACAAATCCTGCATTAAATGAGGCGTCCGGGTGTCATTAATGGTAACTGATATTTTGTAGTTTTAGGAAAATAATAAAACCTTATTATAAACTTTGTATCGCATTTTCTTCAAATATAACTTGAAAAAGTTAAAAAAATTAAATAAAATATGTATAGCATAAACATTTAATATTTTTTTAATTTACATGTGATCGTTTTATAAACTAGTAGCAAGCATTTTATGTAGATAACTTATTTATTTAATAAAATATGTAACAATGTGCAGATGACTATAATGTTAGAAACTGTGCAGTTAGAGTTTTCACAGTATTTTAAACATACTTTAAACGGAAATTATTTCGTCATACGAGCGCAAGTCCATAAGTTTCCGGCCTCGCCGATAAGGCTTATTGCCTTCACAAAACCCTTATCTTGTGTCAAACCTTATCTGTTAAGTAAATAATTGCAGCTGTAACGTCCGCTCCACTGTGTTCATTTGTTCAGATAAAGAAGGTCATGTGTAGAAGATTGTGAATGTTCAAAATGGAGTTTCGAGCTGTTATTAAGTTCTTTACAAAAGAACAACTTACTCCAAATGAAATTAAACAGCGATAGAACGGTGTATATGGGAAAGTATCCCCCTCATATTCTACCGTAAAAGAATGGGCCAAATTTTTGGAATGGGTAGAGAAAACATTGAAGACGAAGAGCGTGCAGATCGGCCCTTGGAGGTGCCCACTCCTGAAAACATCGCTCTTGTGGAAGGAGAAATTATGGAAGACCGGCGGCTCAAAGTTACAGAAATAGCAGCAAGGTTGGGCCTTTCTAAAACAACAGTCCTTCGAATTATTCATGAACATTTAAACATGAATAAGGTTAGTGCAAGATGAGTGCCTAGGCTTCTTTCCTCGGTCCAAAAGCAGCAACGAGTCATCTGTTGTCAGGCATTTTTGGAGCTCTGTCGTGGCTACGAGAGAGAATTTCTGCAAATTATTGTTACAGGAGATGAAACTATGGTCATCTACCATGATCCCTTGTCCAAAGGAGAAACTATGGAATGGCGTAAACCTGGCTAAGTACTGCCTCTAAAGGCCCAGGTCACTCAAGTCAGCCAAGAAGATCATAGCCACAGTCTTTTGGGACTGTGAAGGAATACTCTTCATTGACTTCAAGGAAAGGAACACCACAATAAATGGGGAGCACTATGTTGACCTACTGCACAGGCTACGTGCTTCCATTAAAGAGAAAAGACGAGGAAAGCTGAGTGATGATGTGCGCATTCTTCACAACGCACCTGTGCACACAGCTCTTGTTGCAAAGGAAGCTGTGAAGCAATGTGGCTTCAAAGAGATCGACCATTCACCCTACAGCCCATATCTAGCTCCCAGTGACTATTTCCTCTTCTCAAAACTGAAGAAGGACCTTCGAGGAAGGAAATTTAAGTGTGACGAAGAAGTGATGATTGCTGTTTATGCCCATTTTGCAGGCAAGACTTCTGACCATATATGAGGGGGAGGGGAGATTGAAATGTTAATTCAAAGATGTGAGAAGTGTATTGCGACAAAGAGTAACTATATTGAAAAGTTAAATATAGTTTTTGTGTTTATCATACCTAGAAAATGGTTAGGCCGGAATCTTATAGACCTACTCGCGACACTGCATTTCTCTAGCCCGGCTGCAATGTTTCCAACAAGACCACTATGGTTTTGGAATCCACGAACACTCAATAACACCTTCATCTCCTATACTTCTCAAGTTCGAACAATAATTGTGACGTATATCTTCGTTTAGATGGAGATTTCGTTTAGTTTGTCCCCTACCTGCTTAAGGCAACCAAACAAATATGCATTTTGAAAATTAAAATGGCCTTGTTTACAAAATTCTGCAAACACTCTTTATCACTATCATGCCTATTTATATTACTAAAACATTTAGGTTAACACCTACAGTCTGGTTCAGCTTTTACAGATTCTACTTTCCTATACTTTCCTCTTTTGTTTGTGTAAGACAAGCCTCTCCGTCTTTTATACTGATAAACGTGTGAGTACTCGTGTGTCTTTTTCTTTTATTTCCTCTAGGCGACAACTGTATCATTTTCCTCTGCACTTGTTGTGATTTACGGGGTTTACCACATTAATGACGGTAACACGCGACTAACATAACAAACCATCTCCTGCAATACCATACTACGGCAATAATGCACTGATTCAATATAAGTTGGCATTACACGTAAATAATGGTAAATGAAATGAAATTTTATTTACAAAACATTTAGGCATGAAAGAGAAATATTTAGAAACTGTACAGAGAATATATTGATACATTGCTACAATCATTATATATTAACATTTTTATTTTAAATCAAAATAAACTTTAATAATGGTAAATGCACATATCATTCGTATAAATGGTATCTCCAGTAGACGATATTGTTTAATGTGCGTACATTTTACCTCAGATTCGCTGTTTGACACAGAATGATAAGTTATCTGGCACATCTGAAATATAGTCTGGACTCTTATCTGAGTCATCAAACACAGAATCACTGTTTGAAAAGCATTGTTTTAATATATCAGCATTATTTCGCATTGGCTGTGAATACACCAACTTCCATCAGGCAGCCATCTTGAAATAGATAGCATTATTTACGTGAAATTGGCGGTAGATATCATAACTTTGAACTTTATTTTTTTCTGTCAATTGCGGTCTCTTTGTAAAACCATTTGGAATGAATACACTTGCAACTCGCTAGGAATTTTGAATGCAACCAAAATCTCAATTTTAGGGAAAACGTCAGTTACTATTATTTACACCTAAAGGCCTCAAATGCTCTATAGATTTTATAATATTAATCTGTCCAATGTCAAACAACAGCAGCAACAGTCCAGGTTACCACGTATCGATAAAAAATAAATATATTATTACAGTTGAATGTTCTTTAAAATTTAAAGATAGGGGTGCCATTTGAAATTACAAAGTGGTAGTCGCTGAGTTGGGGTAGGTAAGACCTAATATTTAATCAAATTAGCTTTAAACTTTTTCCCCAATACCTGATTTGAAGTATATTTTTAATTAAATGTGTGTACAAAATGGGTAGTTGTTTAGACTGGTAAGTTTTAGAATGAGAGTCCTGTATAAGGTTTTTGTAAAGTACGAGGGTAGGTCCATAAGTTTCCGGCTTAGCCATTTTCTAGGTATGATAAAGACAAAAAATCATGTTTCACTTTTCAATATAGTTACCCTTTATTGCAATACATTTCCCATATCTTTGAAATAACATTTGAATCCACCCTTCCCCAAATAGTTCGAAGTCTTGTTTGCAAAATGGGCATAAACAGCATCCATCACTTCTTCGTCGCACTTAAATTTCCTTCCTCGAAGGTCCTTCTTGAGTTTTGAGAAGAGGAAACAGTCACTGAGAGCTAGATCTGGGCTGCAGGGTGGATGGTAGATCTCCTTGAAGCCACATTTCTTCAATGCTTCCTTAACAACAAGAGCTGTGTGCATGGGCGCGTTGTCGTGAAGAAGACGCACACCACCACTCAGATTTCCTCGCCTTTTCTCTTTGATGGAAGCACGTAGTCTGTGCAGTAGGTCAGCATAGTACTCCCCGTTTACTGTGGTGTTCCTCTTCTTGAAGTCAATGAGGAGTATTGCTTCATAGTGCCAAAAGATTGTGGCCATGATCTTGGTTGACTGAGTGACCTTGGCCTTTAGAGGTGGTGCTTCGGCAGGTTTACGCCACTCCATTCCCTTTTGGACAAGGGATCATAGTAGATGACCATAGTTTCGTCTGCTGTAACAATGGTCTGCAGAACTTCTCTCTCGTTGCCACGGCAGAGCTCCAAAAATGGGTGACAACAGATGACTCATTGTTGCTTTTGGACTGAGGAAAGAAGTCTAGGCACCCATCTTGCACTAACCTTATTCATGTTTAAATGTTCATGAATAATTCGAAGAACTGTTGTTTTAGAAAGGCCCAACCTTATCCTATTTCTGTAACTTTGAGCCGCCGGTCTTCCATAATTTCTCCTTCCACAAGAGCGGTCGATGTTTTCAGGAGTGAGCACCTCTAAGGGCCGAACTGTTCGCTTTTCGTCTTCAATGCTTTCTCGACCCATTCGAAAAAGTTTGGCCCGTTCTTTTACGGTAGAAAATGAGGGGAATGCATCCCCATATATATCGTCCAATCGCTGTTTAATTTCTTTTGGAGTAAGTCGTACTTTTGTGAAGAACTTAATAACAGCTCGAAACTCTATTTGAAAATGTCACAACCTTCTACACAATAGCTTCTTGATGCAACTATATCTGAACTGACGGAGCGGAAGTAACAGCTGCAATTACTTACTTAACAGACAAGATACACCAGATAAGGGTTTTATGAAGGCGATAATCCTTATCGGCGAGGCCGGATATATATATATATATAATATTAATGAAAAATAAATAAAAATAAAGAAATACTATTAACAATGTAACAAATTAACACTAATAATAAAAGTAGAATAAAATTGAAGAACTCGCAGTAGTTCGAAATATAGCAATTTCAAGTGTGACTCTTTCTCAGTGTTTTATCTTTATCTACTTTTATTATTAGTGTTAATTTATATATATATATATATATATATATATATTTTCAACCCCTAGTTACTTGTTTAATCTGTTTCCTGCATCACGCTGCCTTTGAGATTCAATATTTATTTTTAATAAATTCACTTGTCTTCTTGCCTAAGAACACCAGTTGTTCGAAATATAGCGAAAAGTGTTTTATCTATTTTTTCTTCTCCTTCTTGTTATTTTGGTTCTTGTTATTTTTCATTTTTATTACATTAAATATATAAAACAGGTGTCAGAGTAGTAAAAATCGGTAATACCCTTAAAAACCACAGGTTTCGCTATATTTCAAACCGCTTGTGTTCATCTTTCAAGTCATTCAAATTTAAGTGATTATTTAAGTGTTTTATATATTGCTATATCTATAATCATTATTATTTTAACTACATTGTTTCAAGATATAGTTTATTATTTATCTATATTTTACTTACTATCTTATTGCAAATGTGGCACATAATTATGACTGAAACGAGAATTTTTACATAATTCGACAGCTCAATTCACTATTACTACAACTTCAAACATTAAGTTTTCAGAGGTGAAGTATTGAAGTTTTAATATGGTGTAATTTATTACAAATATTAGATTATTTGTCTACAAATTTATTTTCCAGTAATTTTGTTACCTGTAAACGCACATGAAATATTTTTTCCTGTATGTAAGAAAATTAAGTAGAAAAAATTAATTTATCGTCCTATTGCATGAATGTTTCTATTGCCTCTTTAAGTACAGCACACGTAATAAATGCAAAAGTTTTACAACACATTTCTCCTCCCCAGGTTCTCTGTCTTTAGTACCTCCGTTGTTTCTTTTTACTTAGAGACTTGGATAGAAACTCCAATGGAATTTTGGAATTATATTCATCTTATAATTCTATGACGTACTTTATCTTGTTTACTGAAATTCTGTTAGGTTTCTTGTAAGCAGGCAATTATTTTGATATGAGATATTAAGTGCTTTATCTTGAGGCGTGTCTTGTATTAAATTCCTATTATCACATCTGTTGTTTCCCACCCAACAATACCGTCACGGGTGACCGAGGTCCTTAAGGCGAGGAGGTTTGGAGTTCGAATCCCATGACCGTCCTTTCTGACTGAGGTTTTTTTTCCAGGTTTTCCTCAGTCCTCATAGATGTCAAATGTCGGGGAAGTATCCTAAAGTTAGGCCTGGAGCGTTTCCTTCCTTTAAAAAAAATCCTTTCCCAATTTATCATTTCGTCTCATGTATCATCAGTGTCCACCTCCTGTGATGCCTCGGTGGTAAAAACGCGAGTTAAACACTATTAAAAGCCATTAGTCTTTTCTTAATTACATTGACATTAAAGTATTTTCCTATTAACAACGTCAAAAAAAAAAAAAAAAAAAAAACACAAAACAAGACTAGGGCTCACGAATTTTCTTTGAAGGCCTATTATTGCGGTTCAATGTAAGGACGCAGTTTTATGAAAATTTCGTGATTTTTTTAAACTTTTTTTTAATGGTGTATTTATGGACGCTGTTTAACATCTCAGGTCATCAGTGTCCCATTCAACTCAGGGTGTGAAACGGCCGATAAATTTTCCTCAGAGGCCTCTCTTTAAGGCTTGAGGTTCTTTTTCGTGCCGCAAATGTACGACACGGGACTCACGGCTTTACTTCCCTTCCGAAGGAAGTCATACTTAGGATTTTTACGCCCGAAATAATCCATCGGTCCTGACCGGGTTCGAACCCGCCATTTGGGTTTAGGAGGCAAGTATGGTAACCACTACACCACCAGGATTTTTTTAAACCTTCTATACCATCTGAATTAACAATAATAATAATATCATGCACGACGTTATAAACTGCTGGCCATTAAAACTGCAAAGCTCATATGAGACGCGTTAAGCCGGCCCCGCGTGTTCATAGTAGGAACGTTGAAAATACGACAGCGAGGTGTCTGAATTTGATCGAGGGAGAGTTGTGGCATAACAAGAGTACGGGATGTGATTCCTACTGATGCTCGCGCCGAACGCAATACAACGAAACGAATAGTCCATACCTTTATTCATACGTAAAGGTCAAATACGTCAGATTATGGGGGA
Source organism: Metallyticus violacea (assembly GCA_030762175.1). Classification (NCBI taxonomy): domain Eukaryota; kingdom Metazoa; phylum Arthropoda; class Insecta; order Mantodea; family Metallyticidae; genus Metallyticus; species Metallyticus violacea. The sequence goes on along the minus strand of CM060845.1, from coordinate 118,137,376 downwards.
AAAATACAGTATAAAACAGAAACAGATATAATAGCTTAAAAATTAAAAGTAATAAAATGTAAAGAAATTTCATAAGGATAAGGATAACAGGTCTTTGCAACAGATTAGTATTTAATTTTAAATTTTAATTTAAGCAGTAAATGACATTTACACTGTAAAAGATTCAGTAAAGATTCTACACAGATTTTAAATTCTTTTTGGGCATCCAGTATCTATCAAAGTTTTTGGCAGTTTGTTGTATAATTTAATACAATTATATAAAGGGCTGTGTTCATATAATATGCTGCTTAACTGATGATTGTTTCATGTGTTATGATTGTGTCTGTTTAATTCCGCTGGAATGTTGGTAGTGCTTTTTAGTGTACATTTAAGACTTCTAATATATAAATGCAGGGAACCGGTAATATTTTTAAGTATTTAAATAGCATTTTACAAGATTCAGTTTTCTTTTTACATGTAATTATTCTTAGTGCCATTTTTTTGCATTTTAAAAATAATATCTGCTTTTTTACCCCAGAATATGATTGCATATCTGATGAGACTGTGGAAATAAATATAGTACAAGCATCTCAGTGTGGTTTGATTAACCCTTTCCCTTATTACTGTGAGGACAAATCATATTTGACTCAGCTTTGAGGTCAGCTTCTCAACATGGATGTTCCATTGCAAAATTTCATCTATCCATATTTCTAAAATTTTATCACTGTTTACATACGAAATTCTTTTGTTTTCATGTTTATAGAAGGTTGGTATGAATATGTATTTCATGAGTTGTCGAAAGTTGCACGAGTTTTTTCTGCCTTAATTACAAGTGTTTTTTCTGAAACTAATTTGGTAGCTGATTCTCCGCCTCACTTATATTTGTTAGATTATAAGCAGTAAGGGACCAGTTCAGAATTAAGATAGGAGAACACACAGACGGAAGGATCCCAACAGCCGCTTAAACAACCGAACGGAAGTCAAAAGATAATTTCCGCATGGCAATGTATTGCAATTTTAATGGCTAGCAGACATTTGTAACAAATCTAATTACAATAAACTAATAATTATTGAACATTTGCTAAATTAGCCTTATATTTAGTTAACTCAGTTTTATACAAAAGTGTTATTTAAAAAGAAAATTGTGTGCAAATTAATCAACTCTCAATTACTTTTAAGCATATTTCTTACATCTTCTCAAATCTGAAACTATAAGATTGTAATTTGAAAATGCCTGCGCAATATTCGTAAAACCAACTTCTTTAATTAATTTATTGACTTTAACATCCAATTTGCAGCACTGTATAAATTCACATTTTGTTTGCTTTTAGCGAATTCCGAAGAAAAGTAAACTATTGTGGTTGTACCCATGGAAAGATCTTTTTATAATCTATCCAAATCTGCATCGATCGTACCTACTAGGCATCTACAATTAAAAAGCAATTATCTAAAATATATATTGGTTTTTTTCTCAACGAAACCCTTCATATCACCATCAATTAACAAACGATTCGTCGAGTTCGTTAAAAAAATTGAAAAGTCGCTCTAGCGGCCGCAATTTTTTTCCTTCAACGAAACTCGGTATATTTCTTTAAAATAAACGATAAAATTAATTATCGAAAATAATGGTAATCGGGACTAGGAGCTGGGGTATACCTGAAAGACAAGTGAGGGTTAAAGGAAAATTTTAAAATCGCTTTAGCGGCCACTATTTTTTTTTATTATTATTATTATTATTATTTTTTTTTTATTTTTATTTAAAGGAAACTCAGTATATACCATTGAAATAATATACGAAAAATAGATTCCGAATGAACTATTAGGAGGAGGGTTACCTGAAACCAAAATTAAATATCGCTCTAGCGGCATCAATATTTGCTTTTAATAATAATAAAAAAAAATAGTTTCCGAAAATCTGGGAAATGGGTGCATTAGTAGTAGAGATATATTTGAAAACAAAAATTTAAAAAACCCTCTTCCATTTAATTTTCTCTATATTTTTTAAATAAAAGAACAAATTAATTCAGCATATAAACTGTATTTATAATGTTGCATATGTTTTATATTTAACAAAAACTACGTTGTGAAGATAGCAGATGTGAAATATTAATCTAATATATGTTTGAGAATTATATTTATATGTAAGGTGGCTGGCTCTGCAAAAACCTTCAGAAAAAGTTTTCGTTACATATTTTTTACTGCAATAACAATTAAATTACATTTCAAAGACAATGAAAATGGAATAACTTTCGATCTTTTTTATTTGCTTTTTACATTGTATTTGTTTCTGAATAGAAGTAACATGTTTTTGTTTTATTGAAACATATGAACATCTTAAATAAGCAGTGTAACTTGGAACTTTCTGTTATTTCTCTTTATTTTAAGTGAATGAAAAGAAGATATCAAGAGCTAAGTTTATAAATATGGTTACATTTAAAAATGTTTAAAAATATTCACCCAGTATAGCTTTGTTTATCATTGGTTATGCATTTCATTTAATTAATAGTATACCATTAAGTTTTATGGTTCAATCTCAACAACAACAACAACAACAATAATAATAATAATAATAATAATAATAATAATAATAATAATAATAATAATTATTCTAAAAACGTGGTTACGCTTTAGTAATACTTATTGGTTGCAAGAATTCTAATTTTGTTCCACTAATACTACGGAATTCGCTTTGCAGCTCCTGCGTGACGGACTTTTCTGAATTCAACTGTATGCTAGATTTGAAATTCTAACATAGGCTTTGTATTCAGACAGAAATTTAAAACAAAAAAACCCGAATTTTCAAATTACAGTAGGTGAAGATTGCTTCAAAATACTTAGATATCACTGAGTGAAACCAGTCATCTTGTCATATCCAGAATAGGAAACATTTTTGGCTCGATACCGCAATAATATCTACAACAGATTTTTTATTAACTGATTTTATTTGCTTTGAATTTTTAAAAACACTTTTTAAAACTGGAATTACACAAGATTTAAAAATTTTTCTGATATATTTCTCCTCTCATATTGAATTTCTAGTAGTTATCAACGTCAAAACACCTACAAAAACTTTTTTAAAAAATCCTGTGAACTGTCATTGATGGCCAGCAAAGATAGTAAATTAATAACAATCTAAAATTCCAGTTTGCCGTACCTTTCCAAAAAAACATCTCTTCCAGTTCATCCTAAAAGTTAATATTAAACATATTATACCTATTTTCAGTTACTTAATAACATAAGTTTTCGTTTTTATTTAATCAATAATACGTTTTAGCAGAAACAGTCAGTTTTCGAAGAAAATTCGTTTTTATTTTACTGTTATTGATGACAAAGATAAAAACTTTCGTGTTTATCGCTAATAACAAGCAAAGAAACATACAAAAAACTTTGGCCCTGTACATAAGAATGCCATCAATATTTCACTTTCCAAGAAGCAGATTGGTCCATCTGTTAAGTGCCTTTCTTCTGCACTTAATTTCAGGATGCAACAGGGTATCTGTATATTATTATTTACTAATAACAGAAGGCGGCAACGTACTATCTTCATGGATGTGGCGAGGTGGTTCCCCTTTTTTTCCCCATTTAAAAAAGAATTCAAATCAAAAACAGTAGCACAATTTCTTGTAATAAAGCAACGTATTGAGTAATAACATGACAGAAACAAATAAATGAAACGGAAGCAAACAAAGGAAGTGTAATACTGCGTTATCTTGAATGCGTATGTATTGTTTTATCCTCCATCAACACATTATCTGCTCTAAGTAAAGAGAATATGAAATATAATGGTTGACTAAAAAATGAGTTTTAACTGAGCCTTCCTATTGAATTTCAAAGGAGAGAGCCTCACTCAGTTGGAGTAGTTACTGATAAAAAAATTGTTGCGCTATATTCTGTACATTTTCATACAAAATAGTTTATGGTTGTCAAGACTTTGAAAAAGAGAATTAATTTCATGTTGTGCGAAGTGATCAATAAATATTTGATTTTTTTTTTTAAATGTTTTTTAGCAAGGCTAAGAACAAAATATATCTAAAGGAGTAATTTACAAGAAGAAAACAAAGGCATTAAAGAGCCAATTACATCTAAAAAGAAGTTCCAAAAGAACATAAAAAATTCGTTACAATGTTTCATTTAATATTAGCTTATATATCGTTTAAATATACATTTCATAGATATCCGATGCATAATAAAAACAACAAGCACAGAAAATTATTATCGCTGAAATTCTATCTTTGGGTAATGGTTAAGCGAAAGAGTAGGTAAACGTTGCCTTCAAAGTTTTTTTAACGTAATATGCTGAAATACTAATTATCTGTAGCACTGAATAAACCTTGGTCTATCTCCTTAACACGCGCGCTTCTGCTTCTCCCGCTTAAAGTGCAGAAAATCACTGCGTGGGCTGCATTCTAATACGCTGCAGCTTAAACATATAAATAGCATGCCGCCATCTGTTGGTCGAGTAGCCGCACAGCGACCGGCTGCAAATCGATCTCAATGCGAACGGCACTACTCCTCGCTTGTTCTGTGAGCCTGGCGTTCAGATCGGCAACAAGGCGGTCCTGATTGCTCGCCGGGGGGATGTCCCGGCTCCTCCCATCCCACGGGGTCGGCATTCCCATGCTCGCACCCCTATTGCGTGTTTCCCTACGATCCCTCACTGCCACCCCGACCTCAGCTCCACCCAGACCCGCCCCTAGCCACCCCCTTGCTTGACGGACACCGGCAATCCGGATCCTCTTTCCCACGCACCCACGGTGTTTTCGTGCTCGGTTCCGCTACCGTCCTTTGCCGTCGATCCTATTTATCTTGGGTTGAACCTGCACCTCAGCTATCCTCCGAGTATTCGCTGCTAAATAGGGTCGCAGAATACTAGAAAAGGTAATAAATCCTTATATACCTCTTACAACTGCATGTTCTCCTAACAACTGGCGCTCGCTGTTGAGATTCTATGGCGAAAAGAACTTTGGGGACGAGCGGGGTATGCAGCAAGCAGCTCGATACGGCGCGCGAGAGGTTTCCAGCACTGTAGTATATGAGCTTGGGGGGTGGGGGTTAACCTAAAGCGTGAATGTTTAAAAATCGCGCTAGCGGCCGCCATATTTGTTTTTTCTCAATGAATCTCTCGGTATTGAAAGACAGTTTATGCAAATCAAGTTGGGGTTTACCTGAAACACAACATTTCCATTTTCTTTGTCCATACGTGAATATCATTTCAGCTTGTTCCTTACATGAATACCGGACCATTGTAGTTACATTTCATTGTATCATACCTAAAACCCAAATTTTCAATTTATGGCACGAAAAAGAACCTTAAGCCTGAAAAAAAGAGGCCTCTGAGCAAAATTTGTGGCCGTTTCACGCCATTATTTGAATGGGCCGCTGGTGACTTGAGATGTTAAAAGGGCGTTCATAAATAAACCAAATCAACCGGATATGTGTTTGTATTTTTTGTTATTTTTCCTGTAAGAAACGATCCTATAGCTTACGCCTGAAAATAATCTATCGACCCTAGTCGGGATTGTACCATATCTTGGGTCTACGAGTCAAATTACCACTAGACCATCGGGCCCAACCCCCAAGGGTTTTTCTTGGTACTGCACATTATAGAACAGTATATAAAAGAGTGGGCCATTTCTTTTTATTAAAAAAGAATTCAATTTAAAGACATAAATGATTCCTTATATAGCATGGAGAAAGCATGAATGTGCTAATGTTTAAATATTTAATACATTGTTGTATTGATAACCAATGATAAGACCATTATATGTTAAAACAAATTAAGACTGTTGGGCGTAGTGCATTAAAATGATTTTCCAAAGATAGTTCATTGATAAATGAAACCAAGACCCCCCCCCAAAAAAAAATTATTTTTGGATCATCCAAGACAAATTACTTGGATTTCAATTAGACTAACCTTACTTGGAAAGCATGTGTTGGTAGTGTCTGCAGTATGGGTATAACAAGGTAATATTTGTGACCAGAAATCTTAGGAACATTTTTGTCTTTAAATGTGTACTTTGCAGTATTTCAAAGCCATATTAGTTGTGACATACTAATGAAATATATAAGATTCTGTTGTGCCAGAATAGAGACATATACAGGCCATCATTTGTGAATTTTAAATAATGAGTGCGCTTAAAACATATACATTATAAATACCAAAGTTAAATATTTATTAAAGAAAAAGTCGGTCCTGGTGGTGTAGTGGTAACCATACTTGCTTACTAAATCTAAGGTCGCGGGCTCGTTCCAGTCCAGGACCGATACATTTTTTCGGGCGTAAAATCCTAAATATGGTTTCCTTCGGATGGGAAGTAAAGCCGTGGGTCCCGTGTCGTACATTTACGGCACGAAAAAGAATCTCAAGTTTGAAAAGAGAGGTGTCGGCCATTTCACGCCCTGATCTGAATGGGAAGCCGATACCTGAGGTGTTGAAGAGCGTCCATAAATAAACCAAATCAAATTTTTAAAGAAACTCTAAATAATTATATTCCAAAAGAAGTGTTAATTTCAATACAGGGAATAAGTCAATTTTGTTTTATAACGCACATTTTTACTGCTGAGGCACCACAGACGGTGGATACAGATGATTCATGAGAGTTTTTTTTGATTGATTTTATTTATGGACGCTCTTCAACATCTCAGGTCATCAGCGTCCCATTATATTCAAGGCGTGAAACGGCCGACAAATTTTGCTCAGAGGCCTCTTCTTTCAGCCTTGAGGTTCTTTATCCTGCCGTAAATGTACGACACGGGACCCACGGCTTTACTTCCCTTCCGAAGGAAGCCATACTTAGGATTTTTACGCCCGAAAAAAATCCATCGGTCCTGGCCGGGTTCGAACCCGCGATCTTAGGTATAGGAGGCAAGTATGGTAACCACTACACCACCAGGACCGACATATATACATGAGATGAAATGAAAAATTCGGAAAGGCTTTTTTTTCTAAGTAAGGAAACGTTCCAGGTCTAAGTTTAGAGACTTCCCCGGCATTTGCCATTTATGAGGACTGAGAAAAACCTGGAAAAATCTTCAGTCAGGGAGGGCGGTCCTAGTGGGATTCGAACCCCAGGCCTCTCGCTCACGAGTCCGCGTCTTGACGACCTCTGTCACCCGTGCCGGTAGGTCAGATATTGAGGTACTAAGCTGTAGGCTATTAACTAAATCTTACACGTATTTTTATAATGGTGTCAAACTATTTAATAAGTTACCTTATAATAATTGTACAGTTAAAACATTTAAATAACTTATAAATAACTGAATATTACAAGATCCATTTTATTCTGTTGGTGAATTTCTTGAGTTATATGTTTTATTTTTGTATTTGTTTGTGTGTGTATGTGTATAGACGATAGGTAATCCTATATAGGTCTCAGACATATAATAATAATAATAATAATAATAATAATAATAATAATAATAATAATAATATCTAATGTAATTGGCTTTAATGTTGTTTTAAACGGTTCTATAAAATGTTACTATCAATTTCGTTATAGCTTTAGACTATTACTTTTAAATAATACAAACAACTTATCCCCCAACGAACAAAATCTGTTATTCCGATATAGAAAGAAAAGCACAACTAGCAGATGAGTAACTCTTATTTTGAGTAGAGCTTTAAGGAGATCCAGTGCTGCGAGATACTACGTGTAACCAGATTTGATTAATTCCATTTCAATATCAATAGATCTATAATACCTTATTTACGCCGTTAGGGTAACCGCACGAGTTAGGGTCAGTTAAGATTCAGGTAAGCCACACAGTTCGACTTTGGAAATTTATTAAGAACTGGCAAATATTTTCGTTGTTTTCCACCGTCTCTAAGTACGCAGATGAATACGCGTCACCAATTGAACTGACAATTGATTCTCACAAGGGAAATATTCCATCTCGGATGACTAAAACGGACCAAGAAACAGTTTACATGTGTTTAAATACAGATATAATTAATAGTACTGTCGAATGACCTTGTATTGATCTGGAAATTGCTGGTGGGGGTATATACAGCTTCATGAATGAAACATACAAGTTACTATTGATATGCAAACGAGAAAGATTAAAACGGCACAGCTATGCAATAAATTGTTTACTCACGTGTGAACTAACACTTGCAAGGAAATTATGCCAACCCATGGTTCCTCTTTATCACTTTCTGTAGTTGTTTCACCGTTTTCATAACAGTCACTGACTTCCCTAAGTGAATCACTAATTCCAGATCTTAATCTTTCTGTCCTCTCCATCTTTTCACAGCATCAATCTTCTTTCGTAATTGATGCAATTGTTTCATCTAGTATAACATCATCAATGCGAAACGTGACATTGTATTCTGAAATCCAGTTTTCGCTATGCCCAGTTAGCTCTATGGGGTTATAGCTTCGGGTGATAGGGTAGAAGGGCATCAATTTTGTGTATGATGTATTTGGATTTAACCTTTTTTTTATCAATTTGTATAGCGCTGGTTTTACTAAACTGTTTAAGTTTCTGTTGTTTATGGTTGGTAAGCCTGAATACCATTTCATGTTTATGGGTATTGGAATTTGGAGAAGGATACAACCGCTGATTTATCTAACTGATTGCATTTTATGTTTCTCCAGTGTTCTTTTAGCCTAATTCCAATGATTCTTTTTATTTTGTCAATATATACTTTGTTGCATTCGGCACCGAAATTCGGCTTAGTCAATACGCCTGGTTGACTTTCATTTGCGAGCATATATATATTAAAAATGAAAAATGAACTCTTGGAACAATGTAACTAAAATAACAAAAACTAGAGAACAATATTATATATTATGATTGCTCTCAATTATGTTTGGCTTTTCAATTAATATTTTCCTTTAATTTTGGCACTTTTCCATTCTTAGCTCATTTGTTTAAGAATTCGTCTCTCTCTCTCTTTTATTATTTATTTGAATGGTGCTTAACGCCCGTTTTTACTACTGCGGCACTACTGGCGGTGGACACTCGTGATACACGAGATGAAATGATATATTGGGAAAGGGTTTTTTAAGGAAGGAAACGTTCCAGGCCTAAGTTTTAGGGTACCTCCCCGGCATTTGCCATTTATGATGACTGAGGAAAACCTGGAAAAACCCTCGGTCTGGGAGGACGGTCCAGGCGGGATTCGAACCTCAGAACTGCCGCTCACGAGTCCGCGCCTTCACGACCTCGGCCACTCGTGGCGGTGTCTTTTGAAAGTGAACCCTTAAAGAAATGGGATCCCCCCCTCCTAATATCATATAAAATGTTGGACTGGAAGAACTTTCTTTCGCAATAAACAAAACTCTGCTATGCAGCAGCGTATCTCATTCTTGTTAAGAAGATTCGAATTCAGTTTTGTACGCTCCGGTCTGTTTCCTGGAGTAGACAGAGAAACCTCGCCGGTTTCACCCCCTTCTCTTCTTACCCGGTACTTGTCCTCACTGGAACACCGACCGGTATAGTGAGATACACTTAAGTTTGACTGTTTTAATTTACTGCCTCGACTCATCACATGCAGCTATCAATATTATCAATTCCTCGAGCTTTACTATGTATAATTTTTCCTTTCGTTAACGCAATGGGGACGGACCGTCGCTAGTATTTGAATAGATGACCACATGCAGTGCGTAATCTTTTACTTGGCAGATAAAGCCCCCTCCTCTCCCTGCATACGTCGCTAGCCAACAGCAACAAAATTCACTCCTCAAAACAACACAGTGAAGTACTTTCCACAATTTTTAAGAAAATCGCTGATTATGGTTCCTGGGCCTATTATCATATTGACGATATCATCAAATAAAAGCCGATAACATGAAAGTATCTCCCATTTTCAAGCTTTGATCTCTTGAACACATTGAGATTCCTTACTCTTGCTGTCTTAGACCAAATCATATCTTCGAAATGTTCACTGAGAGAGCTCATTTAGCTTTTGAAGTCATTAATTTTTGTTTACAGAAATCTATATCAAACCATTATACAAAGAATAACATTTTTGAAACACAAATGCAAATACTGTAGGAAAAATCTTAAATATAAGCTTAATGTACTCTGATAATAACCCGGAGCACAAGCTGTTTCACTATCCCATTTCGCCAAGGAGTTAAACAGGGCAATAAGTTGAAAATATCATCCTGCTTCTATAGTTCCATCCCATGGAATATGCTTTTGTACTGACTAGCGCTTCAGTTTGTTTAGGCGACTGAAAAATAAAAAAGCACACATTTCCAGTCATTGTTTGGAAAAATATTCCAAATTTCTTTATTTGGTTCACTAGTTGTGGCAGAAAAAAAAGTCTGTGAGAGTAACAATGCACAAAATAGCCCGTTCATATTTTTCTCTGATTACATTGTGTTCCCCAGTCATCACGGCTACTCTCGTGACACATTGGAGCCACAAGTTTAGCATCACAATTGAATTTCTCCACGAGATTGTGGTGTGTGGTCACTACTGTTGGCAGCTGTAGCGACGTATGAGGGGAGAGGAGGGCTTTGCCTGCCAAGTAAAACATTACGCACTGCATGTGTGTCATCTATTCAAATGCTAGCGGCGGTCCGGCCCCATTGCGTTAACGAAAGCAGAATATTAATAGTGAACATTTTATGGCATGTTTTAGTTAAGTGTTAGTGTATAGTGTTACATATATATTGGCCTACTAATTATATTTACATACAAGTAACAGAGTATCACAACAATGAAAATAAGAAAAATTATACATAATAAAGCTCGAGGAATTGATAATATTGATAGCTGCATGTGATGAGTCGAGGCAGTAAATTAAAACAGTCAAACTTACGTGTATCTCACTATACCGGTCGGTGTACCAGTGAGGACAAGTACCGGGTAAGAAGAGAAGAGGGTGAAACCGGCGAGGTTTCTCTGTCTACTGCAGGAAACAGACCGGAGCGTACAAAAGTGAATTCGAATGTTCTTAACAAGAATGGGATACACTGCTGCATAGACGAATTTTATTTAGTGAGAAAGGAAATTCCTGTGTGTCCAACATTTTATATGATATTCGTAAAAGAAATAATTGCATTTCCTTAAAGGTTCGCTACCTGAGATGAGTTTTTAAACAAATGAACTACAAATGGAAAAAGTGCCAAAATTAAAGGAAAATATTAATTGAAAAGCCAAACATATATGGTGATGTATCTGAAAGCAATACGCCGCTTTAGGGAATAGAATCTTACTATTGTATGCATATATATATATATATATATATATATATATATATATATATATATATATATATATTAGCATCACATTATATACTTATAATATACATTGTTCTCTAGTTTTTGTTATTTTAGTTACATTGTTCCAAGAGTTTATTTTTCATGTTCAGTTTAATATATACATTAGAGACTTGGATGGACAGTAATTTAACAACTAAGAAATGCTGACAAAATGAAAATCAACCAGGCGCATTGACTAAGCCGAATTTCGGTAATCGTCTCATTGTCGACCATGCAGGATCCAAAATGGTGTTTGAGAAGAATTCATTATTGATTTTACTAGTAGACAAATGTTCGGGAGATTATCATAGTTAAACGAATTTCAGAAAATTCAGATTTCAGTTAACAATTAGTCTCTTTCCAACCTCCCAGAGGAGAGTGTTGTGATTATGTATAATGCTCCGCAATATTCAGGAAAACAAACCCTTTACGCCGTAAAGAACGGGTGAAATTGTGGCTGCAAAATAGTATTCCTCGTTCGTCATGATACATGAGAAAATTTAAACTCTGAGATCCATAAGGGACAAGAAAAATTGTTCCGCATTCACGAAATATTAAAGTTACATGGCCATGAAGCATTAAGTTTGCCCACCTACACGTGTGAACTAAACCCCATTGAGCTTGCGTGGTCCAAAGTAAAACTCTTGCTAAGAGAGATAAAAATGTTAGCAGAGAAATTAATATTCAAGCTTTACTGAAACATACACTTATGGCTTTTTCTTCCTTCATACCTGAACATAGGCGCCGAGTTCTGTTGTATGTTGGGAGGAGGGGCAACCTCCCTTTGTGATATTTGTAAACACACACGTCAGCGATATTAACCACAACACAACGTTTGTAAATGTTCACTCCCTGCAATTAAAAATTAAATCTGTGTTAATGGTATGCATTAATAAGCATACAAATTAATATAAAGTAACAAGTAGTGACGTGAAATGGAGTCTATGAGCTTGTTTCATTATATTTTATTACCTCGTTATTAAGTTAGGAAATGTTAAGCATATTAAGTTCAGCCTGTAAGTGGTGAATATTTTCTAAACGCGTCACAGGCTCTGTTTACGATGCGTGCTCTACTCTTAAACAATGCACTCCTCTGACAAATTGCGTTATCAGCACATTCCTCTGACTAGTCATCTGTTCAGTTCCCCAGTACTTATGTCACAAAATCCCGTTAATCTTTCCTCAACACTTCCTACTGGCGTGACGTAAAGAAAAACTGTTGGGCCTTGTCTTTCATCCATACTAACTGATTCAAAACTTGCTGTACTGACCTTTTCTTTATTAAGATACGAAAAATGCACTCAATAATGTCGTTTTGGTTACAATTTGAAGTTGCGAAAAATGTAACCAATCTGAAGAAAATGTTCTAATTTATCTTCCATTTGCGCAAGCAGGTGTAAAAATTTAACATAATTCCCTCTAGACAGTCACTTATCACTACTTTTAAACAGGAGTTTTTGCAAGGCCAAACAGGACACAGCATTTATATCTTTCCCTTTTTACGCCTTCGTTCTTCTTCTCTACATATTGTTTAAATGACTCACTTAAGAAAGTACCAATTCTTGTCTGCCAAATCGCACAAGGGAAACAACAGATAAAGCGTGGTATTTCAAACTTTCGTGACGAATTCTTAGAGCGCGAAAGTTATCCATGTTTAATTCCGTCGTTGTTCAAGCATTCTTTTCACTTGAAAAAAAAAAAAAAAAACATACATGGCTAATAGTTAACCTGAATAATCTTGCACTACCACACAGTCACGAAAAATCAGTGAACCAAGAAGTATTAAAATTCTTTCAAACACCAATGTGACTTTGATTTAAAGATTTTAACTTAGGGGTTGGTTCCTCCTCTCGAAACAATGTCATATTTTCCATTTAACTAACGTGAACCTTCAGCAGACTATTCTTAACGAAAGCAACAACATTGAAGGTTTAGCCACTATCCTTTACTGCCACAAAGCTACTGATCGGAGCACATTGGAGCATACCAAGTTCATTTACCTGTTACATGAGCTACTTTAGTTGATTAACCTTTCGGCACTCGCGCTTATTTGTCACATGACCTCTCGCGCGTTGTACTTTTTACAACACTCACTATTTTCAGTCATGCAATTGTAATTCTTTATTAAAGTTTATTTGTTTTCTCAATATCCATTAATGTTTTCTACACTAATTCTATCCATCTTGAATATTAATAATAATTGAATAAAATAAAACGGTGAAACAAAATATATTCTTAAACTCAAGTTTTAGGTAACGTATTTCAAATCGCTACTGAACTTAATCTACATACAGAGAGTACCAAAAAAAAAAAAACCTATACACACTTCAAGCAAAGAAAAAAACCGTGTTAACATAACAAAACTGAATTCACACAAACAAATAATGATGAGCACTAATCATTTTAGACTTGTACAGTTACAACAGTTGCTCAAAATGCCCACCATCGGCGTCGATACACTTCTGAAAACGTTGAAATACTGATTGAGCAACGTTTGCGAGGGTGTCCTCAACGATTGCAGCACATGCCGTTTATATTTCTTCCCGAAATTCTGCCAGTGTAGCTGGTTTTCTACGGTATACAACATCCTTAAGAGTTCCCCATAGGTAGAAGCAACAGCCGTTCTGTTCTGTATTCACGTCTCTATTGCCTTTGAACTTCAACAACATTCTCGGTTTTCCAATATCACTTCAAAATTGTTTTCCGCTGTTCAAACGATAATCTTGGCTCCATTTTGTTGTAGAAATGCTAACATAACGTAATGTCTGTCACATCTGTTTACAGATCATATGATAATCTTGGTTTCATTTGTTCATTGTTGATTTACCTGTCACGTAGCAACGCTATCATAATGTATGTGTCGCATCTGTTTACAGAACATATACTACACATTACTGTTGTTTTTCGGTCCAACTTTGAAATATATTAAACAGATACCTTCTGTGAAAGTGTGTATACACTGTTTTATATATATATATATATATATATATATATATATATATATATAAAATAAAAATAAAGTAACTCTATCAACAATGTAACAAATTAACAGTAATAATAAAAGTAGATAAGGATAAAACAGATAAAGTCACACTTGAAATTGCTATATTTCCAACTACTGGAGTTCTTCTATGGCAAGAAGCTAGACAAATATATGATTTAATCTTTATTTATGTTAGAAATTCTTCGAGTAATTCATTCTAAACATCATTAAATAAAATAAACAGCGGAAACAATGAAAATTTTTCTTCAAACTTACAGGCAAGATTTTAGACCGAATATTTATAATCCAGACTGAACATCAGTGTTCATATAGAATCCTGATCACTCAAGATTTTCTTCATCACAACATACTCATACCACTTGTCTTTTAGCATTAGATGCAAATTTATCACATTTCAAAGAAGATAAATTCTTTTTCCGTCCACACAAGAAACAGATTCCACTTTCTAGCGAATCCTTCTTTGGGGGGGGGGGGGGGTGGCGGCAGATACACCTTCTGGTAGATAAAGAATTAAGTATGTGAAATGAGGTGTTCTTTCATAAGCGCCAAAGAAATAATATTCAGATAGATTCTATGTTTTGATTCATTACTTGGGCTATTTATCACCACAAAAATCCTTCAATTCATACCTGCTATATTCAGAGGAAAGAAGATAGCTAATGATTTCAGATATGAGTAAATAGCGCATAAATTGTCCACAGTATCCACACCTTCTTTCGTCAAGTTGTAATAAAACAATATCGCTTGTTTGTAGTGTCCTCAATCACTGCCGAGCTATGCATACTTGATATTAGTATAACGGTACTATTTCTTTTTGGAACGTAAGACACTGGTGTCTTCTACTCTTGAATTCCAAACAGAGAGCTACCCACTCCGTGTTTACATGGTAAAAATTGGTGAGGAATATGTCGTTCGTTTTTCTTCATGGTTTCTGTATTTGTGAGCCCTTTCTGAAGTAAGCTGTCTATAAAGGGAATGCTTGTATACCAATGATCGGCTGTTAAATTCCTGTTTAATTTCTCTACAAACTTCACAAATCTTTGTACTATTTCCATAGGAGTGATTGACGCTGAATATGGTCCCGGAGGTTGCTGTCTACGGTAGATTTCGAGATCGTCGCAGGAGAAGGTTTTAGCATTGTAAACATCTTGTATCCGTACCTCGCGGGTTTGTTTGGTATGTACTGAATCCAGGAACGTCAAGGCAAAGGATATAGCTTCTCATGCATTGTAACAAATCCACCAAATGTGTAGCAGTCTTGGAAGTTCTTTATAAAAACAGTGAAAACTGAGCGACCAGCAGCCAGCTTATTGGCATTTCTTCTTTCTGCTCTCGTTTCTAAGTCAGCATCGTAATAAGAACAAAAATCTATGACTCATTGCAACCCCTAAAACTTCTACTACATTACCATCAGATATCCACAGTTCCCTCATATTTGTATGTCCTTTCTTTGTACCAATCAAATACAATATTCTTATTAAGGCAAACGTCATTTCTCTACGTTTCCTTACAATTTCTTTCTCTAGAAAATTCATCTTGAATATTCTGTATATACTTGTTAGTCCATTTTACATTATCATCCACTATGTTGAGTTAAATTATTTATCATGAACGCCTCAATTTCTTCAACAATATTCTTGGGACATGTTTTTTGGCCCAGGCAAGACTCACAATCTTCTTTCTCTTAGTTTTTGAGGATTTCGAAATATCATCGTAGTATTGTGTACAAATCTGTTTCCTCTGTAGCTTCCTCTCTCTCAATATCCATTATAGTCAGTCAAATCTGACTCTGTGTCACTGCAATGGTCACTGTTTTCCACGTTTTCATCACTTAGCTTACCATTACTTTCGTCAAAGTCAAGATCACTGCCGTTCTCCTTTTCATTTGACACTTCCTGAAGTATTTGTAGTGGGTCCTCATTTAAGAATCGTTTAGACATTATATCTCAAGCAATTTACTACCGAATGCCGGAAGGTTAACCTTGAATTTGCCGATGAGCGTCACAGGCAATGGGCTGGTGCGATCTAGAACGACGACGAAACTGCCACCAGCTTCGGCTGTACATCCGGCTACTAAACAACGGCAATTACGACGCTAAGAGTGCGCATTTTAGTTCTGAAAGTTAAATTAACAAGAACGAAGTAGTTCTCTTTCTTTATTTATATACATCTGTTGCCGCTGGCAAAAAGGGCAGCATGTACACCACGAACATAGCAAAAATTACCCTGTATAATTTTACATTTAAAACATGTTTAGGAAGGAATTTGAAGGTCGAGTCAACTAGAACTCAGATGGGAGAAGTTCACTGTTTGGCAACAAAGGACCGGCAGCTCAGTGAGTAGAGCAGCAGCATAGTAAGGTGACATGTCGTGGTGCGATTCTCGGTATGACAAAATGTTTCCTGCCTGCCTTTCCTTTTGAATTGTGTTATTTACTACTTGCAACATGAATATGATTATAGAATTCTGTTGGTATTATTTATTTGTGACAGAGTAGAATATAAGAACGATTCAAATTATTTAGCGATTTATTTGATATAATGTGGTATCAAGTTGAGTAGGTTCAATGCATTGTTAAAATTATATTTGCATATAGCACTATCATTGTTAGACAGAATTAATATGATTTTATTCATCTGATGTTTTCATCATTATGTTTAAAAATGTCGTCTACATCATAATTTTTATAAGTATCCTTCCTTTTACAACGACAGCCCCTTTACTCTAGTCCTCTATTTCCATCTTGAGATATCACAGAGATGCATGATACAGAAAACAGATTTTATTATAATATTATTATATTTTCTGGGATTAAATTTTGATTTCAACGTTTTTTTTTTTTTTTGTTTTTTTTTTGTTTCTTTTGTGTAACATTTACCTTTTCGTAAATAAACTCTTTTCAAACTCACTTATTCAATTAAAACCTCAACAATCATCCACCATTTCCCCAAGTATTGGTTCTAACAGTTTAACCTGAATCACTTTAAAACACTGCAATTCTCAAGTTTTGGAGACTTGGGACTGCATTTCTAAAGATATTAAAGCTCACATATGCCACAAGCTGTATAATTATTTTCATACTTTATATTTTTAAACCAGAAACTATTAATCTAACTAAATAATGAAATTTAAAACAAAATATGTTATACTCACTGAGCTAAGTCACAAATTCTAGCATTAGCTGAATTATCTTTGGCTCAATGATGGCCCACTTTTCATAAATCTGAGTTTATTTCTACAGTTGTTTTCTATAAAATCAAATTGAAAAACTTCATTTTCATATAAATATATATGGAATTGAGAGCTATAATGAGCTATTAATGCTCCATCTCCATCCTAAATGTTTAGAAAATTAACCTCTTATGATATCCCAAAGTCCGTAAATTTGAATTTAAGAATTTAATTTTTATGACATAATTACAACAATATCACATAAATATTATTCTCTTAATTTTTCTGAGAAAAAGTTACATTTTCAAAGTGAAACAACGGATCTTGAATTCAATTTAATTCGCTGTAATTTCTGGAAAACAGTGTTCAATCTAATTGTTAAGAGCAGCATATACAAAAACCATAAAACCAGAAAGTAATTAAAGGCTATTGTAATTTACAAAGAATTATAGAGAATGAATGCAGAAAAATTTGTGTCCTTTTGAAATGCTCTGACCATAAATTGTTTTTTTTTTTTTTAAGATGTTTGGATTTTATTATAAGCATGGAACAAGTGACTGTTGGATTTGGAAGAGATAAGATTGAGTTTGAGTTTGGTCAGTTTTGAAAATATATCTGCCATTTAACCAAAATGGCCAACCAATTCTCACCCCCCCCAAAAAAATTCTAACATATGTTGGCATTATAACAAGAAGAGAAAAATGGTTATGTTCAATACCAGCACATTATGATATTATCTCTGTCAATGAAGTTGCTAACCTTTTTGCAAAGAAAGACTGAGATAATCCAAACCAAGATTAAAATTTTATCCTGAGAATCCATTAAAAGAATAATTAAAAATAAATATAATCATATACATATTCAATACCTTGCAGTGGCAAAATTTCAACTGTTTACAGAACATGACTTTGGCATTTTATATATTTAATAAAAAAATATACCCATGTGAAAAAAATAACATTTACAGTTTTAATTAAATTTTGGTATGATTTCCGATTTTATGTAAATAGTTATTACTATGATTATTATTTATTTGTATATTTTTGTCTGGATACATAGATACTTAAAACTTAAGCTTTACAAAAATGCAAAAAACTGTTTCTTTAGTTTGTTTCTATAATATATTATTGTTGTTTCTATTGTTTATTAATGCTTAGCATTTGGCAATGAAGCCATGCACTCCAGTACTTTGTACTGATTGTTTTTGGTTAGTAATCACTTAAGATGTTAGCATCCATTTCCTTTAGGAAATATAATGAGCAAATAGATGATAAAATGACTACAAACATGTACCTGTAGGTGCTTAGACATGCAGCAGTGACCTTTAACTAATCTGAAAGTTGTTACTGCAGATTTTATTGGATATTTTGACTTTTCTGGTCTCTTAGATCTTGCCATTTTCCTATAATTTTTCTGAACCACTGTGACTCAAATTTCTTGTATTTTAAAGTATTTATTACATTAATTGTGTGGTAAACAATAATAGAGCTAAACAAAATAATACATTTATAAGTACTTGACATTTACAGAGCAGCCTATCCATTGTTGGGCAATAATGTCTACAAAAATATAATTAATCCAGCTGGCAACAATGAACCTAAAGCCATCAAATTATGCATAAGTGCAACTTGCATAGTTACTGTTCTACAGTCTGTTGAGTTCAGTCTTGTGTCAATAGTGGATGAAAACTCATGAATATTTCTAAAGAAAACTTTAAATTCCACATTTTCACATGCTATAAGCTAGGTGAAAGAACAAAAAAAATCCACATGAATTTGATAGCTGTTCATGGTGATCAAGTGTGTTCACTTGATACCGTTGCAAGATGGATTTGATCATTTGAAGAAGGGCAAGAGACTTTGAAAGTCAACCCTCATCCTTGCCAACCTTGGGAAGCTGTGAACAAGAGAACATGAGGAACATGGTAGAAGAAAATCAATCTATTACTGTTGAAATGTTATGGAAATGGGTATTAGTGTTTGTAGCATTGACAGTACACTCCATGAATATTTAAAACTGTGAAAAATCTGTGCAATATGGGTTCCACATTCCCTAACCATTGAAGAGAAGAAGAGGAGAAATTAATGTGCAAGGTAACTCCGAGAATGTTTCTACCAAATGGTCCTGAACTTTTGGCAGATACATTCACTGGTGATGAAAGCTGGTTTTATTATTATATCACTCCAAATAAAATTCAGAAGTGCATATGGGTAAATGAGAATGACCCAAGAACAGTTGTTCTTTGACAAGATTTTTGTTTTCGGAAGCAAATGTTCACTGTTTTCTTCAATTGCGAAGGACCATTAGTGACTGATTGTATGCCAAAAGGAATGAAGAATAATATGGCACTTATATTTTGGATCATTTATTTGAAGAACTGAGGCAGGGTGTCCAAAGACAGGAACTTCAAAGTTTTGTATGATAATGCACCTCCTCACAAAACGGCTGCAGATTTAAGGAAACTGGAAATTGCCAAAGTGCAGTTGCTTAATCAGCCCTGCAGCCCTGATCTTACCTAGTGGGATTTCTGGTTGTTTCCTCAAGTGATATCTTGCATTGCTGGGAAACTTTTTAAACCAGTGCAGGACCTTCCTCAAGCTATAAATTCAGTTCGGTTTGCAAAATCTCATTCTGTACTGTAGTGCTTTTGACAAGTAGTTGCATTATGTATGGAGAGAGGTAGAAGGTATTTTGAAGGATTGTGAGGATAAGTTTTCAAATTCAGTGCTTAGCTTGGACTTTAAGGTGACACTTGCAAACATTTAAATTCCCCTCAAGGATACTATAGAAGGTATATGCCCAATAATATATAATTAATATATTATAGGTGGATAGACATTAGAAAAAATGCAAAGACATTCAAATCTCATTCCTTAAAAGGATTTACTTTTTGCAAAACTTTTTTTATTATTTGCTGCATGAGCTATGACATCATCAGAGAAATTTATAACTTTCACTTTCATCACTCTGAACCTTAAATTGTGTTATACAGCCCCTTCATTTGTGTTATACAGAACCATGATTTAATAATTTCCATAACTCAAGGGCTAACAAATTTATATATGTCACTCTGAGAGCAATATTTTTGTGGTAGTAACATAATGCTTCTGTATAACATAAATAATGGTTCTGTATAAAAGCATATAAAGGTGCAGAGTGATAAAAATGAACATACTCTATCAGAAAATATGAAAAATAAATCACAAGTTTTAATTTAAAATTTTCTTAAATAATGTCATAGCTCATGCAGAATGATTAAAAAGTTTTGCATTTTTAAATAAATCCTTTAAGGAAATATGATTGATGTGTGTGCATTTTTTTTTAAAATCTTCCATCTGACTGTAAAACAAATTATCTGTCACTTTTGAAGAACCCTGTAGATCAGTAGTTCCCATTCTGTGGATTGGGATCCCTTTGGGGGTTGCTGGATTCTATCTAGGGGATTGCGGTGAATATGAGGAGAGTATTTTTAAGAACTTATCCATTTTCACATCAGTTCATATTAAGAATTTTTAACTAATGCTGCATTATGATTATTTTGAACAGTTATACAATATCAATAATGGCTATTGTGACTGAATAGATGTCACATTATGAGAAGAAAAGTGAATGGAGTGGTTGTCGATAATTTCATTCTGGAAAAAGTGTTCATGCTTGCAAGAAGTTTGGGAACTGCTTCTGTAGTGAAACTGTTGGCTGATGGAATTTTGTATGTTGAATTTACAAAAATTTATATAGAATATGAGGTCTTGTTGATCCAACTTTCTTTAACAAAGAGCACAGAGAGACAGGGGCAGCAAAGTAAGCAGCTAATATTGACATTCTGGAAGAAACGAGGAATAGTGGTGCACTGGATTTTTTATGAGGAAAATATTTATTAACAAGGATTAATGTGTATAATCTAAACTTAGGTATTAATTTTTTATACTAAACTCCACTCACTTACACAAAAGTAAGACACGTTTCGAGAGAATCTCTCCCATCTTCAGTTGCTCACTGAACCGCCGTTACTTGAAATGATGGCTGGACAACCAGATGTTCCTGTGGAGGCCTCTGTTGGTTAAAGTAGGAAGTTGCTGAGTTCATCCATAGGAAGAAACTTGAAATTCATTAGGTTTTCTCTATTTTTTAATATGACAATTTTTTCCCAAGTGGATAACTCCAATGGGTTGTGAAGATGTTTCAGCAGTTTAATTTCTGGTTTTATTTTATGGTTTTTGGTCCAAAAGTGAGCTGCTTCTGCTGATTTATCCACCTGTTTAAACCGAATATTCCTAAAATGTTCTTTCCTCCGAATTTCCAAATTTCTTTTTGTTTTGCCAGTTGTTCACAATCTGCACATTTTATTTTGTAAATTCCTGATTTCTGTGTATAATATTGATATTGCATTCAATATTATTGCTTAAGGGATCTAACGTTCAAAGTATTCAGTCTGTGCATATGTATTTATTGAAGATGAGCCACCGCAGCAGTTCTGTGTACTATTCTATAAAAAGCAAGATCAGGAATGTGCAGAATTTCGTTGGTCACTATGAATAATGATTAACAGAAAATGATGAATTATTATGGAGAAGACTCACATATATGGATTTAAAATATGCTTTTCAATTTACTACTATGTTGATATAGGCTAAATGACTTATATTAGAGCTTTCTGTAAATTCTTCTAACATAAAAAAATATCATATCAGTTTTATTAAAAGAATTATTGAGCAGATAGATCCAATTAGGTTAATATCTGATAAGGGTCCCTCATTCTACAATGCATGGTGTGAAGTGATGGATTGTGCTAGTAACCAACAGTTTTGTACTTGACATGTGGACAAGGCTTATAAAAAGCAACATTAAAAACATAGATATTTAAGAGCAAAGACACAAAACTTTTAACTATTCTCCAAAAGACTTTCAGCTTTTATATCCATGGCTGATAATGCTGTTTTAAAAAGGAAATTACATCTTGCTAACAAAACAGTTTGGAATATATTTTAATGAAAAATAAGATCTTTCAGTTGAGGACTGTTGTCAGGTTCAATCTGGATTGAATAGAACTGTATTTATTGAGCAGATGCATTGCACAATAATATATAATGTAGTATGTATGATATGAAAAGTTTGTCTAATAACAGGCCTGACAAATCTACCTTCACAACAATGGTACTTATATAGAATCAAATTAATGATTGTTTTATTATTTTACACAAAGGAAAAAAATCACCAAAAAATTTCAGATCTTAGACGGGAGAAACATACTTCCATCTTGAACATGACAACTGATTTAATTACTCAAGTAGGTGAGGTGATGGTATTTGGGATTACATTTCAATGGAATAAAGAGTTTTATAGCATTGAGAAGATTTAAGACAACTGGTTATGCAGGATAATCTGAGAGCACTGTGAAATTTGCTTTGATAGTTACTGTTGTGTATGAGAAGATTCTTCAATGAAATTATGTGTGTGTACACTTCCATCATTAAGAAAGAACACAGGTAACAGTTCCTGTTGTAATATCAGTAATTATGTTAATCTTACTTGTAGGAAGTTAGTGTTGGAATGTAAACAGCATACTTTCAAAGAAATCCAACCTTAGCAAACCTCTGGAGCCAGCAAGCTACAAGTAATTCCAGCTGAATAGTTACATTAATATGGGTATTTTAAATATTTCTTATGACATTTGTACATGATGTGCTTATTATGTTAATACTCTTCATTTTAGACATGAGTCGGACTAGTTCTTGCAGCAATACACCTAATATAAACAAGTAAAGCAGAAAGGTAAAATACATATAATTTGATTTTTTTTAGAGTGTTAATCATCCTAATATCTAGAAAACATCCAATAACGAATAAAGTTTCTTTTTCTTCTTCTTCTTCTTCTTCTTCTTCTTCTTCTTCTTCTTCTTCTTCTCCTCCTCCTTCTCCTCCTCCTCCTCCTTCTTCTCCTCCGCCTTAATTTAGTTTATTTATGGATGATCTTTAACATCTCAGATCATTAGTGTTCCATTCAATTCAGAGAATGAAATGGCCAACAAATTTTGCTCAGAGGCCTCTTATTTCAGGCGTGAGGTTCTTTTTCATGCTGTAAATGTACGACATGGGACCCACCGTTTTACTTCCCTTCCAAAGGAAGTCATACTTTTTTTTTTTTTGTTTCAGATAAGTATATTTATCATTAACATAAAATAGTTAAATTTCTTTCTTACAGCATTTGCATGTGAGCATATTGTGCTAATTTTCTCCCCAACCCTCCTTTTTAGTCCTGGGTGAATGCATGGAGCTGACAGCACAACTATTAATAACAATTAATGCAGACAGGCATATAATTTCTATAGACAAAATAACTATATCAATTTTATTACAGAGCAGCAATAATTTTATTGGTTTACTTTTCTTTTGTGATAATTCTATAGCGAGAAGATGACTGAAAAGAGTGTGTGACACACTTAACTTGAAGAGGCATTCCTCTGCTATAGGGTAAGATGTATTAAGTGAAATAGGCAGGTCTGCACATTAATTTATTGTGTGCTATATTTTATAATATTTATATTGTAAAATATAATGTAATACTTGTTCCCTCATGTAATACTTGTTCATTTGAAACACAGCTGTAAAGGACTGACTTTAATTAAGTTTAATATGATTCTATAAATGTACATTTATGTTTAGTTATTGTGAGGCTTATGAATGTTAAACTATAATATTTTTATTGAGAAATTTAGGTTTAATTAAAGTACTTGCAATAAAGTGTAAGTATATTATTTTACAACTGCAAAGAAATATATAACTAAAGCATTCCATAAATGCTGATAACGAAACTTGCATTTTTAAACTAAACTTGTAAAACCTGCAACAAATTTAACATTTCATCTATTTTTACAGATTGAATAACTCCAAGTTTCAAAATATAACTTTAAAGCATTTTCTAAAAAATCCAGATCAATTTAATTCCCAATTACCCATAGAAAATTGCATTTGTGACATCTGATAAATTATGGATCTTGATGATTTTCTGGCTGAAGCACATGAATAGCATTGAATTCATTTCTTCTCCACTTTGTCCCTGTACAGCCTTAAAAAAAGAAATAGATGAGGATCATCTTTAACAATGTGCCGCTATCTACTAAGTGCTCTACTTATGAAAAATATTGCAGAACAACATAATTAATGACTTCATTGTCAATAACTCAGCATTAGTCAATAATAACATTTTAATTTAATTCTTGATTTTTATGTACTTTATTAGACCAAACAATATTAAAATAAAATGTAAAAAAAATTTAAATCAACATGGTTTTAAATCAATATCTGCTGAATGTGGATGATGACATGTGAATATGTTTTAAAACATTTAATTGCAAAACATACTTTTCTGGTAATCAAAAATTAGATTAGATGAAATGTTAAACATCCAATTTACTAAATTATGCAATATTTTATTTAGCTACAAACAACAAATGACTATGTTTTTACAAGAGTACCTCCATAAGGTAACAGTTATTTATGAAATCTAATTCCAAACATGCGTTTCTTAGTTCTGGCTGGTGTTCTTTACTTTACTTTACGTTGTTCAATTAATCGTTTGAATTTATTACTGTTGGTTGAAAAACACACACACACACACTCGCATTCTCAGCTTCAAACTCTTTGAGGGGTAGGGAATAACGATAATATAATAAAAATCTCCCCCCCCCAGCCAGGAATCGAGCCCGGAATTTTGGATTTCTACGTTAGTGGGCTAACCACTAGACTACAGTAGCAGCCTGTTAGTTCTTATTTGGTTATTAACATCTACAACGAATTGTAAAAGTACGGTCATAATTTGAATAATTGCTGACAGTTAAATTCTTAGTGGAGTTTATACATATTTGTTACCTGAAAATAGTGATGATTGATACCTTAATTTCTTCACTCAGTTTCCTCCTCTAGTTTTCTGAGCGCTAGTTTAAGTTGATGAAGCTGCAAATCGAACTTACAATGACCTCACCAATACATAAAACCGTGTTTACCCTACCCTTTCATTATGAACGCTCAGTAGACAGATAATTCAGACGTTCTTCGCATGTTGTTGATTGTAGGCAAGTTTTTACCCGGCAGTGGCAGCAGCAGTAAGTGATAGTTCAATGAGGATGGAAGAATTCACCGCAGGGTAGACCTGGGAAAAATGGGTGAGTAAATTGATGTACTTAATGTGTTCATATTTACCGCCTATATTATTCCATATTTCGTACCATGTTTGGTACCACTCTGCCAGAGTGCTATCAACAGAGTTTTTTGACTTCTTTTAAATGAGTTAGGGAAACATTGAAGGAAAGTTTTTGGATGGAGTATCATAAGAGATAAGGCGAATGGGAAAAAAACGGTTTTTAGGGATGTGATTAGGGAGTTTAAATAGGCAGTGAACTGTTTCTCTATATATTTGACGTTATACACAGGGCTGAAAGCACTTAAGTGTTGCTACTGGCCACCCAGCGGCTAGCCAGAAGCGAGCGAAAGCGGAAAGAGCCGAAGGTGCCTAGCGGAGAGAGCCGAAATATTAAGCTGATAATATCGACTTATGATCTACAGTTCAATAGCGCAGGCAGTTAAAGCAAATGCTATTCTTGTGCAGAGAGAATAGTGGGTTCGAGCACAACCTGCCCATGCTTTATTTATTTATTATTTGTCGGAGTTAAAGGAGATTTACCACAATTACAATTATTTACTCGCTGAATTAGCTGCAAATTGTAATAAAAGCAGTTTGCCACAATTACAATGATTTACTCACTAATCCACTGGGTCCACCGGCTTCTAGGATTTGCCCGAGGTTAGCCGACAGATTAGGTTATATATATATATATATATATATATATATATATATATATATATATATATATGAATTAGTTGCGAATTGGAATAAGAGTACATTTCCCACCGATAAAATATTTCACCCGCCTAATAATGCCCTAATTACAGTTATTCACCCGACCCTATCCACTTATATTTACAAAAGTGCGTGTTAATAAGTTCCGTTCTCTCCACTATTGCTCGCTTCTGGCTAGCCGCTCGGGCACTTAGCACAAGAAGCAACAATTAAGTGCTTTCAACCCTGTGGGTAACGTGAAGTCTCTATATAACCTGTTTGGTTGCATTCTGTCTGGACTGTTTTCGTGGCACGCTTAGTTCCGTGTTTAGTTCACTCGAAATATCTTCCACAGATTTCATCAAATTGTTGAAGATTTCAATTGCCCTCTTTCCTGATTCTCGAACAGAACAACACATATTCTAGCGCTTGGAGAAGATCAATTTGAATTCCCTGAAGAACGTTGGGCACAAATTGGGAAGGATATTTTGTAGTAATGTGTAACGATACCAGAAATACAGAAGTTGTGGTTGAACATAATAACATGTGTGCACGCTGGCGTGATTTATTGTTTCCATCAACTAACAAATCCTGGAAAGCTTCAATAATTGAAACAGAATGCTCTGAAAATGATTATATGACTTAATATTTTGCAGTCTACTTAGTTTCACTTAGTACAGGGGTTCTCAACTTTTTCTAGTTACATGTAGAATATTAGATGTACCAGTAAGAAATTTTACGAGGGAAATGAGTGATTATGTGGTAAGGGGGCGAAAATAAGCATTTCTCTACGTTTATAACTACACTAGTATTTATTTAGTTATGTCTAATATGTAGTATAGATATTTATTTAAGAACAAACTGTTCAAACTATTCCCATTCAAAGGATTGTTCTGTGAAATTATAAAATTCATTTTGTTACGGTCGAAACATAGTTACTGAATGTATAAACACTTCGGAAAACATATATTCCAGATACTGGTACCCGTGTTCAGACTTACAGGCAGTAAAAGCTCTTAACTTTACGAATATTTTTAATTTGTGACTCACATTTTGTTTAAGTGCAAAGGTTATGCTTGTTTAGCTAAATACGTTTCTTTAATGTTTGGATTCAACTGACTTAATTTTAGTCAAATCGGGATCAACATTAAACTAATTTCTGCACTTGTTTTTGATATAAATTAGAGAAGAAAATCCACATTTGCAAAAGTAGTTACAAAAAATCTTACAGATTTTTGTAACAATAAGATCATTGTTCATTCCAGAAGTCTGTTAAATCCATCTTCTTGATCATTAGCTTGAGACTTCCGTCACACAATAGCTCGATCAATCATCTATTGGAAAGAGTTATGGTTTCTGGTATGTGTCAGCAATAGAAAACGAGTATATAATCCAAAATTCTGAATCCAAGTTTTCAGGAAAGTATATGTTGAAATCTGAGATGTGACTCCCAAAGTGCTCCTTAATATTCACTGCAAGTTTACAATGAAAAGGGTAATAATATAATATAGACTATAATATAGCCTATAGCATTGTGTTTTTGGAACATACAGATTTAATAAGCAAGGCCAAATCAGAAAGCAGCTTGACGGGGTCTGGATTGAAAGATTCAAACGCTTTATTTACTTTCTGTGTTTTGTTTAATATTGGTCTCAAAAAATAGTACAAGCGATTTTGGGGGTCGCAGTACATTTGTTATAGAACATCTGCTATTAATTTTTAATTAGCACGTTCTAATTCGAGACGGGTTTTAGGTTAAATAGCAGCCTCTCGACTACGATAGCAAACGACAACCATCCTGTTGCTGATAAATTCATAATTTTAATTGAGGAGCCTCCATTATTTATATTTTCAAAAAATGGGGTTGTCTAACAAACGAGTGTGAAAACAATTATATATCTCTTTTTCTAGGAAATCCAAGTTTCTGGTTAATGCATGGTTGCAAACATGAGAAACTGACAACCGAATAGAATGACATACGCATCTAACCATTATTAAATTGGAGACTTCTTCTTTAAGTTTAACGTAGATGCCATTGTTAATTCCTGTCATTTTCCACTTCCATTCCACACAATTTACTTAAAGTTAAACCTTTTCTTCTTAATAAGTTCTTTCAGCGCATTCTCAATGCTTTGTGTATTACAATCCCCTAGCTCACATAGTCCAAGGAAAGAGGCCCCTCCATTCCAAATTTTACTGAAATATATCTGATAGCATCACCAAGGATTTTATGTAGCATATATCTCATTTGATTTGTCTGTTAACAAATTGTAGCAATCATCTCCAACAGGGTCTTTTAAAACTTCCTGAAAATGAGGTGCCAACACGTTAACAACAACATCAACAACAACATAATAATAATAATAATAATAATAATAATTATTATTATTATTATTATTATTCCTGTGTTCTATGATTTTTCATTAATTCAGTAGACTGCAAAAGCGGCTTTACAAAGACTGTGTAAGGTGGTCAGTACTACTAATGGAGGAATGGCGGAAAGCAATTTGTCCCTTATAATCAGACTTTTTGGTATCTAGATTTTTCGGAATGGGTTAAAAATTAAGTTTTCTCTGTCGAGAAGTAAACACTGAAGACTCGCGTTTATGTTTTTCAGTGGTAACCTATGCAAAGCTGATATCTTGTCATCCACACAACACTTCTGTTCTGAGATCATTGGATATTCGTTTTTCTTGCCAGCCGGAAGTCTAAACCCTGCAAACTCTTGCTCAATTGGTTGAAGTGGCAAAATACATCTGCCAAGTAAGGCAATCGGCCTAGATATTAGGTTCTGCAAATGAAATTATTTGTTTTTTCCTTGACGACAAATTGATTGTTTTCTTTAAAATATTCCAAGGTTTGTGTTTCAAATCACTATATTTGGTGTAAAAATGACGTTTCAAAAGGGATTTCATGGAACGATTTGAAAGCGTTTCATGACAAATCATACGCTCCGGATATTAAGATGGTTTCCTCTCCATCTTCAATATATGTGAAGCTATGTGATAAACAGCTTATATTATACTTACGTATTGACTGTGTGCGGGTTCTTAAATTAACCACTTATCCATGTTCTGGTTTACTTCTTCTGAATATCTAGCATAAACTACATATAAATCTGACACTTTAATAAATAATTTCAAGCATTCAACAACGATAATGTAACTTCGCTGCTTTCTTAACTGTAAATGCGTCTCGCAGTTAAACATACCACAAAGTACATCTCATTGTTGTCTAATAAAATATAATCGATTGTGCTCTCTCATTATCGTAGGAATAAAATAGAACTTCCATATTGTTTTTGTACTGTATCAGACAAAAGTTTTTGTGGTAATCTAAAATCTATCGTTTCCATTTAGTTACAGTAGAACTGTATATGTTGTTTGTAAAAGAAATGCTAGTTTACCCTATTGACTACATTTTTTAAGTTCCATCCGGCAGTAGTATCACGTACCATTGATTGAGAATCCCTGTTCTAGAGCAAATAGTTCCTGAGATATAGAATATTAACTGAACAAGTGCTCGCGTAATAAAAAAAAAAATCCTTCCCTACATACTCAACCAACCCTACAACTCTATTCAATGAACCCAAAACAAGATTACGATTTACTCCAACAAAATGACCCTATTACATGATCCTTACCACCTTAACATTATTATAATTAGAAAAATAAAAAAGAATCTTAGGTTTATAATGTAACAATTCATCATTTTTAGCACTTGCCAGTTACTACAATTTGAACTCCATTGAAGAGTAAGTATATGCTATCGCTGCAATCTAGCGGACGCTTTGAAAACTAAATAAAAGCAAAGAAAACCAGGTGCAAGTAATTTTTAATTTTTATATAATATTAAATACTAATAAATTATTTTTTAGGGCCCCAGAGGTGCCTAAACTGATTTAAATTTAAAGGAATAAACATTATACATAATTTCTTTACTTTAAAAAAAAATCCACCAATCAACGTTAACGTAACAACTTCGGTCCGTGTTCGGCCCTGAAACAGCACGCCATTTTGTTTCTCTTTCTCTTTGGGCGAGAACCGAAGGATGGCTACAAATAATTACTTTGGATTTACTCATGGTGGCACTCAATACGGGTAAGTAATAAACCATTATTAGTAAGATTATACTGTTTTATGGGTTATATTGCATCTTTGTATTCTAGCATATACAGTAGTTGCAGTTTAAAACTTAAAAAGGTGATGTTTTCTGCCGCATGTAGCATTCGTCCTTGGCTTCAGGGGATCGTACCCGGCCGGCAGCAATATGTTTTGATTGGGAGCAATATCTAGGCAGGTAGACCAAATTTGGAATTATGTCGCCATTGGTACTGTGAAATTATAAATAAGATGGGTATTTACGTAACGCTCACTGGGGCGTAATTGAAGCCTGCAGTGGTGAAAATGCTTCTCCGCCATGATGCCTAACTTTGCTGCAGAAGCATTGTGCATTTTGCAGTTTTGTAATTAAATCATGTTGCTTTGGAAGGGATGCAAGTGATTTTAAATCTTATATGACCAACTGATGAAGCTAATGTGATTAAACAGTACAGTGAGTTCGGCTTTTCGGATATTAGCAAGTAACGGAAAGTTGCATTTAATAGGAATAAGTCATAATAGAAGCGTTCGAGGAAAAGAGAAAATTGAACTAAAGAGCTTGCTCAACAGAAATGCCTATAAGGTCTATTACTCATATGATACAATTATAAAGGGATTTATCATACAATGTATACTGGTAATATGATACTCTCAAAAGCGTGATTTATCATACACACGAAATCTTATGGATCGGCAAATCATTTAAAAATTGCACGGAAAGGTTAAGCGGAAAAGAGCAGTAAAAGCCAACAGCATGGGGAATGAACGGAAAAGATTGTATGAATTGCCGCACGGATTACAGCAATTGTGCAATTATATGTAAGAGCGCGTCGGATTGTCCCCCCTCTTGCATAGAATTCTTGATCAAATTATAAAATCCACCTTCATTATGCGCCATTTTAAATGTGTATATTGTATGGCATGTAAATTTGATAAGCAGTAATAAGCACATTTTTTTTTTTCTTTTGGCTCCTGCATGTTTCTTTACCACTTTTCTTCTTGGTACATTTCTCCCTTTTCATTCCATTATGCCACCATACCTATCCCCAAGTTTTGCAAATTAGCTAATAATTATAACTTGCACTTATACTGCACATGTCCTTATTGCAGTAAAATTAGCTTTATCATTACTAGCATTCAACCCTCCCTTTTTTATAGTGCTTCTCACTACTACACTTTTATTACATTTCTTTACTCTGTAGATGTACCTGCTCATTCAACTTATTAGTACTCCTGTTTATTTTCCAAATGCATTAAACATTTTACATACATAAACTCATCTGGGATGCATATTTTCCTTCCATGATGGTTAAGGTGAGAATATTTTTAGTGAAAGGGAAGAAAGCGTGCATGTAATGGCTAATAACAATATTGTTTGCTGCAGTTCTCATATTAATGCATGATAAAATGGACTGATGATCAGTTAAACTCGATAACACCTGTACATAAATTTATCTGCCAAAATACTTGGCTAAATTTATGTCAGTATAACACATTTTATCATAATCTTTTATAAACTTTCCATAAGCTTTTATAAACTGTAAACTTAGAGCATACTATTAGTATATATGTTGAGGTTCTTGGATATTGCAAATAGCATGGATCATTACCGAAAGCCTTTTGGATGTACTCAGATGTATTTTTGTTTACATAGAGTAATTAGAGTAATGCAAGGAATATTAAAAGGAGCAGAGCCATTAAAGTGTTCTAACCTCTCTTGATTTCGTGTACACTCCTATAACGAAAAATTGCTCTTTTGCTTAAAAATTTCAAACTTGTTGGACCTCAAGAGACTTTTCACTGTTATGAACAACTTGACATGCAAATGTAGAATTTTGACATATACAACTGGGTTTACGATCGCATTGATGACATGCAAATGTAGAATTTTGACATATACAACTGGGTTTACGATCGCATTTTAGAACTGTTATGAGTTAAACTTTTATCTTAAGGGAAAGGCAATGTTAACATGAAGTTTTTCATGCTGTTAAAGTTAACAGAAACAGAATATTAATTTTAATGCTAAAGCAGTCTAACACTTAAATTTTAACATCAGTTGATGAAACAGGCCCTAGAAGTTGTATTTTGAATGATACACCTCTAAGCATGAATGACATAAGGCATATCTCAGCAATCACCACAAATAATGCTTGGCGCATGTGTCCCTTTTGCGGCATACCACACATTTCCATAACAGTTGCAACTTTTTTCCCATAGACTAACCTTTTGATGAACTGTTTTTCAGTCAATATAAGTGACAGGGGTTTTAGATTTTCATCCCCACGTGTACAGGCTTTGGAATTTGGTAGCTTGCAATTAGGCTGCAAGCAATTGAACGTAAATCCAGATAGGTAGGTTTAAAGCTTTCCAAATTACCAAGCAATTATACATGGTGATATTTACTATGGGAAAAAATATTTTTTGTACATTTTATAATTTTTTGTAAAAAGGGATATGTTTGTAATATGTGATCCACTAAATCAACACCAATTATATGCATGCAATTCATGTGTAATACGTTGAAAATTGTAATTTTGGTTTTGGCATCTAGCTTTCCTGTATCGTGCATCAAAATTTTGGAACTACAATTAGGTAAAGCCGTAACTAATATTCTATCATGCCAAGCAATGTTAGTCAAAGGTGGAAGCTGACATACCTCCATTTCTGCTCTCTTTAGAACCTGTACATTCACATCCAATACGGTTTGAATATTCTGTTCCAATGACATCTGTCATTCTTTTATATAAAATAAGTAACTTAAGGGAGCTGTACCAGTTGTCTAGATATGCAGTCCTATTCTGATCAAGCACAGGTTCCATGAGGTGCATGAGGCAGATAACCCCAAATCTTTTTCTGTGCTGGTGAAATAAGGAAACCACAAAATAGATGAAATCTTTTTGTTTGATATGCATTTTCCAAAAAATGGGTGTTCCTAGCATGTCATCTGTAGACCAGTACATGTATAATGTAGCTTTTGAATAACTCCCTTGGGAATAATTATGCCAAGTAGCCTGTAAATCTCATTCCGTGTTACATCTGGCTACTTCTGTACTCTAGTTTTAAGTTCTAATTTGCCTTTTGAGGTCACATCTTATGCTTATATACAATTTATGAGGACGTCACTCAAATTTCACTAGTTTTATTCCACTTAACTTGGACATGTTTCTAAGGCAAATTTCCTTCATTGTCAGCACGGTTCCACTGTCAGTTTTCCAGCGTGCTATTAAGATGTCGCTCTTTGGATTTTACAAACTTTTCGAGGTTGAAATTGTTTGGAAGATCATAATTAACTAAATTTTCTTTGTTTTAATTCAAGAATATATTTTCCCACACCGATAATTCTATGGGTTTTTGAAGAGCTTTTAAGAGTTTTGGTTCATTTTGGAACTCATGGTTTTTTAGGCAGAAATGGTATGCTACTTGGAGCAGGATTTATAGAGTTGCAGGGGCGTAGGCGTAATTTGTGGACTGCTGGACTGGTCGTGGTCTTGTTTTCCTGGGCTGCTCACTGATGACGACGTCTG
Source organism: Metallyticus violacea (assembly GCA_030762175.1). Classification (NCBI taxonomy): domain Eukaryota; kingdom Metazoa; phylum Arthropoda; class Insecta; order Mantodea; family Metallyticidae; genus Metallyticus; species Metallyticus violacea. Next base: position 118,103,543 of record CM060845.1, on the reverse strand, counting down.
CTCCAATTCTATTTAAGTTGGTCTCAGGGTCTGCTGGAGTGTTTCGTGGATCAGTTTAGATACACCAGGTTGACTTGTTCCAAATATTTTATTCACATATAAAAATATTGAGACTACTTCCTGACTGCTCGTCGCTGATTTCACCACTCACTTAGACTACCTTTAGAGTCACCTTAGAAGGACTTTGAATTTCTTCAATTGACTGCTTTCCAATGACTTTAGAATAACTGAGAATTCTTTAGACTGACTTTAGAATCTACTTAGAATGAACTTTGAATGAATTAGAATGGCTTAGACTGACTGCTTTCGAAAGACCCTAGGCTGCCTGCTTTCGTATCACTTAGCCTGCCTGCCCTCGTATTTCTTACTTCTGATTCTGTACTCCAATTTTCTACTACATTGCCACGCCTCTTGCTAAATTAAATTACTTCGTATATTACCCTATTTCCGAGTTTTATGTTCACCATTGGCTAAAATTATTTTCCCCCTTCTGGTCTACAATATCTTTCCATGAGCCTGAATTTTCCAAGAACAGCCTGTCATAAATTTCGGCACTTTCCTTACATGCTTGATTTCCAAGGTAACATCTTTTTTTCTCACTTAGTTATACATATGCCAAATGTTCTCGGAGATAACGCACGTATTTATGGGTGGCTTTAATACCTTGTACCCCCAGCTTTCCTGTAATAAAACATTTTCGTCTCCGTTCTGACATTTCCATTTTCTCTTAAATTATTGCTATATCTGACTTTGTTCAAATACTGTTCCATTACAGCATATGTTTTCGTACTGTGAACTCCCAAGTATTCCATGGGCAGAAGTTTCGTGGCCTGACAAAGGATATTTTACCCTTTTCTTAGCATTGTCTAAGGAGCGGGCAGCGGACGAGGCATCAGGTACACATCTCTGTCTCTTTCTCACATCTTTTACCTCAAATGTATACAAAACCCTTTTGTAAGAATACAATCACCTGCCACATGACATGCATATAAGTACAAGTTACAAATTATATCAGTTCCTGTTATACCTATCTCTAAATTATTTCATTATACATAACAAAATAATTACCCTTATAAAATCTAATGCCTTTAGAAATAAAACTCTGCAGCCTCAAGTTATTAATTTAATAAAGGCAGCCTTATTTTCAACTTCATACTGCTGATTTTTCTGTATGTTTATATTTTACAATTCTTGTGTGTTCTATAAACCGTATGGTAATGCCCTTTTTATTTTACCTATATATTTATTATTGCAGTCTTTGCAGCTGATTTCATAAATGCCTGATTGTTTTCCTGGCGCGATTTTGTCTTTAGTGTTGGTTTTTTAGGACGTTTTTCAAACTGCATTTATTCACTGTAGCCAAAATAATGTTGGCCTGTATAAAAATCTTTTGAAATTTTTGGTGTGCCCATGGATGGAATGTAAACTTTTTTATGTATCTGCTGTCCTTTGTAACTTTTCAGTGTGGAGATTTCTTTTATTTGTTTTTGTTTTTTCTATCTTTTTCTTGACCAGATCTGTTGTGTAGCCATTTTTCTGTGCTAAATCCATGATTTTTCGTATTCCAATTTGTATTGTCTCATTTACTGGTAGGTTTGTTAATCTGAATGTGAGGTATTGATTATAGCTAATGTTTTGGGTTGTGACTGCTATATATTCAGGAAAGATACCCACATGGATAATTATATAAAAAGCAACAGCATACCATTTCTAGCTAAAAAAAACATGAGTTCCAAAATGAACCAAAACTCTTAAAAGCTCTTCAAAACCCATAGAATTATCGGTGTGGGAAAATATATTCTTGAACTAAAACAAAGAAAATTTAGTTAATTTTGACCTTCCAAACAACAGCAACCTCATCAAAAAGTTTGTGAAATCCAAAGAGCGACATCTTAATAGCATGCTGGAAAGCTGACAGTGGAACCATGCTGATGATGAAGGAAATTTGCCTTTGAAACATGTCCAAGTAAGTGGAATAAAACTAGTGAAATTTGAGTGACTTTCTCATAAATAATGTTATATGAAACTATATTTCACAGTGAAAATTCCAAACTATTCAAATTTGTATACATTTGTTTCATAAACTATGAGAGCCACTAAGTCTGCAATAAAAAACTTGGTAAAAAAAGCTTATTTGGCTGTCACTTATGAGCTGTATACGAGGCTGTATACCACAGGTTGTACTTTGAAAAATGTGTCTTTTTGTGCTGCAGTGGTTTTCGGAACTCCAAAAACTTGTTTATGCACTAATACCAGCAGGAACAAACTTCCTAACTGAGCTTAAGCTACGTAACTAGTTGAAGCCAGGATTTGAACTGGGGATAACAATTTCAATATTAATTCAAATTGGAATCGAACACAGTGAAACATGCATTAATAATCTTTCTCCCGAGTCTAAATATTCCGAGCATTCTTTATGGCTTCATTTACATGATTACTCAGGACATGTTTTCGTGGAACATTAGTCTACATCAGCTGTTAAACGACTGTTGGATTATTCATAGAAATTGAGATTAGATAGGTATCTGGGTTAACTCTGATGGTCTTGTGATGAACTTCTAAAGTGCTCAACTTGGGCATTCATTTTTTATACTAAACTCCATTCACTTACACCAAAAGTAAGACGCGTTTCTAGAGAATCTCTCGCATCTTCAGTTGCTCACTGAACCGCTGTTACTCGAAACTATGACAGGAACATCCGTTTGTCCAGCCATAGTTTTGAGTAATGGTGGTTCAGTGAGCAACTGAAGATGGGAGAGATTCTCCTGAAATGTGTCTTACTTTTGGTGTAAGTGAATGGAGTTTAGTGTAAAAAATGAATGCCCAAGTTGAGGTTATATTGCCACTCCATTGTCAACAGCTTCGAACTACAATATTCTAAAGTGCTGTCTGCCTCCAGCATGTGGTAATTCATAAGGTTTTTCTTGTGTGTGTTTTATATATATATATATGTGTGTGTGTGTGTGTAAATTCTTTCCCATATGTTTGGTTTATTTGGTGGTTGAAGAGTTTTTAATAGCTTGATGCCATTTTCTATTTCATAGTGTTCATTCCAGAAATGTGCTGCCGTAGCTGATTTATCTATTTGTTTGTAACGGATTACCAGATTTTTTCTCTTTGGGCCTGGAATCTGTTTGATTTATTTTCAATAAATTTTTTTTACACTGTATTGGTTTGAGGTACTAAGATGATTTACTGCTTGGATTTAACCATTTGTATTATGAGTAGATATTCATTCTTGTATTTTTTTTTTGTTCAATTGTGTGTTTATTAATCTGCATTTCGTGCTGTTGAACGCTGCATTGTTATGCGATCTTGGATTGAAACCATGGACTTTGATATAATTGTGTCCTTAACAGTAAATGTCAAATTCAAGTTTATTTTTACATTTTATTTTCTTCAGATCAAAAAATGGCAACATCTGTTTCTGTTTTTACAGTGAACTTAATGTAGGCTCTTGCAGGTTAAGTTTTAGTGCATCTTCCATGTGATTTTTGTTTATAATGGCAAATACATTGATTACATAGCTATGGCACACCTTAAGAATGTGGGATGTGGAGAAAGCCTTAGTGATGTGCATTTAAAATAGCTCATGAATAAGTCAGCTAGAAAAGGTGATAATGGGCTAAAGAATTTGACTTCAAATGTAAAAAAAAAAAAATGCATGTTTTATGCACAACTTGGTGAATTTGATATTTTCTGTTAGTGGTTGATTGTAACTTTTTCTTAAAAAAATACTAATATTTTATATTAATGTGGTATGCTGAGAAATGGGGCCTTGACATCAAAAGAAACCAGCATGTTTTTCGGTGATAATTTTTGTCTGTAATTTTATTGATAAGGTCCTTAGATTTTTTTTAAACTTAAGCTATCAAATTTAGTTGGTGAATGGAACTGTAATGATTAGTTTGCTATATGGTATATTGAAATAGTTACGTAGTTGAAAATTGGCCCCATACTTCTCCCAGGTTTGTGGAACTTATAAGGCCATACATATATCCTGGCTAAAGATGGGTTGTGGACTTATAATTTTGTATCGGTCTGTTTTTGGAATCGGGGTACTATTTTCCAAGACTTTTTCTGTAGATTTAATGCATTTATTCAATGGGTCTATTTTGATTTTGACAAACTTGTCACTTGTTAATAAATCTTGCATTCTTTGCTTATAATCTTCTTTATCTAAAATTACAATTTTGTTACCCTTATGAGTCTGTGTAAATCATATCTTCATTATTAAGAACTTTTGTTAGTTTTGGCAAGATCTTGGGCCAAGGTTATTATTTTTAATTTTCTGTAGTATTTTTTCCGATCTTTGCCTAACAAAATTTTTGTCTCATATGTTTGAATTCTCTATTGTCAGCTCGATATCTGCTATACACTCATCTAGATTACATGAGAAACCTACAAATGTTATGCCTTTGTTAAGGAATTTCAATTCTTAGAAGTTAAAATTATCATTAGAGAGATTGACAACATTGAGTTTGGGTTTGGGAATGTTTTTCATATTCATGGGTTTTTATAGACTTTTTTTTTAAATTTTCTCATAGGCAGATGGCTTTATCTTTTACTTGGCAATTGATTATTCAAAGGTATTTCTTTCCAAATTTTCCCAAACTGTTGAGCCAAACAATTTTGAATGTAATCCATATAGCTCCAAATCTATGTTGGCAATCTCTCCATAGAGAAAATAGTTATGTTGAAAGAACATGGAGAAACATCCATTACAAATAAATAGATAAATCAGCTGTGGCAGCGCATTTTTGGAATGAAAACCATGAAATAGAAAAGGGCATAAAGTTATTAAAAACATTAAATTGTATAAATTGTATAAAAACCATGAGAAAAACCTTATGAATTTGGACATCCTGGAAGCAGACTGCACTTATTCACAAGACCACCAGAGTCCTTCCCAGATACCTACCCAATTTCTGTGAATGACCCAACATTTGTTTAACAGCTGATGTTAACAAATGTTCTGCAAAACATGTCCTGGGTAAATCTCATATAAGTGAAACCGTAAAGATGTTCTAAATATTTAAACTCAGAACAGATTATTGGGAATAACCATTTGTAATGCAATTCCTTGCAAAAATGTTGCCTCATTAGTTTCAGGCTGAAATAAAATTATTCTTAATAAACTCAAACATGTACCAAGAACAGATTCCATTATCCAGTTGCTTATTTATCTCAGCAGCTGAAAATTGTATAGCTGACCTGAGCATAAGCTAAGCTTATTGTGTCATGCAATTCAATCTTGTCTAAAACCAGACTATGTATATAAAAATCTTAATTAGCTAGTGAGTCTATTTAATACCCTTATGCTCTACTTACCATTGAATTATAAGAACATGTTTCACAGGCTTTTTTCCTGCATTATCAGCTGTGAGTCTACTGCCAGATTCATTGTTGGTTTCATGGACTTGGTGTAGCTCTCTTGGACATTTTATGAACTTGAGTTAATTTGTTTCCTGTTGGGATCTTGAAGTTCAAAACCTCATCTTTATATTTTTTATAACACATTTTTACCCATATACCCAGTTCCAAGGGCCCATCTTCGAATTTCAATAATTTGACTTCCATTTCTATATCCTATTTATCTCTCCAAATGTGATGTGCAACCACTGCTTTATCTGATTGCACCTGATGTTCCCCCAGTGTTCCTTTAGCCTAATTCCAATGCTGCTTTTTATTCTGTCAATATATACTTTGTGTTCCGAATAGTTGATTTTGTATATTTCTGGCTTCTAATCAGATATTATTCTATCACCGTAGTTGAGCAGTTATTTAGGCTGAATTTGTTTGCGGAGGACAAAGTAATCCAAACTGAGTATTTTCTGGAATTTTTTGATTGGGCACGGATAATAAATAAATTTCCTGTGAATGGTAGTTTCTTTTTTTTTTTAACCTCTTCTCTTGTTGGTATTTCTTGATTTTTCTGTCTACAATTTCTTAGCCATACCAATTGGTTTTTGCAGTTCCTATTATGCAAGAATACTCTGCTGTATTTACACTCATTCATGGGTATGTTACTGAGTATGTGCTAAGCTGTTGAGAACTGCATGTTTGTGTACTGTGGGTTTGATGCTATTTGCCTTAATGTAATTGCAGTCTGCATATTCTTTATGTATATGCCAAATTTCAAATTAAGGCCTGTTCTTTTAAACTTTAAGTCAAGGTAAGGAATCATATTGTCTTCTTCTGTTTCAGAAGTGAATTTAATTTCCCTATCTTATAGGTTTAGCAATTTCAAAGCATCATCCAAGTATGTCTTATTAATAACGGCAAAGATATCATCCATGTGTCTATGCCAGACTTCAAAAATGTATGGAAATGATTTGGTGATGTGCACTTCTAAACTATTCATATATAAATCAGCCAGAAAAGGTGATAATGGATTCCTCATAGCTAAACCACCTTGTTTATGAAATTCACCATTGAACCTGATAAATTCTGACTGATGCAAACTTAGTTAGTTGTATGTATTCCTCAATCTCCTTATTGCTTTAGGTTCAGAGATTGCAACAATTTCGGAAGGGGTGTTGGCAGTTGGCATTTTGGTATACTGGGAAAGAGTGAATTACATCAAAGAACACTGGATCATCTTTCTTTTGGAGAACCAACTGTCTAATTCTTTGGAATTACTTACAGTTAAGCTATCACCTAGGAAATTTTCAAAATATCTGGAGGAGCTATCCTGTTAGATGTAGGAAGGTGTTTTTCTACAGTTGATTATTGGTCTCATGGTATTTCCCAGTTTATGTATTTTTGGTAGGCCTTGTATCCTTGGTATTGTGGCATTGTGTGCTTTTAATTTTGGTTTCTCCTTGGGTGGTATAATGTGTTTGTTGACAGATTTGTTTATAGACTGCATTTCTTCAAAGGAGCAGCTTTTATTTTCATGTATTATTTCCCACTGAGAAGTTCTTCCAGCTTTGACCTGTATTCTATTTTATCTATAATCACAATTTTATTTCCTTCATCTGCTTTTTTGTATACTACTGGCTTTTTATTAAGCCACTCCAGGATTTGCTTTTGGGCTCTAAGCCTAACCTTTTGGCAATTTGATTCAGAATCTCCTCCCCCTTTTTTAATGATCTTATCGTCGTTATTTAGTCCATTGATCACCGTCTCCAATTCTATATATTCCTCCACCTTGTTAGAGAATTTGACAGGTCTTCATCTCTTTATTTAAAAAGTTTATTTCTTCCTTGTTGAAACTTCCTTTAGATTGCAATCGGACAGTTCGGGTGTTGTATATAGCTTACTATTCTTCATAATTTTTCTTCTTGTAAGTTCTTTAGTTTCTTTTGTTGCTTTCCAACTGTTTTTTCATACGAGGGGTGATCAGAAACTTAAGATTACAAAGCCTGCAGTGAAAGGTGTACATTTTATTTCTTATAACGAATTCAGCCAACTTATAGTACATTAGACTTATTTTTCGACATAGGCTTCATACCGGTTTAGGCATTTGTCGCTTCGTGGGATGAGTTTGAATGTTCCCTCATGGTAAAACTCCTGTCCTTGCGTGTTCAGTCAAGTTGTCGCGAAGTGTTATCACTAGTCTGAAGCGAATCGTCTACCTCCTGGATGCTCCTTAAAGTGAAGGAAAAGGCGAAAGTCGCTTGGAGCGAGGTCCGGGCTGTAGGGAGGGTGTTCGATGTCCCAGTGGTGGTCTTCTGGGTTTCATGAGGTTGCGCGTTGTCTTGAAGGAAGATGCCCTCGGTGAGAAGTCCTTGCCATTTCCTGCTGATTGCTTCACGCAATCATGTCAAAGTCTCGCAGTATCTGTCAACGGTCACTGTGGACTCTTTCCAAAAACTACAAGAGTATGACATCGGCGCTGCCCCAAAACACAGGCCATCACCTTCTCCGCAAATGGCGTCACAATAAACGCCTGTCTTTGGGGTGAAGTGGTTTTTCCATTCCATTGACGACTGTTTACTGCTGGGGGTATAGTAGTGGATCCATGTTTCGTCGTCCGTGACACTGGTGAAGAAAACCGTTCCCTTCCGTGGAGAACCTTTGCAAAAGTTGCAGACTTGCCTCCATGCTCTTCGCGTGTTGGTTGAACAGATTTCGTGGAACCCATCGGGAACAATTTTCTGGCACGACAGAATATCATGAGCAATGTGACGAACCTTTCCGAACACACTCCCAATTCTACCGTCATATGCTGTAACGTAATCCTTCTGTTCTGGATCAGCTCCTCCACACGAGCTGTGTTCATATCTGTTGACATCGTGCTGGATCGGCCCCTGCGATCCTCGTCGGTGACGTTTTGTCTACTGGCCATAAACTTTCGACACTATTCTGTGACATGCTGACGATACATTTCAGTCTCCGTTAACCTCCACCAGCTGTCGGTGAATTACAATCACGGTTACATGTTTCGCCCACAGAAATCGAATAATGGGGCGTGTTTCTTCACACGATTTTCCAAACATGTGTTTACTTACAATTAGCGCCGTAGGTGGCTGAAACTGCACAGTTGCAAATCGCATGTATTAGAATTACTGCACACTACAAATTTCTCTATAACGAACGAAAGAATATTGACCTAGACTTTTCTCTTTTTATACTGCACTGCAAACCTATTAAAAATAATAAATATGCTTAGGAATTCTCTTGAAATTAGATGCCAGAAACCTAATTAAATGGCCTTGACAAGGCCAATTTTTCGTTAATATTCGAATTGGATATTTTCTTAACTATTTACTGTTAAATAAATTTCTAAAAACAAAATAGAGAGTACAAAAAGACAAATATGTAAGTCCAAATACTTAAAACATTACGAAAGCAAATGGTAAAGTTGGTTACTATGCAACAAGGCTATCTGTATTGCAGTAAGTGATATAAATACTACTTTAGGCCCCATGCGGCCTAATTCGGTCATTTATGAGGTTTTGATATGTTAAATGGGTGAAATAGATACTTTCAATAAACTTGCCATTTGAAAAATGTGTTTCATGTAACTAGCAGTCTGTTCTGGTAGTGTAGTGTTAATCATACTTGCCTCCTAAACCCAATATCGGGGTTCAATCCAGCCTAGCATTGTTTGGGTTTTTTCAGGCCATCCGAAGTATGGCTTCCTTCCAAAGGGAAGTAAAGCTGTGGTCCCATGTGATAGATTTACAGAATGTAAAAGAACTTCAAGCCTGAAGGAAAGCCCTCTGGGCAAAATTAGTTGGCTGTTTCATGCGCTGAAATGAATGAGCCGCTGTTGACCTGAGATGTTAAAAGAGTGTCTGCAAATAAACCAAATCAAAACTTAACCAGTAGCCAAGAAATATTGCAATAAATTGCAGTAAAGGCAACTGCAAAAAATGGTTGCATTATATACAGTTTGAGTTAAGATTTTTTTTTTTTTAAATTTTTTTTTTGTAAAATATGGAACAGTTTGAGCAATTTTATATTTTGAGTTTTTCAAAACATTATTGGTTTAAAGAGCCTATTGCCAAAATCATTATTTAAATGTATGTATTGAGTTTGAAAAAACTAACTCGTCTGCACATACGATTTAGACTGAAGGAAATAACTTCCTTAATTTGGAGATATTGATGGGTGGTTAAATAGAAGTTATCTTAGCTTATTTATCTAATAACTTCAAGAGAATTTTTATTTCCTCTCAACATCATGCTTATTGTTGGTGTAATTCATATATCTCTAAAAATTGTTATATAATATTTAAATAATTTGCTCTTTGCAGCTTTTATTCACCTTGTCTTTTCAGTAACATATCAGTTAGAACAGCATTGTGCATTAAATGTTATGCTGTAGTGTGAAAGATACACATTTTTTATAAACAATAATAAATGTAACTAATTATTCTCATTTATCTATTTTTGCTAAATTAAATTACATATGTTCCAAATCTTGCTACACATCTTAGTTAAGTAAATAAATAAAGTTTTGCCTTAGAATTTTTACTTCTGTGTCACATTTCAAGTCTGGGCTAGAAATTCAAGGAACAACCAAGCAATCTACTCATTTCAGCTTAATATGAGCATTTTTCGTATATGCTTAGGAATTCTCTTAAAAGTGGATGCCAGAAACTTATTTAAATGGCCTTGGAACAGTTGCGCACTACAATTTTCCGAAGGCTATCTTATACTATAACAAAGGAAATGTATCCTCTATTGCAAGAGTTTCAGAATTTTTATAATGAGCTACAAAGGGGGAGGGGTGGATCGGATCCTTGTGCATTGTTCAAATGAAAACCCTGCACTTCATCCTGAACAATGCGTGATTTTCTGCAAAGTGATATAACATTATATATGAGATTATTGGGCTGCAATGAGAGAATGTGGCAGGAGTTGATTTAATTTTTTCCTCAAAGATTTGCAAAACTGTTTGAAGTGTTGTTTTGTCTGTAGATGTAAGTGATCTCATCAATTCCATTTGTATAAAATATATTGGCTAAATGTATCACTAAAGGATGTACAAGGGCACTCACATGATATTTTGGATTACAGATGATGAGTTTTTTAAGTGTTTGAATGAAAGTCTTCATTACTTGTCAACTCATTTATTCTACAACTTTCCAACATTAGCTTAACATTCTGATGTATATAAACAATGTAATACAGAATTTTTCACACTAACTCCATTCACTTACATAAAATTATGGACATGAGTTTGTCAACAGGCTGAAGATGGAAGGGATCGCTCCCGAAACATATGTCCAAAATTTTATGTAAGTGAATGGAGTTAGTGTGAAAAAAACTGTATTACATTGTTTATATGTATACCACTCCATTGTCAACAGCTTCGTAAGTACATTTAATTCTGATATATATTACTAATGCGCACATTATGTGTGCCACTTGCTCGAACCAGGGCATTTCTTCAGTCGAAATTCAGAGAACTTGAACTTGACCTCTTTTATCTCTGGTTTATCTTAAAATGTTTTATACTCTTCGTTAAGATTTTATAATGGGACTCGCCAAGAAATATCAACTTATTTAATGCATGTTAATTTATATCAGGAACTACTTATGTGTTGGAGTGATCTGAAGTCAATGTACTAAATGATTGTATGTAGTTCACTTGCTACATCTGGATGAACTTGAAACAGACATATCTGATACAAGTAAAACATTAAATATTATCTAAGATGTGTCTTTCAATCAAAATATCTACATTAATTACTTTTAAAATCTTGTGGCATGTATGTAGTAAAGTACAATACTTCACATTATTTGCTAATGAATGATGAAATCAGAATTTGTGTGCTGTACATCGATGGGTGACTGAGGTTGTTCAGGCGTGAACTCGTAAGTGGTAGGTCTGGGGTTCGATTCCCACCAGGACCATAACCCCTGACTGGGATTTTTTTTTTTCCAGGTTTTCGTCAGTCATGAATGGCAAATGCCAAGGAGATACCCTAAACCTATGCCTGGAATGCTTCCTTCCATTGAAAAAAAATCCTTCCCCAATACATTTCATGTATGATCAGTGTCGCCTCCTGTGATGCCTCAGGAATTAGATACAATATAAAAAATAAAAAATTAAACTCTGTAATTGTTAACAATTAAAGGATTTTATATTGGAACAATTACTCAGGTTAATATATGTAGATCTAGTTTATTTATCATTAGAAGGCTATAAAATTTGGATAAAAATTCCTTTCACATTTTAATCATACAGATGTAAAACTTCTTGTATCCCAATTTAATATTCTGAGCATTAATAGAAAACTATTAAAGCAATTATATAATATGGCCTTGAAACCTAAAAACGTGGATATATAGTTTTGTGTATGTCGTTTCAAAGGCACTCTTATCAGTTTTTGATAGATACTATTCTCAACTCTGTGAATCAATTAGCACAAAAGTTACATTCATTAATGCAAATAGATTTGCAGGATTTTTTTTCTCCCAAATTTAGAACCAATGTATCTCATAAAGTAGGTGACTTAGAGGGCTACAATTTTGTACAATTACAAACCAAGGGTGCCAAAAATGTATACACACTTTCACAGTAGACAGATTATTGTAAATCAACATTGAACAAATGAAACCAAGATTATCATATGAAGTTCTGTAAACAGATGTGATTCACATTAGCGTTGCTATAACAAAATGGAACTTAAGGTTATCGTATGAGCAGCAGAAAGCAATTTTGAAATGGTGTTGGAAAACCGAGATTGTTGAGGTTCGAAGACAATGGAGACATGTGTACAGAACAGAACCACCAACATGAATAACAATTACTAGCCTTGAACACAAATTTTGAGTCTCCTGGTACTGTATGTGATGTTCACAAGGGCAGATCTGGCAGCTCATCACATTACCACCGAGATGAACGTGCATACCTTGATGACAATCTTCCTAGAAACTGGATAGGACAAAGAGGTTCGATTGAGTTTCCACCACATTCTCCGTATCTAACTCTGTTGGACTTTTACCTATGGGGGACTCTTAAGGACAATGTATACTTTAGAAAACCAGCTACACTGGCAGCACTTCTGGAAGAAATTGAAATGGCATGTGCTTCAATCTCTGAGGGCACTTTCGCAAACATTCAATGAGTAGTTCAATGTACTTAGAAATGTGTCGATGCTGATGGTGGGTATTTTGAGCAATTGTAAAAGTCCTAAGATTAGTGCTAATCATTTTCTGTTTTTGTGAATTCAGTTTTGTTATGTTAACACATGTTTTTCTTTGCTTGATGTGTGTAAGCATTTTTTGGTACCCTCTATATATCTATATTGTCTGCACTCATTAAATTTCAAGGAAAACAAAATGGGCAGGTTGTAAATTGCACTTCACTGTGTTGATTTGTCATGGAATGACTAAAATGTTGTGTCCAAAGGGGATGCTTGCAGGAACTGCATTTTCACATACGTCTGAAATCTATTTATTGTGCAACCCATGCATTCTGTTCTGCTGTGAATTATTTTTTCACCAATACTTTTATTTTCCGGATCTTACAAAATTATGCTATGCGTGTTTGTAGAAATAAGGCTATCTCTGAATTGTTAATCTATTAAATGGTATGATTTAGTATTGACTGAGTGAAACTACAGGAATGGAAAATCAAAATATTCCTCTCTGAAAATCTTTCACTAACCAAAAGTTTGGTAGTAAAAATAAATCAGATACCATGTCTGGCAATAAGTAGTCATTCAACATGTATTTGCACATTCTCAGGTGACATGCTATTGTATTCCTACAGGGTGATGGAGGTATTCTTGTTTTCATTGCTATCAACATCAAAACAATGTCATATATTATAACTGGCTAAAATTAATGAATGAAATAAATGTGTTGGATAAAGTACACACAACTTGGAAAAATGACCAAAAAACATGCAAAATATAAAATGATGAAACAATGCAAATAAAATTTAATACTTTTATTCCTAAAATTTTGTACTCAAGAGTTTTAGTATTTAGAAGCAGTGCATAAGGAATGAAAGATATACGAAATGTAGGCCCAACAAATTAATTGTTTTATGCAAATAAACTGCCAAAATGCATTTTCAATTTTTAAAGAACTTAGCATGTAATGAGCATTATCATTAAATATTTGAAGTAATTCATGATTTAATTTGAAAAGAGGATGCAGGCCTCTTCCTACAAGCTAGTGAATTTCAGTATGTAGAAGCAGTTTTATGTAGATATAAATTTGAAACTGATTAAAATATATAAACAATAGCAGCCAGTGACAAGTATTGAATATGCTACATTGTAAAGATATAAAACGTATTATGTGATGTGCAATTTATGATAAAAAGTTCATATGGCCTTCCTACCGCAGATTTGCTCTGTTACTTGTATTGCCTGATGCCATCTTCTCAATGGACAGCATAGTAAGTGGAATGCAACATTCCTGTGTTATGTTTATGAAGAAAGTTTTTATTCTTGCCATTGATGAAAAAATTTATTTCTAATTCAGAAGTCATTAATTAATGTTGTAGCCTGGAACTTGAATAACTTCGTCACTTTACAAATAATTTTTTATAGATATAGTTTTTAAGAGTTCTTAAATCCTGCATCTCATACTTTATGTGGAGCTCTGTGTGTGTGGTAGTTTTTTAAATTCAGAATGATCAACCTACCTTCTGGAAACTTCTTAGTAGCAATAAAGCTGACTGCATTTATAAATTTGCTGCATCAGGATGTCCTGATGCTTTTTTTTTTTTTTTTTTTTGTTAAGTGCCCGTTTTAACTACTGATGGCGACACTGATGATACATGATTTTTTTAAAGGAAGGAAGTGTTCCTAGCTAAGTTTAGGATACCTCTGCTACATTTGCCATTTATGAGGACTGAGGAAAACCTGGAATAAACAAACCTCAGTCAGGGAGAAGTCCAGGTGAGAAATTAACCTGAAACCTCCCACTTACGAGTTTGCACCTTAACGATCTCGACCACCCGAGGTAGTAAAATGACTTTAAAGAGATGGTGATCTAATGTGGATTCTATCATATACTTTTTCACATAAATATGGCAGATTTCTATTTTTCTTTTTTTATTAATGACTGAAGACTCAGTTCGGCATGATTGTGGGTTGAAGATGTTGCCCAACACTCAACATGAAATGAGAAATTGCATATCTTGCTCTATTGCATTACTTCATTTTGCTTTTAACTGGCTGTATAAACCATTCACATGCAGCAACATTTGTGAAAAATGTTATCTTAAAGAAATTAGTTCTCCAAATAGTGCTACAGACTAACAGTTCTGATAAGTTTTAGCAAATGTTAGTTTTAACTGTTTTTATTTTAAAAAATTGCATTAAACTCTAAATGTAAAATTGCAACTACTAGCAAGAAAGCTCGTAATTCTGTAAGCAATCATTTATTACAGTGCTGACAATTAATGTTACCAAAAAAAATATAAGAAATACTGGATGAAAAATGCTGTGTAATTAAGTTTAATTAATGAGCTTAATCATGTATGTAGTATGCATGAGATATAGATATTTGCTGTTGAGTGCACCAATTATTGTTCCATAAAGAGTTTATTTTATTAGGTTGCTCTTTAAACAGAGGATTACTCACTAGCTAATTAAGAATAAAAGAGGATTACCGTGGTTAATATGAAACCCTTTGGTTTAAAAACTACAAACTTTTTCATATGGTACAACTTTATTAAAATGCTGTTTGCTCAGAGAAGTGTTATTTCATCAGATGTTACTGTAACAAAGTCTGCATCATTTCTTCTGTTATTTGTCTTGGCAAACTTCCAAAAAGAAATCTCAGCAGTTCATTTGGAATGAATTTGTACTCTCAACTCTTATGCTTTATCATGCAGCATTTTCTATACTTTCAAGAAATCAGTCAGTTCTAAGAAGACATCAGCATTTTTAAAATTGTCCATCTCATCCTGACTAAAAATTGATATATATTTCCTCATTGCCTTGCCAGACTCCTTTGTTTTATTTCCTTTGTGTTTAAAGGTGCCATTGCTGAAGTATATGTCAGCAGAATGTCTGTGAATGGGATAAAATTATCTATTTTCAGATAAACAGTTTTAATCCTAATGTACATAAAAAATTCTAGAAAATGCATGCAAGCACTCAAAGAAAAGGTGATAAGAAAATTCAGAAGGAAGAGAAGCTGTGTTTACGAACATGTGTAATGAGAGATGGAAGAATGGAGGCTTTAGAAAATAATTCATCTGCTTCTGCATCACATCATATAAGAGTTTGCATTTATGCAATGTGGGGAGGGAAGGGGGGGAAGGCTTTTTTAACAAGCCCAACAAAATAGAAAGTTCAACTGTTCTTAAATGCTCTCCAAAAACAGTACACGAAAATGCCTTTAAGTGAAGACCGTTAAAGAGTAGTTGCTGATTTTTATAGAAATGACACCATTTTGTCAATATCCAGGCCGAAGGATGTAATAACAGTAGTTGATGATCCAAAAACACAAATGCAGCACAGAAAAACCCAAAGTGTATGTTCTGTTCGCTTAATGGTGGCATATCAACTCTAAAGAAAATCACGAAGCAATCATTAAAATAGAATTGTCATGCTTCTGTTACTTGTGTCCTTATTGTGAAAATATGAATTTTAATTTAAAATTATTAATCTAGGAAGCCTTCAACACTTCATCTCTGCAAAAGTTTATTTGATGATTTAAATTGGTATGCAATTTAAACAATGCAGACTATGTTGAGCACCTTTGTAGAATGTAAATGGCAGTTAGAAAATGTGGTATTTCCTTCAAAATCAATAGCTCAGAAAATAGAGGGCCTATATTTTGTTAAATTAGTGTAATGGTGAGAAGTTGGAACAAGAAAAATGGGCTGTAATGACAAAGAAAAGAACTTTGTTCTCAGCTTAAGAAGATAGTGAAACATTGCAATATTTCTAGGCAAGGATGGAATTGCAAAGCCATAACAATGGCTCCTGATGCTTCAGCCACTATGTACAATTATGGTTGAGGCAGCTACAGACTCGATCCTTGTGACTGCAGCAGACTTTGCTTTATACAGATAAAAGGTCTTTATTGAGGTAATAGCAATAAACTTTGGGGAGGGAAAAAAGTCAGTAAAATAATTGTATGGACTGATGAGTAGCAACTCATTTGTAGATCAGATACAGCATGGTAATGCTTGCTATGTCTCTGTAATACGTTTCTTAGTCCTATCTTGGGAAAGCCACTCGTGATGTGATAGGTGTCATTGAAACAGCTTGTGTGGAAGCACATAATGCAAGGAATGGATGATTTTATCATTACTAATGTAGTTGACTTCCATAAAATGCTGAACGAAGCAAATCTAAAGACAGTCTGTCTTTAAGTGCCTGAGAATTAGCTTGTCACCAAAACAGTCACTATAAGGCCTTCAAGTGCCTGAGAATTTTGTCACCAAATCAAAGTCATTGGAAGTCTTCAAAATTACCTCCTATAAGTACCATTCAGCATATTTGATGTTTGAAGGTAGTAGGACATGGAGATATACTAACAAATGTAATGTAGTTGAGCCGAATTTGTAACACTTAACATCACTTATTTTTAAAGAAGAAAACAAGTTTCAAGAGCTAATTGCTCCCATCCTCAGTTCCAGGTTGACCTGAGGAGCTCTTGAAACTTTTCCTCCTTAAATAATAAGTGATGTAAATGTTATAAAATTCTATATAAATTCGTTCATCACATTTAATATATGGAGATATACTTGTATTGCAAAATGGAAACCAAACACTTAATGACTTGATAAGGAAAAAAGGGAAGAAAACAGTGCAAGCAGCAAGGTTTCTGTTACCAGAAGTCTCTTGAGTACTTTTAAGTCCTGATGGTTTATAAAACATAATACTGTATGTAACAGGACTAATTGTTACTTCATGTTACGTTAGTCTATCACCTTTATGCATATAAAATTTAATAATAGAACTAAAATTGTTTCTAATTCTTGAAATTTTGTCACTTAAATCTTTGGTTATTAAATCAAAGATTGTTTTTTATTCTTGAATATTAGTCAGATTAATCAGTTCCAGAAAGAAAATATTTTATGCAACAGGTACTGTGTATTTAATTTTGAGGTTTTTTTTGTATTAAATCTGGCATAAATTTTATACTAGTCATATGTAAAAGATTTTTATTTGTTCAAAATAAAACTTCTTTTAATTATGGCAACCTTTATCCCATCATTATGCCCAATAATTGGCTTGAGATACCTAAGTGTATGTGGTGTTAATGTTAACTCTTTATACTGGCAGAATTCTTTGTTTGTTTGTTGCTATTGAATGATCCAGTTGCAAAATCCTTGTTAATAACTTCTTGTGTCTGCCATATGGATCACATTTTCTTCAAGATGGGTGTATTTGTTACTGCAACATATATATCTTCAGGTGGTGATTAACCATCTTTAGATTCTTTGGTTACCTTAGTCTCCACAACAGAAATATCTGTTCTCGATAACCAACACATTTTTGATATCCATTAATTAGATGATTAGTAAAAGTTAATTTTTAACAGCTATCTTCTCAATTTTCACACATACAATCTAATTCTATCTTATCAGATTTAGCTGTTGAAATATATAGCACTTCTTAGCTTCCAAACAAAACATAAGAATGGAAATTTTTTTCCCCATGAGAAGGAAACATAAATAATACGAGACATACAAATTATATACAAAATGCATCAGATTCCACATCAAGCTTTTTATTGTGAGATACAACTTTGAAATTGGATATTTAAATGCGAATCAGAATTTTATAACATTTAATGATTTGAAATTGTGGAAATTTTTTTCCCCATGAGAAGGAAACATAAATAATACAAGACATACAAATTATATACAAAATGCATCAGATTCCACATCATGCTTTTTATTGTTAGATACAACCTTGAAATTGGATATTTAAATGCAAATCAGAATTTTATAACATTTAATGATTTGAAATTGGATATTTAAAGGTTAATCAGAGTTGTATAACATTTAATGATTGTGAATTGCAGTGCAACTGGAGCAGCTGCATATCAGACAGGTCAGACTGGATATGCTGTGACTCCAACTGCTGCCACTGCTGCAACATATACAGCACAGAGGGCTGGCACTGGTTATGAAACAGCATACCAGACTGCTGCAACCCATACCACTGCAGGCACATATGCTGGTAAGTTACAGATATTATTATGCATGCATTTTTGATTTGCATGTATCAGTGAACTAAATGCTCAGCTGCTGCAAGAATCTCAGAAAAAGAGAGAAGTTGGGATATTGTTGGCTATTTGCAACTAAAGGCTGCAGAAAGGAGGAACGTAAGCTCTTAACATAATATATTTTACAGGAGGCAGGGATTAAAATTTCATTTTATCAATATATTGATCAATTTCATTGATCTGGCTGTGCAATTAGAAGTTAACATGGTTATGTAAAACTTGAAACTATCATACAAGATTTTAAAACTGAAAAGAACTTTGTGTAATTTTCAGAAATTATTTTGAGCTGCCACTTTTTAATCTTTATAAGGATAAATTGTGAGGAGCATTCGAAAATGATATATAATAGTATTTAATATTCTGCAATGTGATTCAACACAAATGTGGTGCTCTCAGTATACTCCTTCCTAATGTCACAGCACAGTTGACATTTACCTGGTATCTTCATAATGGTGTTCTACCATTTTAGGGAGCCCTATGGTACCACTCACAGACAGCCTGCATTTCCTCGTTCACAGATTTTTTTTTACCTTAGTTGAAACATGCAAGTTTTTTTTTGTTGATTGAGGTACAATGCAGACAGTGAGGTCTGGCAACTATGGCATATATTGCACAATAGTGAACTCCATTGATGCCAAATTTGGGTCAGTGTAGCTGATGTGTTGCTGCAAATTGGCATGTAAGAGCAACTCCTTGTCCCATTCTCTTTTCATTGTTGCTGAATATAAGTCTTATAAGGATCTCACATTGCATCTTACTGTTGACTATTGTTTTTGAGGAAGCCGGTCCATTATCAACATGCCTTGAAGTACTCGGAGATCTGCTTGTATCCAGATGGAATAGTGTGAAATGTCTTGGATAGTGGATTTTCTGGAAGTTTGCATTGCATGGACTGAAATTTCTGTAGAGTTTGCTAGTAACACCATAGCCCATTAACAGTTCAAAGTTTCTCAAGGAACCTTTCATGCATTTTCAGTAGCTGATGGCATGCTTCCACCCTTTGTCCTTCAATGCCTACTCTTAAGTTGTGTGGTACCCAAAGCTGCACACACTTTTTTCATGTTCAAATTGTGAATAGTGGTGCGCAGGGTTATGCATCCATGGCCTGTCTCACTGGAACTCGGCAAAAGTTATGTATCCACAATAAATTGAGACATTTTATCTCATTATTTTCTGAAGTTTGTAATGTTGACAAGCAGCTAATACTCGTATAAGTATGAAGAAAATTATAATTAAGGTTTGGGCTGTTTAGACAAATTGGATGCAGTTTGCATATTATTGACAAACCTTTTGGCTTGTACACTATGCTGGAGGTTCCTGACTACTTATTCCATTTTTAACATCTGTGAAATTTTGCAGTTTTCATGGCTTGCATTAAAACCATACAATCTATCATTGTGATAGTTACCAGTCAGGTGTTTCCCAACTTAAGGAATGTCATGCTCTCGCTGCACCCGCTGGTTATATATGGCATGCTGGTATCTGTTACTCTAAAAGTAGGCATGCTCATAAGTTTTATGATATTTGTACACCCTACTATTGTAAGTCATTTTTGAATGCTCCATATATAAAGAGAAAATCTCTGTGCATTTGGACTAGAGTAATTTTATGATTAAAATTATTCAAAATAAGACATGCCAGTTAATTAAAATTGATGAAAGCATATCAAGATAGAAAGATACTACAGTGTGCCAGTTTGCAGCAGTTGTGATGGAACCATTTTTTTGTCCCCTCCTAGCTTACTTTGTAATATATCCCAAATTTAGGTATTCATTTTTTTTTTTCACTAAACTCCATTTACTTATATGTTTAGTTTAGTATAAAAAAAATGAAATACCTAAGTTTAGGATATATTACTACTCCATTGTCAACAGCTTTGTGAGCATAATCATAATATTTACTTTGTAATATTCTTATAAAAGACCACAGTTCTTTAAAAAAATTTGTGGACAATGTTTGTGATAATTTTTTTTTACATAAGTTTTAAGATTGCAATGAAATTTTTTTATTTTACAAATAAATTTTAAGGGTTTGTGCTTCTATTGGTTCCTGTATTTTTGGTCTAATGTTCAGATGTATCACATTAAGTGTTAACTGTTTAACGTAATATTAATATGGTAATAGAATGTGCATTAATTTTCAGAGTAGGTTGAGGTATAACTGGGGGTAGAAGACTACGAGATTGTAAAGAAAGTATTAGCTGTAAAATTCTGCCAGAGCCATAAACTTTCAATTGTAGTACATTATGTTTCTAAATTCCTTATAAATGTCCAGAGTAATGTATGTTATGTGGCAGTCTTCATTAAAGTGCTACATGGCAAACATTTCCTGGAGGCTACAAATGTTTACTAGTCTAACAAGGAACATGTCAATACAATCATTGAAACATACCTCAACAATTTTCCTGTGTCATCTATGTGCCATAAGAAGTTATGTTCTAAAAATGAGCTGCTGTTTTCAACTGTAAGGACCTGAGATCGAAACTGAAAGTGTCGGGTTGATTAGTGGAAGAGTAAAGATTGGACATCCCATAACTGCAGCCTGGCATTCTGGATGTGTGAAGGTCAACTATCCCTATTGTGTCTTGCAGGGACAAAAGCAAAACAAAAGTGACTTGTTGATACAGTGATTGAAACACACATTCTTTCGACACATTCCCAGCAAATAATTACATCATTTTCACATTCTTCACATTCTGACACTTGTTTGTAAGCAGAAATTAACATAAGGATCGCACTGCTGAATATTTGGTTGCAAACCATGTCCCGGAATCACGGGGAAGAAATTTGGTAATGAATAAATGAATATACATTTTCAAAATACACTCTTACTGAAATACCACAAAATTAATGTTCTCATTAGCTGTCAAATTTTTAGTTAACACAATGATGAAGAGATTTCCACTACTGCAGGAAAAACTTATCCAAAGGTTGAAGTTTCCTCCTAGTTCTGGGAGGAATCTGCAGAATTACAATAGTTTTTCCGGATTGAGATTTCCAATACCAGAGGAAGAACTTATCCAAATGTTGAAGTTTGCCCCTAGTTCCGGGAGGAATCTGCAGAATTTCAATAGTTTTTCTGGGAGGAATATCTTGAAGTCATGTAGTGTAATAACTCATCCATGAATCAAAAAGTAGAGCACAAGAGTAGAAAACAAGAGACTCATTAAAGCAGGATCTCGTCTCTTTTTTCCCCATTTTTCCTGATTTTGTTGCTTTCACAATTAACTTTTCCTCCTCAACATTGAAATTTAAGGCCCTAAACTGTGTTTATTCTCCTGCAGTACAGCAAATAATTTAAGAAAAATAGATCCATGAATAATAATAGTGCATGAATGGGTCAGCACACTAGTAGATTATGCAACAGTTTAAACATATTTCTTCCCAACAAAAGTTCTTTTTGCTCATTTTGCTCTCGAAACCACTCTGATCAGTGTTATAAATACAGGAAGGGGAATAATTGAACACTAGCTTTCGGAAAAGTTTTCTGCCACTTTATTTTTCTTCCTTTACGAATGCCCTTGAAACAAATTGTATCATCCTGCTTTTAATTTTATAAATATTTTTGAAATGAGATCCCCCAGAAGAGAATCCACTAAAATCTATTCTTCCAAATAGTTTTTTGAAATTTCCAAGGCCCAGAGCATCAAATCTTCATCACTTGTGTTTATCTTTATTGCTAGAGTAATTAGATTCCAAAATGGGTTCCATTCTATTGATTGTGCTTGGAAGCTGAATTTTGCAAGCTGAGAGTGAAGATGAGCTGTCACTTTCTCCTACATCTAGAGTTGTTTCCAATGTAACACTAACACAAGTCGAATTTTTTTGTAACAAATTAATAATATGCCAGCTAATTTTCATTTCTGCTCAACTTATTACTCCCGAAGAAAAACCATATTCTTGAAAATGATGCAACGCGAATTGTAGAACATAACCAGGATTCATGAATTTAATTCATTTAAATCTAGAGGCAATTTCATCAAGAAGGAAATTAAGTTTTTAGATAAAGGGCTGAAGACTTTGTTAATTACTTTAACAATACGGAGAAATATATAGGAGATCTGGAGGCAGCAATCAATGGGCTAAATAATGACGAGAAGATCATTAAAAAAATGGAAGAAGATTCTGAATCACATCGCAAAAAAGTCAGATTAGGTTTAAGGGGCAAAAGCAAATCCCGTAATCACTTTATAAAAAACATTTAGTATAGAAGAAAGCAGATAAAGGGAACAAAATTATGATCATGGACAAAGTGGAATACCAGTCAAAGATGTAAGAACCCATTGGAAAAGAATATATGAAAATAAAAGTGGATCCTTTGAAGAAATGCATACAGTTATAAACAAATCAGGCAACAAGAGCCAAATCATATCACGCAAGGTGAAACCAAAATAAAAGCAGGTGGCACAATAGCAAGGATACACAGGCTACAGAAAATACATAAATTGGGAAATTCTATGAGATGCATAGAAATGCACCTTCTTACCAACAAGCAAGATGACTCCTCCAGAGATTTAAAACATTTCCTAGTTTTGATAGCTTAAGTGTAAGTAATTCCAAAGAACTAGCGGAGAAAATTTAAAAATCTGGTTCTCCAAAAGGATGATCTTCTAATGTCCTTTGATGTAAATTCACTCTTTCCTAGCATACCAAAAGCAAACTCCCAACATCCCTTTGGAAATGGTTGCAGTCTCTGAAACTAAGCAACCAAGAGATGAAGGAAACATCCAACTAACCAAAGTCTGCATCAATCAGAATTTCTTTTGTTCAATGGTGAATTTTACAAACAAGAAGCAGATTTAGCTATGGGGAATCCATTATCACCTTTTCTGACTGATTTATATAGGAGTAGTTCAGAAATGCACATCACTAAATCATTTCCATACATTTTTAAAGTCTGGAACAGATACATGGATGACATTTTTGTGATTGTTAATAAGAAACACGTGGATGATTTTTAAAATTGCTAAACGTACAGGATAGGGAAATTTACTTCTGAAAGAGAACAAGACAACATGATTCCTTTCCTTGACTTAAAGATTATAAGAACAGGCAATAATTTGAAATTTGGAATATGCAGAAAGGATAGCCAGATGGGAAATTACTTAAATGTCAGTGGCTTCAATCCAACAGCACAAACATGCAGTTCTCACTCAATAGCAGGGCACATAGACTCATTAACCTACCCATGAATGAGTTTGAATACAGTGAAGTGTACTCCCACATAATAGAAATGGCAAAAAAATTGGATATGGCCAAGAAATTGTAGACAGTAAAATCAAGAATTTCAAAAAAGAGAATAGGTTAAAACAGGTTACAACATTGTTAGCACAAAAAAAAAGCCAATTCACAAGAAATTCACTTATCTTCCTTGGGCCACCAAAAATTCCAGAAAATACTCTTGAGAGTTTGGGAATTACTTTGTTCCCCAGTGAACAAATTCAGCCTAAATAATTTGCTCAACTGTGGTGATAAACATAGGTAGGCAGGCAGGCTGGCCGGCCGGCCAGGAATGTGTTGAATCAAAATATATATTATATATATATATATATATATATATTAGCAAAACAAAAAGAAACATTTGGATTAGGCTAAAGGAACATTGGAGAAACATCAGATACAATCAGATAGATAAAGCAGTGGTTGCACATCACTTTTAGAGAGATAAACATATAAAAATGGAAGTCAAATTATTGAAATTTGTAGATAGACCCTTGGAGCTGGGTATATGGGTAAAAATATGTTATAAAAATAAAGATAAGGTTATGAACTTTTTGATCACAACAGAAGACAAATTAATCCATAAGTTCATAAAATGTTCACAAGAGCTATACCACATCCGTTCAACCCAACAATGAATCTGGCAGTCGGCATACAGCTGATGATGCGGACAAAGGCCTATGCATAATTCAATGGTAAGTGAATCATAAGAGTATTAAATCACCCATTATTTAATTAAGAATACATATTTGAAATTCACTTAAAATTAATACATGAGAGAAAAGAACATCAATTTATACCCTATATAAACTGCTACTAGACCTTCATTAGTAGTGAGCTACTGGAATTCCAGGAGCCGAGAGTGCAGTTATCCTAACAAAATCTCTTCCTTTTACTAATGTTCCGTGGCATTAACTTTCATTCAAGTTGCAATTATATTTCCGTGTTAATCATTCTAAGAGAGCAAGGTGAAAAATTCTTGTCTTTGCACGAGGTGTCATCGAATCAATTAAATAAAATTTTTTTGTCATTTTTGTGCATGTTTTGCAACTATGTTGGTCATTTGTCAACTTGATCTACCAAGTGGTTTTGTTTGTATTTCCATGTGTTTCATTCAAATGGAGAAACTGGAATATTGTGCAGTCAAAATTCATCGTTTTGGATATTGTATCACCATGAAAATTGCAAATTTTGTGAAGATTGAAACTATGTTAATTGGTGGGCAATGGGAATTGAGCTGTATGATAGTTGTGTTGATTAATTTAAGCGAGATGATAGCAGATTTTGCCACAACTGCTGCATACCTCCAACTCTGCTTTCACGAGACTCTCACTAGGACTTAACATTGATTTCTGGCAGCCTTAAGATATTGAGGACTGAGTAAATGGGAATTTGATATGAAATTTGCTGATAAATAATGCCTCGTGATTTAGTTGCTGAAGTTATTTTCCAGAATGTAAAATATATTTATGCCAACTCACGTCGAACCACAGGCTAGGTAATCTTGACAAACATATAAATTAATTGCTTTGACCAAATGGTACCGAATGTGAAAAGATTGTTATTGAATAGTATTTTTAATGCAGCCCATCAATATTGTATTGGTATCTCGAGCGGTGATTGACAGTTAACTCTCTGAATTGCATCAAAATAAGGCTGATATAAGGGATTTCTTGGGTAATATGTAGTAGTTGGCACCTGAATTGTATATGGTCTACCTTTAAAAAATTGTATATGGTCTGCCTTTAAATAATTATCAGTATTATATTGGGTCTTATAATTAACTGATGATTACCCTAGCTATGGCTGCCACCGTGGCCAGTAAGCCATCACACAATGTCAGCTGGGCTTAACAAGTTTATCTAACTGCTTTGTCTGTCTTGAGTCATATTTCATTCATTTTGTTTAAACAATTAAAGAAATGATATGCATCTAATCCTGTAGTCTGTTAATACAAAATGGTAAATACTAGGAAGAGCTATTTTAATCGATAGTGAATGTTTTATGATTCTTCTTTGATAGGGTCTGCTGGTGTTAGTGGATTATTTAAAGAGAAATTTCCAGTTTGTCAATTTTCAAGCCCAAGTTGGGTGATAAATTTCAAAAATGGAAAGTGTTCAGAATAAGTGAAGATCTGTGTTCATGATAACATTGGATACCATCTGGAAAATTCCCCAAAAACTTTTGAATCACTGATTTGAAAATGGAAACAAATCCAGGGCTTTATAGTTGTCAGGAAACATAAAAAGCTTTATAAATTCCAAAGATGGCTTCGCTAAAAATTGTTGCAAGTGAACTTGTAGAACTAATTGTTGTTGATTGAGGTATTCGTGGTCTTGATTTTGCATTAATCTGACTTACAGAATACTTTTTATGCCTAGGACTTGTTTCTTTTTTCCAATAATTCTATGAATTTTTGTGGAAAGTAACTAAATATCATATTATAATAATTAAAGAAAATAATGCCCTGACATAGTTCTCTTAAATTGTGATCATCATATTTTGCTATGCAGACATTTTAAAAATATTTTTAGCATATAACCTAGGCCTAGTAATCAGAACCGACATCAGTTGTTGCTCATGAGAGAATGTTTTGGTGGAAGTACTGATGTTCATCGTGGGATATATTGTACTATTTTTCCAATATCTGATATCTTCTTATTGAATATTGGAACACCAGCTGTACCAAAGGTAACCATTAGTTCTTCAATTGCAACCCTTTTACCATTTTCATTCACTGATACAGACTTGATCTTTACATTTGTATCCTCACACTTTAAACACACATTCACCTGAGAACGGTCAAATCTATGAACGCTCACTGATACAAACTTGATTTTTACATTTGTATCCTCACACTTTAAACACACATTCACCTGAGAACGGTCAAATCTATGAACACACATGCATCTAAGGACAACTGAATCTAAAGCCATATTGTAGCACTTCCAGTAGTATGCATACTTTACCCTGTGTACCAAGTCTCTTTTCTCTTCACTAAGAGCCGACACATTTTTTTATCATTAAGTTGGGGATTTATTTGAGAAGTTTATTTGAATAATGTGTTTGGTGTCTAGGAAATGTCCTGATTGTTGATCTATTTTATGAACTGCAGCTTCAGGGACTGCATTGCTACATGCTTCTCATACTTATCAACAGGAGGCTTTCCTTGAAGTAGCAGCAATGTTTAGTTCTGTACAGATGTCCCAAAGACAGCATACAAGTTCAGAAATGTTTGTTTACAAACATGAACTCTTCTATAACCAAACAGCACATGAAAGATGTTCTTGTGTGTAGTGTCTTCTTTTCTTGGCTATCTTCTCTGTATTGGTTTAGTTTCCATTAGTAAATCTTTTTGTTAATTTTTAGTAGCACACTCTCTGGTTGAATTGCTATTTTATCAGTATCAGAGAAATATTTTGTCCACTTAAGCAGGTAGCTGTAACTGGTTTCATAAGTGTTCATTAACTGTACCCATACCAGTAACATATCCATTCCCAGTTAGACAAGCTTTTTCTCTCTTCTCATGAGCATAATTTTCAATATTTTGAACTTCTTTTCTCCTATTCTTTCTTGAAGATTCACTTTCAAAACCATGCATTATAAGCAGAACTTAAATAGCAAATAAGGTTGTAAAGTACACTACAGGCAGCAGTCGCAACAATAATAAATAACAGTATTACCAACGTACTTAATAGGTAAATAAATATTACTAACACAGTAATAAAACATTGATCATTCAAGTGCAGTTATGATTTGATAAGGAAAACAAGTCCAGAATTTATTTCTTTTTCTTTTTAAAATCAATATGAGTTTTAATCTGGTACTGGATTCATAATTGATGCAGACATGCTTCTCTTTTACATTAAATGTAATTTAAGGACTGAAGAACAGAATTTATATCTCATTTCTGCAAAAATGTGGACTTATTTTCTTTTACAAATTACAAATTCATTTATTTGCACTAAACTGGGATTCTTGTGGTTCTGTGCAAAGGTTTTTCAAGTTATTTAAACTAAAGCCCTATAATTTAAAAAGAAATTTAAAATAATGGATAATATCATTAACAGATGCTGGAGAAATGTGTAGAAAATGAATCTTGTTTTCATTATTTTGTGGATGCGGACTTACATAGGCAGAAAGCTGTGAAATTGTTGGAAAGAGGCTCCAGTTGACCATCGAGTATTTGTAGCAACTGGGAAAATGTCATTTGATGACATGGTGACTTTGTCATGACATATGTTTGTTTATCTATTTGAAATTGTAAAATGTTTTCAATTGCATCTCTTGACTTTTGCCCAAATAAATGAAAGTTGGAAGAGTTTGTAAGTTTCTCCCAAGCTCTTGTTTTTCATGCACTGGTATTCCATCAATTTTATTTTCATTTGTCATTTTCCTGTCAGTAATGAGTATCACAACTAAACTTTGTCCATCATTAAAAAATTTTGATCCTATCTCCATTTTTTTTCAAATGTTATTTTTCATTCTCTTTAAAACACTAATTTATACTACATTGAATTCGTACTCTATATGGAAATCTTCCTTTTGTTTATTAGAATTTCCAAACCCATATGATGGGAACTGGCATCCTTGTCGAGCCATTCCAACTCTTCAACTTTGACCGTCAAAATCTGCAGTATAGATTTTTTTTTATATCCCCAAGCATGAAAATTAAAATGAGTGGGAATATGTTTCATATGCCAACAGGACATTTATAGCTCAATCTTCAAATTCATGGCAAATTCTATGGATATCATTTTTGATCGAATCCAACGGTGGCTGCTAATAGGTTCCATATTTTCAGTGCATGGAAATTTAATACCTACTTATACAGTACGCTCACAATTTTGTAACTGTTGCTGCATGTATGTTGAAGTCATTGGTTATTTCAAAACTACTGCCTGAGGGTCATGGAAGTGTATTGAGCAAATAGTTTTTAGTTTAAAATTGCCTCCTGTCATTTGAGAGTTTGTTGCATAAATGGATGAACCAAACACGATTACTTTTGGAAAAATGTAAATGTTTGACAATATTTTGGGAAGAATCTAGTTATTGAATTATACATAATTAGTCACATTCAGGTTGAGCATAGTGAAACTGCCCATAAACTGGTTACTCACAAAGTACTACTTTATCTGTTTTTATAGTAGTAAAAATAGATAAAAGCACTAGATCATTTTTTTCAACCCTTTCAAGTCTGGGACCCACTTTGGAGGCTTTAAACTTCACACAACCCATAAGTTAAATTAGTACATTCTAATCACTGATTAAAAAATAATGTACTCATGATATAAAAGGTGTTAGAAAACAAAATTACTGTAAAGAGCTCATGCTGAAATTTCATTAAAATATTTTATACTCTCCAAATTAGTGTAATGGTTGTGCCGGCTGTTTCTGTAAAAACTGGTGTATATTTGGTTCAAGTGCAGTTAACGGAGTGGCAAATCAGAGATTGAATAGTCTTTTTTTGGGGGGGGGGGGAATTAAAAAGGGAACCCTTTTCACATAGATAATTGACAAATGGCACAAGCAACTTTGATGCCCTATCTGAAAATTAAGAATATTCAAACCTTATTGATATCCAAAAAGTTATGTCTGAGTGTAAAAAAACAATTCTGTCAGAATCACAGCTAATATCATGCAGTTAAATTTGTGGTAATTTTCTGGAAATAACTTTCATTAACTTTCATTCCCTTTATTGATAGCAGAGAGATGGGATGTTACAGAATCACAAAAAATCAGAAGATAAGAAAAAATGAGTCATTTGGAAAAAGTAAGGTTTGAAAGACAGAAAAATTATTACTTTTGACATACTCTGGCTACAGATTGATCTTTTTCTGTAATGCATTAACTTTGTCAGTCATATAAGCTAATGTGGTCAGCCATTTGTCATCTATAAACAAAAATAACGTACTCATTTTTACAGTTAAAATTATTCAAGAAATAGTAAAAACTTGTCTAAGCTGTCAAACCATTGAAGCTGATAAGGACAAGTCTGTGAAACATCTATGTAAATTCAATGGTAAGTGCAGCAAATGAGTATTAAATCAACTCACTAGCTAATTAAGAATTTATTAATTGTTTCACTGTATTAGTTCCGGCACAAAATTAAATTTAAATTTAAGGATTTGCGCACTTCTGTATGAAGCAGGAGAGGCTTATGTTCACTATCAATTTTGTTGCAAAGCACAGAAAAAGTCTCATGTTTAATGGAGGAGTTTTATCATTTTATCTGTTGTGTCAAAAACTGAAACTTAGTCTTAGCAACCAAAGTTTCTCTGTGAATAAAGCAGTGTACCCGATTCACATCTGGTGCGACAATACGAACATATGCAAAATCCACACAATGCTACAGTTATCGGAAGTTAGTCCAACACGTATGTTGCAATCAATGCAACACTTAGTCACATATAAATTAAGACCTTTAAAAATACATTGCTTTTGTATGTGTTAATAAGTTTTCACAGCAAATAATTTCTTCATTTAAGATACCCTGATATAGCTAATGAAACTAGTAATGAGATGAATTAACTATGCCAGTTGATTCTTCAATTTGTAATATAAAAAAATTATTTATTTGCAAGGTCAATTTATTTTTTAACTGACTAGCCATTTTGATGTGATGATGAATTAAATCTAAGTGCTTCACATCTTTTTTACTAAACATAACTTTAACATATCCTTAAACGCATGAAGTATCAGTTCCTCACCTATAGAATGAGGTTTCCGGCTTTAGCAATATGCAAATTAGCCAAATATGATTCTGAAGCTTTTGAATTCAATGACCCTCCTTCAGGTACAACAGACTTCCGTTTAAATTGCATTTATGCTGAAGCAAATTTCTGCTGTGGTTTTTAGCATCTGGATGTTTCATTCCAAGTGCCTTGTTTATTTTGTTTCATGGAAGAAGCATTTGAGAGCACTACACAGCATAGTATAGTGTTGTTTGGGTTCATCTTTTATCACCACATGTAAATTCCAACCCCAAGTGAAGAGCATTTTTTCAAAACTGGGCATATGCTTCATATCAAAATTTTCAGGAAATGCAAAATACTTATATCTCTACAATAAATGTTCACTTTTCTATGGTGTAAAGCTTTACAAGAAACCTAAAACCAGATATATAGTGCTTTTTATTTTTCAAATTATTGCTAATAGATGTTTGATGTTAAGTTTCGATAAAAAAAAATAGTGGACATGCCAAATTTTGTTAAAAAATGCCTTTTGCTAGAAAATGCCAATATTCTTTTTTCTTTAGTATTATCTGTTTTACAGTTCTATGCAAATAGGGGAAGTGAAGGGAGCAGGCATATGCAAATCATTATGTTTAAGGGATTACTAAGAATAATTAACAAAAAAATTATTTTCCAAGAGTAAAGTACAAGGAATTTCAAACAATTATTTTAGTGCTAAAATGTGAAAAGATAATGTAGTTCAGTGCAAGATCTGTTATATGTGAATGCCACAGTCATCATCTAAACATTCTCACACTTCTTGCTCTTTTTTGCATTTGACACGAGCTGGTTCACAACTTTGGTATATTTCAACATTTTGCATAAATTATGGCTCTGGATTTTACTCACATGGTAACTTTTAAAATAATACATTTGAGAATATGAAATGCAGATTCTTTACCATCAAAATGATTTCGTTTCTGACTTGCTGCTATAGGCTGTATCAGATATGTGTGTATTGATTCCAGTGGGTGCAGGCACACCAGCTGCTGCAACTACCTATGACTATGGCTATGGGCGTACAGCGCAAACTGCATATGACAGTACCAAAACATACTACCAACAACCAGCAGCAGCCGCTGCAACATATTCGACAACTGATACACATTATCAAGGTAATTGTCACATAAAATATAGTGGATGGTTGTGTAATATGGTAAAGTATGTGAGTGTGCAAGTTAATTACTAGGGGACATATTCCTATGACGTATTTTTTCATTATTTGAGGTTTTTACATTCTTCTAAGCACTCATTAAATTGAAAGATTTTTATTAATAAATGTTCAACCATTTTAAGGTGTTTGAGCATATTTTGAAGAAAATTTTATTTTAACATCAAAATAGAGTTTTAATTGAAAACCAGTATAAGCATTGTTGAAGTGTAGTATCAAAATTTTTCCATTGTATGTAAAATATAATTTGTTGAATTGTATAGAATATGGAGCTTTAAATGAAGTTGTTGGACTTATGCAGGAAAAATTTATTGATCGTGCAATATAAAAGCAAGCAAGGGAGAGAAAATTGCCAGTGGAGCTTTTGTACTTTTTCAGGTTTCTTTCCCTCAAGGCAAGATTATAGTTCACCATACATATGCCCTCATTCTCAGTTAGCATTTAACATGCCCAAAGTAAATGCTCAGTGATTAAGGGTGTTGGGCGCTTTTAAAAATTTGATCAAAAGTATGCTCAACAGTTAAAGGAAAGGATTTTAATTCAACTGTCTTAAAATGCATGTTATCTACAGCAATCGTGGTAATAATTGTAGACCAAGACCAGCTATGAATATTTGTATTGAAACAGTATTTATTTTGAATAGTGCGTGCATGCATTGTTTATTGAACAGTTCACAATTTTCTGTGGGGTGTTGGTTCCGTTTTCACATGCTGAGCAACTTTGGTACTTGTAATTATAAGATAAGACATACAATATTTTATATCCATGAACGAGAAACTGTATATTTAATGCAATCTTATACCTTAAAATAAAAATGTCTATCATATGAATCAAGTGCAGTTTTAAGTGATGTTTTAATTTTGTCAGATTTATGTTTTTTTTCCTTAATTGATTTATTTATATATGTATATCCACATATATATCTTACTTTTTGAGTCATAGAAATCTTCATCCTAGTAATTGGTATTCAGAGAATAGCAGAAAACCTATTGGCAGTCATTGCAAAAGTTTGTCTTACTAAATAGCTGTTATAATGAAAACATTTGAAATTGTAACAGCCTCTGCTGCATTTAGGCTGCACTTCAAAATTAATCAAACAAAAACAAGATTTGGTGATTTGTAATATTAAATTGTTTTGGGACAACACTGCAGTTTTCAATTATGACAAAATGGATATATGAAACTGCATGAACATGTATGTTTAGAGTCCCCCCCTATTATTGGTGTGCCAAGAAACATTACAAAATGGCAACCAATTAATTCTTGCCTTGGCCACATCTGTGATTACTAATGTAAAGGAACTATTAGTTTTCTTGCATTCTATTCTGTTTAGTTGTATTTTAGTTTCAGATGGTTTGGTATTATGAGAGATATTTTGTATCTATTTCTTCCTTGAGGCTGCTAACTCCAATCTTGTAAGGTGGTTGGTTATATCTTGTAATTAATCTGAATTAAATATTGTAGCTTGAATTTCTAATATTTCAAAATAACTATTATTTTGATTGCATGAAAGAATTTTATTCTTTGGTTCAGTAGATTTTTAATGTGTTTTAGCAAGATAGTCTGCAGCTTTATTACTATTATGGTTTCATAATGGGAAGGTGTCCATAAGAATACTATCCTTTTATATAATCCCATCAGTTCAAATAGCATTATAGCATTTCCAAGATTTTTTTAACTTTTTGGAAATGCATTAGAAACTACAGCAATGGTTGCTCTAGATAGAATAATAATATTACTTGATTGAAATAGTTAATCCATTATGGTAAATTGTACACATTGAATATATTGCTTCAGCATCTTTAAAAGTCATATCCTAAAGGCTTGCACAAAGAAAACAATGAAAACAACAGATACAACATCAACCACTTCCTAGGATCAAAATTAAAAGACATGATACCCACAGAAAAGAAATCAGGAATATATGCCATAGAATGCTTAGACTGTGAATTGAAATACACAGGAAAAACTAAAAGAAATTTGACAATTTTGAAGAAAGAATGTTTTAGAAACATCAAATTGAAACATACTGAAAAATCTGTAGTGGCACACCATTATTGGAGCCAAAACCATGAAATAGACCCAGAAATAAAACTTTTTAAAGAATTAAATAACCTATATGAATTGGCTGCTTGGGAGAATGTCTTCATTCTAAAAAACAGAAAAACCTCAAATTTCGACCTTTCTCCTTGGAATTAATTTTTCAAATTCATTTCTTATCCACCAGAGGTCACCACACACAACAAAATAGCTCCCACAGGACCAACATGAGCACCAAGAAACAGTGGATCAACAGCTGAGGATGGGAACCAAGGTTCCTGAAACATGTTCCAACTTATATGCAATAAGTGAAATGTGTAAGAAATTCACCCATATTAATGAGAATTTGCATCAGAATCAGTGCCAATTTCTTACGCAAAAGAGATCAATCTGTAAAATGCTGAAATCTTATTGAAAAATTTTTTTAAAGCTAGAAATTTTAGGATTTAAATTAAGGATTTATAGAAGTATCTCCTGAATTCTATTTCAGTAAAAGATTGACAAATTACTATTTGCATTGGAATAGTTAATATTTTTGGGACATCCTGTAATTAGCTTGAGGCTTTGATGCTTGTTTTTATTTAAGTTTGGAATATTTACACAGAATGAATGTTTGTTCATATCTAAAGACTGGTAGAACTATGGCGTGATTGAGAGTAACAAGTTAATAAAGATGAACAAATATATCTTTAAAACATTTACTTAACAGACTGCCGCCATGTTCTAGCGTGGGACTGCTAATCTAGAGGTCCTGGGTTATTAGATTCCCAGTCAGGTCAAGCTATGTGCATAAGATTTTCTTTTTTCTGACAGGAGGAATGTGCCATATAGTTTTAAGGTGCCAAGGACTCCAGTTTCATTTGCACCATGATTCATTAATACAGACTGTGTTTAGGCATACATAGGGTTAAGGATCTCCATGGTGCCCCATGCCTAGTATGATTTCCGCTGGGAGAATATTGCGGCACCCTTGGGGCATCTCAACATTAGAGGTCTGCTACAATACTCCATGCAAGCGGGTAAAGCCCACAAGTTCATGAGACAGTGGGCTGGCATTGGACATAAAGAAGTGGTACTAACTTAGCAATTAAATAGTAATTCAATAGTTTTGTAATATTTGAGCAGTCATATTTCACTCTAAGTCATTTAATAAGAAAGTTTTTTCTTTTTCTTTTTATGCATTGGAGTTTTATTTTTTGAATTAAATTCGTGAAAAGTAATATCTGCATTTACTGCTGCTGTTTTCATTAATAGGTTACTGTTGTAATTCTAAATTCTTGAGCAGTAATATTTCATTCCTGTTAGTCATTTAATAAGAAAGTCTTTTTTTGGCTTTTTATGCATTGCAGTTTTGTTTATTCAATTAAGTTCGTGAAAGGTAATATCCACATTTACTGCTGCTGTTTTCAACGAAGAGTTATTATAATTCTAAATTCAGTGGTATTTCCTTGACTGAGTAAGATTGGTAGTTTGATTTGCTTGTATTGTATAGATCTGTCATCTATTCTGGATTGTCCCTGGATTCTCCCCTTTTGTTTCTTTGTGTACCAGATACCATCAATGCAGGATATGAAATAGTTATTGTTTAATAATATTGTTGGATTACAAAAAATGTGTAGAACAAATGTAGGCATTCACGGCCGGAGTCATAGATGTCGATGCAATTTTCTTCCGGGCTGTTATGCCATGGTCTGCTACAGATGAACCATGCCAGACTGCAACGTGAAGCCATCGAAATCCACAGACATCCTAATAATTTCAACAGGAAAGAAGAGGCCCTGAAACTTAACAGCAACTGGTTTCCAGCAATTAAAAACAAAGTACATTATCCAACACATAACATAGTGAGCCTATCACAAGAGAGCAACAGCACAGGAGAGACTAGGTTCCTCCCACCAGCTGATCGACTGCTGCTCATCTCAGACCAATCAGCAGAGAGCTCTGGTACTATAAATATAGCGACACCAACGGTCAATGCTTCAGACGCAGTGAATCAACAGAGGAAACTATGTCTATGCCACTGCCATAGTTGCAGACGAAACGTCTGGAAAGTTCATCTCCAGCAGACCACAGCATAACAGCCCGGAAGAAAATTGCACTGACATCAATGTGTAGAGCATTGGATTGTTTGTGTGTTATGTTTGCTTTTTAA
The DNA here is from genome assembly GCA_030762175.1 of Metallyticus violacea. Classification (NCBI taxonomy): domain Eukaryota; kingdom Metazoa; phylum Arthropoda; class Insecta; order Mantodea; family Metallyticidae; genus Metallyticus; species Metallyticus violacea. The sequence continues at coordinate 118,067,613 of CM060845.1, read as the reverse complement.
GTGCATAAGTGGTTGTAATTAGAATATTTTAATTATAAGTAAATGTTTTTGTAAAATGAAGCATACTAGTTCTCAGATTGCATCCACTAGCAAGAAATAAGCAATATTACAAAACTATTGAGGTTGTTACACAAAGGAGTAGTTGCATTTAGTTCTCTCATTGCCAGTAAAACCCACATATACTGCAATAAGTGTTGGTATGAATTTTCGCTAGCACATGGTTGAGATTACTGCAGAAGACATTGATTCTAAGAAGCATAAAATGTATAGCCAGGTGAAATCAGAAAACAGCATTTCATCATTCTTTTGTTAGTCTTAGTTTTGATGGAAAGAATTTGTGATCACGAAATTCAAGTTCATTAAATGTTAACATTTCTTTCATATGAGCCCTGGATTGGAACAGAAGGTAATCTGAAGGCACAAGATCAACTTTATGCGAGGAGTTTGTCTCCAGTTCCTGGATTTTTTTGCTGGTTTGAGAAATGTGAAGGGTTGTGTTGTCTTAATGCAACAGAATTCTTTCTTTTCAATAGTACTGGATGTCTTTGGGCTAAGAATGTACAAGTTCAAGTTCAGAATAAAACTCGGCACAACTCCATTCTTATTAAATAATATTGATTTGTAATGCCCCTAATGATTCCTCATCCCAATGCTACTTTTTCTTTCAAAGTGATATCTTTTAATAATGCTTTTTATCTGATTTGCTATTTTGTCTGTATATGTTAGAATTGTGATTAAATATTCATTTTACATTACAGATTAGAACTCTCATTAGTGGGATTACTGATAAACTAACAGATTATTTAGCAATGAACTAGTTCTAGCATTAATTCACAATGTATGGATTAGTAATTTATATAATTCTTTTGTACACTCTTTATGGCAATTTATATCTTTCAAGCACCAAGTTATGACAATCTATGGGTGCCTATTAGATTTTTCTTTCAAAGCGGTGTAGGTGTATTCTTAATATCCAACATGTTTCCAATTTAACAGGAAATGTCAGTTTAATATGCTGTTTTGTTCTGAAAATAATGTAACAATTTGTGATATTCTAGTTCCATACTTATGCAAATCATTTTACTACCAATTTGTAGAAGATGTATCAGGAAAGAGTTTGAAGACACATGAGAGGGGGGGGGGGTCATATACATACATGTAACTAGATGGTTAAGATATGGATGAACCAAGTTGAGGTACAGGAAATTTGCAGAGATTAGAAGGCATAAGAAATAAGTTATTTTGCTTTGTTGAGTCCAAGTCTTCTGGATATGCAGTAGGGAACTGTTGATAAGCCAAAGACAAGGCCCCAGTAGTTAACTAGATGACATTGTTAAAAGTGAATATAAGATGTATTAGTAGGAGAAATTGGAGTAAAATATTAGGTTTTGATATTGTTTCGAAGAAGGTAGGAGAATTTGTAAAAGAATAATATTTCAAGTATATCTGCATGTAAATTGGAAATTAGAAGAAATGCAAACTATAATACCAATTTAAACATTTTCATAAATGTGCACATAAGTAATTTATTTTTTGTAAAACAAACTAAATAATGGTGGTAGAAAGAGTTGTATAAGCATCGTGACTTAAAGTGGTGGTATGCAAGCCCCTGTTCTATTTTGTTATAAATAAACTAAATAGAATGAAAAACAACTTTATTTTAAGAAATAACAAAATCTTGTTAATTTATAACACAGCTTCATAGATACAGAAATAAATTTAAAAAAAAGTGAAATCAAAAAGCCCACGTGAAAGGGTTAAAATAGTACTGAAAACAGATAAACATAAAATAACCTATAACCAACCTAAGATGAAGTTCTTAAATAAAACATCCTAAAGTGGATAAAGAAAAAGAAAAAAAAACAGTATATCAATAGAATGGAAAATCTCCTAAAATGGAAATTAAAAATATTTAAAAACGTTCACGGTTTGCCATTATACAAATCTGATTGCAATTTAAATTTTGCAAATAAAGAAAATACAAAATAAAATCAAAACCAACATTACAGGAATACAAATGGTTTACCATAAAGTGACAAGCAATGTAATAGCAGGAGATTGATTGTTGATGCACCCACTTGAAAACTTGGCTCACATGTGCACAGAAGGAAAAAATTGTCATAAAAATATATGTATGTCACCCCATGTTTACATGGACACATCCATAAGAAAAGCATCTACTCACACAAGGATATATGTAAAAATGTGAGTAGCTTTATCCTTTGACAAATCAGAAATATCCCTTGCCAGTAGAGCTTCCATTAACTTACCACACTCTGAAAAGTTTAAGGTAAAAGAAACAGTATTGTGATTGCAAGGAAATAAAAGGCTTATTTTCAAAGGGAATATATATAACATCATTTGGTGAATTCATTACCATACCTGTATAAGAAATACAATCAGCACCCACAAATTTGACACACTGGTTCAGAAACTAGGCATACCCTGCCTATTCAACTGGCAAGAGAATAGTGGGACTTTTACATTAACATGTTGAAAATTCAAGCTGCTACATGTAATGAGTGGTTTGCAAATCTGCAATAAAATTAAGCAACCGAATATGAATCAAATGTAATTTACTACCGGTATCTTAATGCAATAGAGGGCAACTTATCCATTAAATAGACACAATGCTGTGGCTAGGTTACTGGCTTTACTCAACTATATAGAAAGAGGGTAGAAAAAAAAATAGGAAAAAGTGAAATTTGATAACTTATTAACCAGTTGCTGAAACTGTTGTCTCCTCGCCTTTAGTGATATCCCTAGCATGAGGTACATGACCTGCTTTTACCTGTCTAATTCTTCTACAGTTAAATCTGATGCAAAAAGCATCCGACATTTAATTCAAGGCTTCAGTTTTAAGAATTTTTTGTTTATGTGCAGAACTTGTGTTAATTTTGGTAGGATTTTTTTTTAATGTGCCAATTTCGTCTGATTTGTGTTCTGTTAAAATTATGCCTTCCCCTGTGTTTCTTATTTTGCATGAACCAGTAGTATTAAATTTATTCACAAGATTGCAAATTGCATTTCTAAAAGAAGGCAATTGTTCAGGAAACTTTAGAATAATTTTGTCATGATTGTGACAAGCTTGTGTTTATAACATTAACGCACAATAGTACATTGCTCCAAAGTCTTCACAAACGAATGTAGACTGGGTGATAATGTGAAAATTTAAGGATAGGCAGCCAGCCATGAATAGGGAGGTGATTGCAAAACCCGACATGGTTGCTGAAAATGTGCTATAATTTATGTTAATTCTCTGTGCGAAGCAAGAACTCCAGCAGTTCCCAAGTCCATGTTAACAAATACCTTAAACTCAAGCATAAAATAAGCAAAATAATGTTACTAAACCAAAATTCCTGAGTATACCATAAAGAATGACCTAGAATAAATTCTCACTTTTTCTTCATATGGTGCAGTATACATGGCTAATATGAAATATATCACAAACTCCATTTAACAATCCCCACAACTTCAACTGTGCTATCACTTTTCTTTTATTAGAAGGGCACTGAGAAACTTCAGAGGTGTGTTAAAAATAAGAAAAACAATAATTTTCACTCCCCTTTTATTACTGGTAATTGACAGAATATCCAGACAATATAGTAATGTAACTATTTGGATTTAAATACTACACCAGAAATAATTTCTCAATTTAATTAAAATATTAAATATTTAAAAGGTGACTTCCTCGTCATTCTCTTGTCAGGTAAATCTAGCAAGTATTTTGTTCCCAAAAATTCTTTTCCCTATTCAATTACATAAATAAATGATCTGAAAGAAACAGGCTAAACTGAACTGCCAAGTTTTACTTGTAAAATTTTATGGAAAATGCAAATAATTAGTGGGGGCTAGAGGAAAAATTTGTGTTTTAAAATGAGTGGGGAAGGGCCTTACCCAATGATGAAATATGAGGTTTTTGTAATGCTCCTTTTGTGTGGGGGGGCTCATTCTGAGTCATTCAATCCCCCTTTTCCCAGAAGAAACATAACAGATAAATAGGCTGTGTTACTTTGTCCTGTATTGGTACAGTGCCTTGGCTGTAAAAAAAAAGTATGAATATTGTTATGCATAGTGTAATCAAAGTATTAGCTTGAAGTTAAAATATTGTAACTGAGAAGAGATTTTATACTCGTTTAACTGTGTTTAATTCCTAAATGCATTAACATTGGACTAGTAGTGTAGTTAACGAAAAAGTTATCTACAATAGACCAAAATATAGTTTTAGCTCTCTCTTCAATTTGTTGACCTTTCAATGCTGCAAATAGTAAACATGGTTGTAATAGTGCAACCTAATTGATGAAACTGCTACTGCTCATGTATCCAGTGTGTACCACTTACAGTTTCCCAGTTTTGTAATAGTACATTTCGGCACTAATATTTGACCTTTTAATACATGTTTCATCCAATTATTGAAATTTTGAAGATTACAATAAAGAATGCAAACTTGTGAATAATTGCAACAAATAGATAACCATTCATTGTTGATTAAGTGCGCTGCATGCCTGTTTCATGCAAAGCAAAACCTGCATGCTTACAAGAAAATGAGATATTCCTTGCACCCCAAATATTAGTTTTAACCCCCTTTCCCCTTGAGAAAGTAATTGGAAGAAACACTACTACTTCCTATTGCAAAATGCATTAATAAATTTACTTTTGCTAACTGTATTATATTTAATGTTGACGTTTGTCTCGTTTGCTATTTTCTAGTGCCAACTAGTGACATAAAAAGTTGCTCCAGCTCTACTTTCAAAATAATGTTGAGTATCTACTATGCAATTTGCATATAAAAATATGCTGATAATATACAATTATAAGTCTTGTACTTACTTACGAAGCTGTTGACAATGGAGTGGCAATCTACTTCAACTCATGTATACACATTCTTACACTAACTCCATTCACTTACTCTTAAGTAAGACGCGTTTCGGGAGAATCTCTCCCATCTTCAGTTGCTGACTGAACCTCTGCTATTTGAAAATATGGCTGGACAAACTGCTGTTCCTGTGGTGGCCTCTGTTGGTTGAAGTAGGAAGTCGCTGAGCTCGTCTATGGGGGGAAACTCGAAATTCATTAGGCTTTGTTTGTTTTTCAGTATGAAAATTCTTTCCCAAGTGGACAACTCCAAAGGGCTGTGAAGATGTTTCAACAGCTTTATTCCCGGTTTTATTTCATGATTTTTGGTCCAAAAGTGAGCTGCCACTGCTGATTTATACCGCCACGGGTGGCCGAGGTCGTTAAGGCACGGACTCGTGAGCGGGAGGTCCGCGGTTCGAATCCCGCCAGGACCGTCCTCCCTGACTGGGGTTTTTTCCAGGTTTTCCTCAGTCTTCATAACTGGCAAATGCCGGGGAGGTACCTAAACTTAGGCCTGGAACGCTTCCTTCCTTAAAAAAAAAAAAATCCTTTCCCAATTTATCATTTCATCTCATGTATCATCAGTGTCCACCGCCTGTGGTGCCTCAGTAGTGAAAACGGGCGTTAAACACTACTCAAAAAAAAAAAAAAAAAAAAAAACTGCTGATTTATCCACCTGTTTGAATCGAATGTTTCTAAAATGTTCTTTCCTTCGAATTTCCAGATTTCTTTTTGTTTTTCCTATGTAGCTCTGTTCACAATCTGCACATTTTATTTCATAAATTCCTGATTTCTGTTCTGGTGGTATGGGGTCTTTTAGAGTGCAACCTAACAAATTCTTGATGTTGTATCTGTTCCTTGGGGCTAAAATTATTCCATGTTCTTTGAAGATTTTTTTGAACTTGTTGTGGTAAATTGGATGGTATGTGAAACTTTTGAATTTGAATTCTTCTTTTATATTTTTCAATGTGGAGACTTCCCTTATCTCTTTTTGTCTTTTTGATTTTTTGATAATTTTTATCACCGTGTCCTTGTTGAAACCATTCTTTATAGCTGTCTGTATTATTTGTTTATATTCCATTTTGTATTCTGCTTTTGTGAGTGGAATATTCATCAATCTGTGTGCCAAACTGTAAAAAATTGCATATTTATGTGGAATGGGGTTATAACTGTTATTTTTAATGTAGTTTTCTGTATGTGTTTCTTTTCTGTGAATTCCAAAATTTAAACCATCTCCATTTCTTATAATTTTTAAATCTAAAAATGGTAGCCACCCATTTCTTTCTTGTTCTATAGTAAATTGTATGGATTTATGTTGCAAATTAAGAAGTTTCAGGGCATCTGTTGACAGTTTCTTTGGTACTATTGCAAAAATGTCATCCACATACCTATACCATGACTTGAAAATTAAAGGGAAGGCTTTTGTGATGTGTATTTCAAATGAGCTCATGAATAATTCTGCTAGAAAAGGTGACAAAGGGTTTCCCATAGCCAGGCCTGAAACTTGTTGGTAATATTTGTTGTTGAAGCTGAAGTAATTTTGTTGAATGCAGATATTAGTAAGTTTTACTAAGTCTTCTATTTCTTCTGTTTTTAAATTTATTGTTGTTAACCATTTCTTTAGCATAAGCATGAGTTTCTCTGTAGGTATGCTTGGGAATAAGGCTTTTACATCAAATGAAACCATTATATCTCCAGGTGCAATTCTGCTATTTTCAAGTTTTTTAACTAGGTAAATTAGAGCAGCCAATCAACGCAAATTTCTCCCCAACTAGATTGTTAATTTTCGTTGTACTTATTATTTCTAAGCATCAAGCAAGATCTTGGCCATGGCAATTGCTATGAAATGGGTAAATACAGCCAAATTCGTTCTGGCATGATTAGACTGTACCAGAGGATACAGGTGTAGAATCATGCTAAAGCAGTGCAGTGTTACCAGTAAATTTGTATGTCATTGCTCAGAAATAGTTTAAATTTTAATTACAAAAAGATAATGAAATTAAAATAATGTATATGGAAGGATAAAAGCTGTTCCTGACTATTATTCTTCCAGAGTCTGGAGAAAGTGTAATTAAACTGCCTCCGAGTATATCATTATTTTGAATACACATTTTATTGCCTGCTTAGGTTATCAGTTATGGAAGCATTTAGTTTTGTTATATTCATTAACAAAAATGAAAACATACAGCTTGTATTTGAACTAAAGCTAATAAAAGCAAACCTTAATAGAATGAAATCTTTTTGTTATTGGAAATGTATATTAAGCTTGAGTGTTTGTATGCAGCAAAGTTGGTTTGGAGGATAAACCCCCCCCCCCCCCAAAAAAAAAAAAACACCTCTGTAACAACTGAGAGTATTCATGATCCCACGTGCTCTATGGTGATCTAGCAATTTTTCTCCTGGAATAGGCCATTCAGAAGACATTTTCAATTTGTGCATATTTGTTATATCTACGAAATATTCCTGGATCACATGGATACACTCCAAGGCTACAGCAAAGGTGCCAAACAGTAACCCAAATTTTCAAACATGGAAATTGATTAAGCATTGAACCACAAATCTAGACAAAAATATTATCGAACAAAAAGCATTGTGCTGTAGCACCTAAGGATGCTGCCCCCTGCAAATAACATTAAAGCAAAATAACTTTTAAAGGATATCTAGTTATCAAAATAAATTTTCTTTAATAACACAAAAGTCCAGGAAATGCAATAAGGCAATTCTGCAAAATTCCTGAAAAAAATGCTTATTTACCACCTTAAATTTTATAATTTTAGCAACTTACACTACATTGCAGCAAACCTGGATAAAACTACTAAGAAGCTCTGAAAATTTTTCTAGATAAAGACCAAAAAAAAATTCTTACTTTTTATTAATGGGTATCCATTTATAGTTTTTGCTGCATGTGGAGAATGTGCTAATAAGAATGGTAACTGGAAGTGTAAATGGTTTGTTAAATTAGGAGATAAGGGCATTTATCATTTGCAGGAATTGGAAAATAAATTTGACTGCCTTTTTGTAACACATTTTTATTTAACAAATTAATATGAGGAATCACTCAATTTTCACTAGTTTTATTCCACTTACTTGGACATGTTTCAAGGGCAAATTTCCTTCGTCAGCACAGTTCGAATGACAGCTTTCCAGGTTGGATTAAGATGTCGCTCTTGGGATTTTATAAACTTTTTGATGAGGTTACTGTTGTGTGGAAGATCAAAATTAACTAAATTTTCTTTGTTTTTGGTTAAGAATATATTTTCCCACACCGATAATTCTAAGGGTTTTTGAAGAGCTTTTAAGAGGTTTTTTTTTTTTTTTTTTTTTTTTTTTGTGCCATAAATAGTATGCTACTGCTGATTTTTCCCTATGTTTATATTTTACATTTCTCATGTGTTTCTTATGGTAATGTTCCTTTTTGTTTTACCTATATATTTATTATTGCAGTCTTTGCAACTGATTTCGTAAATGCCCGATTGTTTTCTTGGCATGTTTTGTCCTTTTAGTAGGTTTTTAGGAGGTTTTCAAACTGCATTTATTCACTGGAGCCAAAATAATGTTGCATCTTTAAAATTTTTTGAAATTTTTGGTGTGGCCATGGATGGAATGTAAATTTTTTATATATCTGCTCTCCTTTGTAACCTCTCAATGTAGTGATTTCTTTTATTTGTTGTTGGTTTTTGAATTTTTCTGTCATCTACTTGACCAGATCTATAGTGTAGCCATTTTTCTGTGTTATATCCATGATTTTTGTGGTACTCCAATTTCTATTCTGTCTCATTTTTTGATAGGTTTGTTAATCTGAATGTAAGGCTATTGATTATAGGAAGTTATGTTCTGGATTGTTGCTGTTGCTTTTTATATAATTATCCGTGTTGGTATCCTTCCTAAATATGCCAAATTCTACTATGTGATCATTTTTTATATCCAGGAAAAGAACCACCCACATACAATAGCCATTTACTTGTTAAAACACTTCACTAGGTTACTGAAATACAAAAGCCAAAGCATAAAAAACTTAATTAATAGAGAGAATTAAACTGATGAAACTGGAAATCATTGATTTACTAGTGTCATATGATGTTTCTATGTTCCCTAACATCCCCAAAGAAAAACTATTCAATGTTTTAAAAAACATGGCTATCCTCAATCAAGTTACCTGGAGATATAACAGAACAATATCTGAACCTTAACCAAAATTAGCATCAATGAAACCTATTTCAGTCGGTCCTGGTGGTGTAGTGGTCACCATACTTGTCTCCTAAACCCAAGATCGCGGGTTCGAACCCGGCCAGGACCGATGCATTTTTTCGGGGCGTAAAAATCCAAAGTATCGCTTCCTTCGGAAGGGAAGTAAAGCCGTGGGTCCCGTGTCGTACATTTACGGCACGATAAAGAACCTCAAACCTGAAAGAGAGGCCTCTGAGCAAAATTAGTCTGCCGTTTCACGCCCTGAGTTGAATGAGACGCTGATGACCTGAGATGTTAAAGAGCGTCCATAAATAAATCAATCAAAAAAAAAAAAATAACCTATTTCACATGCAAAGCCAAGATATATACACAAAAGAAGGGTTTAGCAATGGGTAATCCACTCTCACCCTTCTTAGCAGATATGTACATGAGTTTCCTGGAAACAAAATAGTAAAGGTTTTCTCACATATACAAATGTTGGTATATTGTCTTTTCAATAGTAGATGAAAAGTGGAAAGATGATGCAATAAAACTATTAAACTTATAGGACAGCAACATAAAATTCACAATGAAAATGGAGAACAATTTAGGTTCTTCCTTTTCCTGGTTATAAAAATTATAAAAATTAACTTAATGGAATTTGGCATATTCAGGAAGGATACCCAAACAAATAATTACATAAAAGGCAACAGCCACAATCCAAAGCTAAATAACTCGCTAGAATCAATAGCCTCACATTCAGATTAACAAACTTATCAACAAATGAGACAGAACATGAATTGGAGTACCAAAAATCATGGATATAGCACAGAAAAATGGCTACACAACAGATCTGGTCACGAAAAAGATAGAAAAATTCAAAATACAAAAACAAATAAAGGAAATCACTGCACTGAAAGGTTACAAAGGAGAGCAGATATATAAGAAATTTACATTCCATCCATGGGCACACCAAAAATTTCAAAAAAATTTTTAAAGATGCCAACATTATTTTGGCTCCAGTGAATAAATGCAGTTTAAAAAGCCTCATAAAAATCAACACAAAGGACAAAATTCTGCCAGGAAAACAATCAGGCATTTATAAAATCAGTTGCAAAGACAGCAATAATAAATATATTTAGGTAGCAAAGGAGCATTAGCTTAAGAAACACATGAGAAATGTAAAACATAATCATACGGAAAAATCAGCAGTAGCATACTATTTCTTGGGGAGGGGGCGTTCCAAAATGAACCAAAACTCTTAAAAGCTCTTCAAAAACCCATAGAATTGTCTGTGGGAAAATATATTCTTGAACAAAAACAAGAAAATTTATATAAATTATAATTAATCGTCTGTCATCTAACACACTCTTATGCTTTACTTTTAAATATAGTGGGGCCGGTTTCGAAGAGACATCCTCTCCATCTTCAATCAACTAAGCGACTCTTCGTTTCGTCAAGTTGATTGAAGATGGAGAGGATGTCTCTTTGAAACTGGTGCCACCGTATTTAATAGTAAGTGAAGCATAAGAGTGCATTAGATGACAGATTAATTATAATTTACATTTAACAAGCTTCACTGTGCAAGTTTCAACAGAATTTTCTAAAAATGTCTTATTTTTCGAAAGTTCTTAAATGAAAGAAAATGTAATTAACTTTGATCTTCCACACAACAGTAACCTCATCAAACAGTTTATAAAATCCAAAGAGCGACATCTTAATCCAACCTGGAAAGCTGCCATTGGAACCGTGCTGACGAAGAAAATTTGTCTTTGAAACATATCCAAGTAAATGGAACAAATCTAGTGAAATTTGAGTGATTTCCTCATAAATAATTTGTTAGATACTATGTTTCACTGTGAAAATTCCGAACTATTCAAATATAAATTTTTATTTATTTAAATAAAACAAAACAATTAACACTATGTGACTCTTTAAATTGAAACATGTTGATTGTGAAAACTGCACCATTAATAGAATCTTGAAACTTTTACATACAAAATTTCATTAAAAGATCTAAGTAATTAATTAGTGATTTGTCTATAATCCTTCATAATAAACTTATAAGCATTTCTGCTAAACATGAGGCCCAACCACCTAAACAGTTAAAGAAATGGGAAACACAGAAACATGCTGAATTATACAGTAAAAATTTTATACAGATCTTAATGACAACAATGTACTAAGATAACAAGAAAGCAAGATAACTTCATAAAAAATACTAACAGTTACCTGAAAACGTTCTTGAAAACAATGTCTAGTAAATGCAATTAAACCAAATGGCAAAGTTTTTTTTTCCCCCTTTTAAATTGAGAAGTGTTTTTTCAAAATTCAAATGCAACATTTTTTGAAATTGAGTTATAAATTGTAATGAAATAATATTCTATGAACACACTGAGAGTTAAACCAAAGTCGACAAATGCAATAAGTTCTTCTTTACTTTAGTTTTAATATCCAGCATTTGGCAATAATAGAAGTGTGCATGGTTTATGCTATATTACTTATTATAACAATGTTTTTTCTTTGATTGGCTGTTTATAATCCCAAAACCAGACATCGTTGTTGTCAAGATATCCCAGGGTTACTTTTAGAGAAATTATCAACAGTGCAGTTATGTTTTTAGAAGAAATATTTGAAGATAAATCAGAATGAATGGCGATTAAAGTGACTGGAAGTGTGTATGGGTAAATGAATGTTCATGTAGACAGAAAGGGTGCCACCCTTCAAACTGTGCTCTTTATCAAAATGCAACAATGTATTTTAACCTATCATTTTGGATTTCCCATACTGATGCATGCTTCTGTTCTAAGGTTGGGTCTCATCATAATAAACATATAAAAACATTTGCTGCAGTTGTATTCTGCAAAGATGTTATAGGAGACAACAAAAATGGCCATGTCTGAGTACAAGGCTAGGAATGTTCAATATTTTATGAATGATACAATGTTTGTAGTAGCTTAGATTATTGTACTATATCCATTAAGGATGATTAATTCATTGCATGTTTACATATTCTTTTTGTGTTGTATTTTTATGTTTATTCTCAGTAAAGTTACCAAATTTAATTCAAAAACATAAATGTTAATTTGTAATAAATAATGATGCAAGCCAATAAAAACTATGAACTTATTTATGCATAGGGGATTGTAATAAATAAATAAAACAATATAAATTTGTAAAAGAAATAAAACTAACACATAATTAGTACAACTTTTCTCTTATGTATGTATATAAGCATTTATTGGCCTTCAAAAAAATCTGAATAAACCATCCTGTAATCCTTTATAGTGCAAATTTTGTTTCAATTAATCTTACTAAGGCATTTTCTTTAAAGCAGTACCATCTGTTACTGGAAAAAATAATTTGTCTAAAGTTTCTCTTTAGGGAGAAAAAAAAAAAAGGAGGGGGGATGCATGTCCTGAAAAATTCAATACTCTGCATTTATCCAGTTTTGAAAAAATGCTCCTAAATTAAGCCATTACACCTTGATAAGCCTAACAAGGTGGCAAAGAAGCTCTTAATTTCTAGTTAAAAGTCAAAATAATCCTGCTTCCCTGGAACTTCTTTTCACTATAAAGGCTCAGGATAGAATCCTATAAGCTGTTAGGGCCACTTGATAAATCTTGGGGTCCTTGTAATTCAAATGTGCATTAAGCCCTTTGGGGTTAGTTGAACCACCAGATGAACCCAGCTGCATGGGCAAGAAACAGAAATATTGATTTTTGTGCAGTTTTATACAAAAATGGCACAATTTGTGATTTAAGATTTTCAATACTTTCATATGAACATAAGATCTTAATTAAATTGTGTAAAAGGGGTTTGAAAATTTTTCTAATGTGGAGTTGTCTAATCGAATAATGCATAATGAGCGTTTAACATTGTTAGCACAAGAAACTTCATAATGGATAGGATAATATTATAAAACTTACGTGACCATCATACCAAGAATATGAGGGAATTTTGTTATAGGCTTTTAAAAATGATTGAAAATTGAGTTTGCTCTAAATAGTGACTTTTTTATTTTTTAAAAATTTTTATTTTTAATTTTTTTCTCCCATAACATAACAACTTTACACATTAATCAGTCAATTTGCAAATTAAAATTAAGAGCATTTGTATGGTTGTGTTTTATTTTTCTCTTTGTTCAAAGTTGTTTTCTTAGTTGCTATTTATAGTGGAATTACATTTAATTCTCTCTGCTTTCCTCATTTGTTTCCTATGAATTCCTTATGCTGAACTTCCTTGCTTACTGTGCCAACTTATTTCTTTCCTGACAAGCTTAACTATGTTTTGATTGTAATTCCTTCTGTACTGTAGCATTTTATTCTTTTTGTATTTTGCTGTGGTATACCTTGGATGCACGTTTTACAATACTTGTATTGAATGGCTTTTAACTTGTTTCTTTTGTTGAATTTTCAGGCTTGCATGTTTTTCTAGCTTATGTATCCATGGGTGCTTGGCTAAGATTGCTCAGATTTGATTCCTTCGATCTCTTAGCATTGCTTCTTTCCCCAATTGCATATTCATGGATGATTTTATTTTTAATTGAACTGGACCAGGTTTGCTTCTTATGTTACATAATTTATCATTCACTAGTGAAAAGAATGCTACATAAGCAAAAAAAATTCACTTTACCATGATTCAAAATTCCTGCTTTATTTTTGGATTGCTTAGAGTGAAGCATTATTTACTATGGGCTAGTTAAAGCCTGCAGGAACAAAAAATTGTATAATACTCATTTTTGTAAATCTCCATTGTAAACTTTTGTTTACAGAGGCCCCAGTAATCTCCATAATGGCTCGAAGAGCATTTAATTGCTTATTAATATACCTTTAATGTATTTTAGGCTGGGCAATAACTGGTTTTTCAGAATGGCTTCTTCGGCCTTCTGCAATTCTCAGGATACCAAGCTGTTCTTGATGTATTGTGTATGAACCCCCTTCACCAGGTAACATTCAGGCTATCTGTGCTGAGGTGTTTCCTTTCTAGCCATAACCTCTCACAGGTAATCCAGTAGGGGGTTCAGTTGGAGTTGATGGTTGCAATTCGATACACCTTAAATTTGATGTATCCTTCTGGAAGCTTACTACAGTGAATAATATAGCTCAGATACTTGACTGACACCAATACTGTCTCTTAGTATATCTGAGCATTTTTTCTCACAATGGGAGTTCACTTATTAAGCTAGTCTCAGTTTATGAAGTGCTCTTACTCAGGAGGATTTTGAGTTACACTTTTGAGAATATATTGGGCAAAATGTACTCTCATTTCTGTGACTGAAATTGACAAAGAAAAACATGGTGTATAGTGGATGTCTAAGGTTTGTAACAGTATTTATTGCAAGATTATATAAAACCATGGGTTGTTTATGTTGGTCATGTACTTGAAAAGACTATCTGAAATACTTTGATTCTGCAGCAGGTATTTGTGTGTATGAGTTTATAATAATCAACATTTCATAAAAATTAGCTTTTAGTTTCTTTTGAAGGCACATTCCTAAGTACTAAGATAAGCAAGAAACATGTATCTGCATTCCTTTAAGTTAATGGAACATTCTTATTTGCAAAGTAAATCATTAAGGGTTCAAAGCTCAGTGCACTTGCCATTTAGGACTTTTTAGGCTAATGTATTTAGAGCTAAAAATGTTTGCATACCTTTTGACATAATTATTTTGATCAGCATCAAAGCCAGCATTCAGCACCACAAGTACATATACTGCAACAACAAGGCAAGTCACTCCAGCAACACCTAAGGCTGCATCGTATACATCAGCCTACACAACGCAAGGAACGCAGGGTACAAACTACACTACTGGATACACAGCAGCTGCAGCACAAACTACAAATACGACTAAAGGTGAGTCATATGTCTAAGAAAGACATTTTTTCATGAAATTGATCACAGATGTAAACTACATCCAGTATAGTACATGAAATCATATGAATCATATATGAAACACTGGGTTTCTGTAATTGATTTAGCCTTGTTTTTCCTTCTCTGATACATGGCTTCAAATTTGGTATGATAGTGGGTGAATCTCTCTAGGTTTTTGCTCAGTCCATGCTTGAGTGAATTATAATTGGATAATCTAAGAAAATATAAATTTTTTCTGGAGATAATTTTTGAAAATGTCATATACTAGCTAACGAAAACAAGGCTATTTTGCCTTGGTCCAAATGGTATGTTCTAAAGCTCTTTTTTTTATGTACATAATGCTCATAAATTGATTGCTGCAGAATTTAATAATTTCCTTTGCATTTAATTACCACATACAGTGAATGGCATAATCTTTCATCAGCCCAGCTCATTGTTGTGTAGTTAATTCATTCTACTGCTTTGTTTCACTCGTGAACCAACCAACTTTAATTTGGTACAAAAATTTATACAAACTCTAAATTTTCTGTAAAAAGTTACCTTTAAAGTGCACTGTATTTGAAGTGTTAAGTTTCTTTTCTGTTATTTGGAAGATGGTTTGTTTCTAGTAATTATTTAGTGTAGGGGAAATGCAGGAGAATCAAACATTTAATATGCAAATAAATAGAACACAGATCTTATATATGAAGACAAAATGGTGCTAATGCCATAAGTAAATATTGCACTTATTTGTTCAGATGATAAATATACATAATGTGCCTTCCATTTTATTAATTCTGAGTGAGCATTTGTTATGCATCTCAGTGGCAATTCTTAGTTGTTGAGCAAGAGTTAAAGGGAAAAAGGAATTGTTTGTTTGTGGTTATAAAGTTTTTCAAATAACATCCTCCTTTAAACTGAATTATATGGATTTGCAATAAAAAGTGTAAAAAGCACATCTTGCTGCAGTTGAGTTAGACATAGTCCCCAAACTTTCCAAAAGATTGCCAAAGGAATTTCTTTTGACTGAGTTTATAGGGGGAAAAAAAAAAAATTGAACTTTATGGACTGATGGCTGAGGTATGCGGAGGTGCAAACTTGCTAAGCCTATAGCATGTGTAAGATTTAAATTGTTGGTGTGTCAAGGTGTGCAGTTAAATATGAATATCAAAGAGGTGATAACTGCAGATATTAAGATATGCACAGAGCTCTAAATAAACATAGTCTTGCCATAAATACTGTTACAAGGTTTTTGTTAAACATTTAATGCATTTTTACCTGCTTATATGTGATGCTTATATTTATTTCATACTTAGAGCACTATTCAGTTTTCATAATATTTCCCTTATAAGACCAAGGTTTCTATGGCCATTTGGTCTTGAGTTATTAGGCCAGTCTTGAGCAACAATTGGGAATATTTCTTGCAAGCTACGATTAAGTAGTCTCATTTTGTGGGTCGTGGTGAATCCTGCAAAAGCTCTAGTTCGCATTTTTGAACAAGTTAAATTCCAATGAATGGTTTTGTGCACTTGTCACATTGTTATGTGCTTTTGTCAAAAGTGGACCTCGGTTATACATTGCTTGCTCTGGATCAAACTATCTGGAGGATAATGGCCCCTCAAGATCTTCTTAAAAGCAGCTCATGAACAGACATTTATCTTGCTATTTGGATAAGGAACCTTTGGGTGACTTTTCCAGTTCCTGTTAGCATAACCTCCAGAAGGCATTTGCACCTCGGCTTCTGCTGCTTCAGTAATAGAGTTAAAAATGGGTCTTGCGGATAAGTTTTTAGTCTTGCCTGGGCACTGTAAATGCTGTTGGTATTGTATTGGATTACTTTCCATTAGTAAATCTTTTTGTTAATTTTTAGTAGCAGCACTCTCTGGTTGAATGGCTGTTTGGTTCATGGGCCATTGAACCATCATTGCATCCTTTCTTATTAGACTACCTGACTGAAATATTGCTTCAATATTGCACTGGTCTTCAAGATAATCAAATACGGCAGTACTATTTTTATAACTTGACTGCTGCATTAGTAAATTTTTAAATATTATGCTCTTTCTTCAGCAGCTGAGCTAAACAATGAGGATAGTAAGTGGCTGTTACCTGGTTGCAAATTACTTGGCATAGTTGCTTTTAACATTTAGTAATAGTAATTATGGCAAGACTAGGTGCTGACCAAGAACTGTCATAGTTGACTTATATTTACTACCAAGCTGCTTGTTTATACTAGGATATAACTTAGCTGAGAACCAGTGCTGCAGATTAGTACACCTTAATGGTATGGAAGGCATGGAGGATTTTAACAGCTCTTTTGCTGTAATGTATGCATTCAATTTAAAACTGTGGTCATGATTATCACCTTTTATTCAGTTTCACTTTGTTACCTTGCAAACAAAAATATAAATCAAAATGTCTGAATAAAATAGCATTTCCAAAGAGACAGTTTTCATTTGAGGTGCCTAATGGACAATTTTCTATATCCTGTTCCTTTCAGGTTTCATGGGAAGCGTTGTGAGCACTTAATTGTTAACTGACAAATGTTAGATGCAGGTTTTAGATGGAGTCTGGTTTTTTAGACAGAAGGGATATTCTCTAGCATGAGATTAGAGTATTTCTTTGAAATGTCCATTTCAAGTATATAAAATGAATGAAGGTGTTCCTAAAGATATTGCCACTAATATATACTCAAGGTTTAATTTTATGCTGATTCCTATTAATTTGATTTGTTTAGCTGCTGCCAATACAACATATTCCGGTTATGATGCAGCATTGTACAGTGCTGCTACAATGTATGTGGCACAGCAAGCTCAGACAGGTGCGGGTAGTGCTGCTGCAACGGTGGCTACCACTAACACTGGGACAGTGAAGTCCACAGGATCATGGCAGGGTTACAAGAAGGGACCTATCCCCGGGGGCATGAAGACAATGAAACCAAAGCAGCCTCCTAAACCACAACAGTTGCATTACTGTGATGTATGCAAGATCAGCTGTGCAGGGCCACAGGTAAGACATTTTCAGCTTAGTTTCTATTGAACTACTTGAAGGTCTAATATAACAATGTTAAAAATGATCTGTTGGGCAGTATGGAGATGATTATTCTCTTGTGATGTGTTCCTAAGTGATTTACATTTTTGGGAGGGGGGAACCTTGAAAATAATTTTTAAGCTTTCGTTCACACACACAACACTATTTCACAATTTGTGCCACATTTTCTCAACACAAATTGTGATGAAACATACATGATGCTGGATATGGCCGTATGATGAGATTACGTGTGTAAAAAAGGACACTTATTATTCAAACCCAGTGGTAAAGGTAACATGAAATATTGCACAGCTTATCTTTTTGTGTCTGATCTAAGAAATTATTAACCCCAGACAAGTGATAAATAATATGACCTAAGAAATTAAATTAATAAATATGTTGTGCTACTTATATTTGTCGAAGGTTACTGTATCTCGTGTATACAATAGAACCTTGATTCATAATTTTTGGATGGACCAAGTTAAAAAACGATTGATGCAGGAAGACGAATAAGTTATGATGCCAACAAATCAAACCGAAATATAGGACACAACCTCTAGAAAACAATGTAGTAAATCTTTCTAAACCAACCTTCAATAAGAAGAAATCTAACTTCTCAACAAAGGGTGAAATACTCATATAGTTTTTCCAAAAGTATAGACAATTATGTAGCAGACATTGAAATTGCAGCCACCCATTAAACGACATCAATAAAAAAGAGCTGTGGCGAAGTTTTAGAAAAACTAATGTTAGTAAACACCATCAAACCCACAACAGCTACAAATGCGTCAACAAACTCAAAATCAGTGGTCTACACAAAGGCAGGTTAAGGTAATACAATAGCAATTCTATATAAAGAATACATACACAGAGGGGAAAACTTATTAAAATGAGTGGACTACATTGCAATATAGAAGAATCCCCTCAATTTGCAACTAAATAAATTCAACAAAATTTTGAAAGAAATCAAAGTATTATCAAACTTCCAAAAATGCAAAAGAACTGCAAACAAACCTATACTCTCTAGACTATGCAAAAAATCCTTAAAGCCGATAATAGCATGAGACCAATAGTCAAATCAATTCTCCCACTTATGAATTAGCAAAATGGCTTAATCAGAAATTCAACAGTCAAAGCATTAAAAACTTGTATGAGTTAGCAGACAAAATCAGCATACCTTGATCTCAACAGATGATAATTTAGTATCTTTGGATGTTAAATCTCTATTCCCAAGCATCCCCCCCCCAAAAAAAAGGGCTTGACAACATTGGTTTACAGACAGTTGAAATGGAATACCTTACCAAAGTGACCAATCTATGCATCCAACAGTGCACCTTCATTTTTATTGGTAAAATATACCAACTGCACAGGTCCTAGCTACATGATTAGTAGAACTATATATGGGATCTTTTGAATCACATATACAAAAGCTTTCCCCTGGATATTGGCACAGATATGTAGATGACATTCGCAATAGTACCCAAGAAATATATTTTCGCCTATCTCAAATTGCTCAACCTACACGATAAATCTGAAAAATTCACAAATAAATGGATGAAGATGGATGGTTTCCATTTCTGGACCTAAAAATCGTCAAAAAGTATAACAACATACACTTTGCAATATATTGAAAACCGACTCATACAGATAACTCCATAAAAAAAAACCAGTTTCAACAGAATCACATCAATATGCAGTATTCAGCATTTTGGTTTTTAGATTGGTAACATTTGCTTCAGTGCCACACAATACAATAGAGAGCATGAAACAGCCATAGACAACTGTTTTTACACCTCTTGTCAGATTAAAAAGGATTAAGACGTACAAATTTGAGAAATCCATAAATGAGACTTAGCCCCTAGAGGTAATCAAACACAGGGAAAGATATTGCAAGTTCACTTATTACCCACAATTGCACTACAAATTCAAAAAGATTTTCAACAAATTCAATATAAAGTTAGCCCCGATCAGCAGATAAAACATCAAGTACCTCCTAGGATGAAAATTAAAAGACAAGATACCTGCAGAAAAGAAGTTGGGAATATTTGCCAGAGAATACTTAGACCATGAATTGAAATACGTAGGAAAAACTAAAAAGAAATCTCGTAATTCTGATAAAGAACATTTTAGAAATATCAGATTAAAGCAGATTGAAAAATTGGCAGTAGCACATCATTGTTGAGCGAAAACAATTAAGTAAACCAGAGATAAAACTTGCTAAACAAATAAACAACCTGTATGAATTGGCCACCTAGGAGAATATCTGCATTCTAAAAAACTGAAAAACCACAAGGAATTTTGACCTGTCGTGGGACTACCTTTTCAAATGCATTTCGTATCCACCAGAAGTTACCACATACAACACAATAGCTTCCACGGGACCAACATGGGTACCAGGAAACAGTGGGTCAACAACTGTATTTCACTTTTTTTGAAAAAGGCAGTTGATTAACATTTGCTTTGCTGCTGAATATATTTTCTTGCTACACACACACACACACACACACACACACACACACACACACACACACACACACACACACACACACACACACACACACACACACACACACACACACACACACACACACACACACACACACACACACACACACACACACACACACACACACACACACACACACACACACACACACACACACACACACACACACACACACACACACACACACACACACACACACACACACACACACACACACACACACACACACACACACACACACACACACACACACACACACACACACACACACACACACACACACACACACACACACACACACACACACACACACACACACACACACACACACACACACACACACACACACACACACACACACACACACACACACACACACACACACACACACACACACACACACACACACACACACACACACACACACACACACACACACACACACACACACACACACACACACACACACACACACACACACACACACACACACACACACACACACACACACACACACACACACACACACACACACACACACACACACACACACACACACACACACACACACACACACACACACACACACACACACACACACACACACACACACACACACACACACACACACACACACACACACACACACACACACACACACACACACACACACACACACACACACACACACACACACACACACACACACACACACACACACACACACACACACACACACACACACACACACACACACACACACACACACACACACACACACACACACACACACACACACACACACACACACACACACACACACACACACACACACACACACACACACACACACACACACACACACACACACACACACACACACACACACACACACACACACACACACACACACACACACACACACACACACACACACACACACACACACACACACACACACACACACACACACACACACACACACACACACACACACACACACACACACACACACACACACACACACACACACACACACACACACACACACACACACACACACACACACACACACACACACACACACACACACACACACACACACACACACACACACACACACACACACACACACACACACACACACACACACACAGAGAGAGAGAGAGTTTCATATACTCTCAAGACCTTTGGCTGTTGCATCATCTTCCCCCTTTGTTGGTCCTGGTGGTGTAGCATACCCAAGAATGTGGGTTCGAACCCGGCCAGGACCAGGATCTAAGTATGGTTTCCTTCGGAAGGGAAGTAAAGCCGTGGGTCCTGTGTTGTATATTTTGGCATGTAAAAGAAGCCTGAAAGAGAGGCCTCTGAGCAAAATTTGTCGGCCGTTTCATGCCCTGAGTTTAATGGGACGCTGATGACCTGAGATGTAAAGAGTGTCCATAAATAAATAATAAAAAAATCTTTCCCCCCTATTCATAGCTCCCCTCCATGCCAAACAATTGCTACTGTTCTCACCTTGTCATGTACTTCAACAACACTTTGAATGCCACATATGACACCATCATCCAATGCCATGTAGGTGTCAAAATTGACAGCACTAGCAACTCTAGCCCATTCTTTGCATTGGCTATCAGCAGTAGGATCATCAGATGGTGCTGTTGTGTGAAGTTACTGCCACATTTAGCAAAGCAGTTCCTGATGGTATCCAATAGATTCTGCACCCAAGTATAGTTAATATGTATTGTCTTGAGAAGGCTTAACTGCATTTCTACGTCTTTGCCAACATCAAGCAGGCACACTGTCTTCTGAACAAGCTGCGTACAGTATGAATGAATCAATTTTTATTTCTCATACATCAAATTACAGATGTATTTTTTAGTGGTGGTGAGCGAGCAAAAGATTTGCGTGTGGTTCATGATCGAATTCATTTTCTGTTTATATGTTTACAGAGGAATCGGGTTAGTATCTCTGTTGAGTAAGCCGAGCGTAAAGTTCTGCATTTCCAGATTCGTGAAGTGGTTAGCAATGTTTACCAGTTCATGGAAATGGAAGCTGAATTAGGAAAGTCCATAAATATAAAAGTGGTTCAGAATAGGGTGGCACAGGCAACTGGTGCCTCCCCACCACCTCATTGTGAAAGAGCTGAAGGAAATAGAAGCTGGAACATCTGATGCTGTTTGTACTCAGCACAAGTAAAAGCCTAGAATGTCAAAGAGTTTAATGAATTCTTGGTTCGCAGGACAATAAATGATTATAATAATAGAAAAATGTAGACCATTGGTAAATAAAATCCACACCAGGCTAAAAAAATCCATCAGATCAGAATATTGCATTTAGATAGAACAAATATTGAATACAATTTTATAGTCATTTTATATATATATATATATATATAAAATTAACAATAATTAGAAAAGCAGAAAAGGATAAACACTAAGAAAAAGTCACAGATTTGCAATTGCTATATTTCGAACTACTAGAGTTCGTCTAGGGCAAGAAGACAAGTGACGGTGATATATATAATGAATTAAGTAAAATTGTACTTACGAAGCTGTAGACAATGGAGTGTTCAAGTTGTTAACACTAACTCCACTTACTTTTTTAAAACTTAGGACTAGTTTCGGGAGAGGTCCTTCCCATCATCAGCTGTTGTTGACTGAATGCCATTGTTCGAAACGGGGGATGGACACCTGTTCGCTCCTATGGTGGTATCTTGTGGTTCCAGTAGAAACTTGCCGAGTTCATCTAGCGGCAGAAAAGAAAAATTCATTTAAGTTCTTCATATTTTTTAAAATGAAAATTCTCTCCCACATGGATAGTTCTATTGCGTTATGAAGTTGTTTCAGTAATTTAATTTCTGGTTTGATTTCATGATTTTTGTTTGAAAAATACACAAAAATAACAGCATGAGGTCAATAATAAATAACATAAACTCACCCACATACCAACTAGCAGAAAAACTGATCAACATTTTCAATTTGTTTAAAAAATTCCAAAGCTTAAACATTAAAAACTCATTGTAATCTTAAAACAAGTTAGGAACAGGGAAGTTGTTACATATACAACTGAGTTAGTATTAGGTGACACTAAAACTTCACTAACTGATTAATTCTTCAGAACATGTTTCCTTTGCCTTCCTTTAGCCGAATGACGCCTTGGTCTCCTTTGATCTTGCATCTTTGTTTACTAGTATTCCTACAAAAAAACTGCTCCTAAATCTACAGAATTGGCTAAAAAGTATAAACTTGACAGCAGAAGAAATTGAGGATTATACAATCTCACTAAATTTTTGCTCCATTTCTGGCAAATTTATTCACGAGTGCTGTAGAAACACACATTACTACGGCATTCCCTTTAACATTCAAAGTATGGTTTCATTACGTGGATGACATTCTGGCAACAGTTCCAAAAAAACAAACAGATGATGCCCTAAAATTACTAAATTTGCATGACCAAAATATTAAATTCACTATGGAATTGGAGGAAAATGGTCTTTTACCGTTTTTGGACCTAAAAATATACAGGAGAAATGACATAATTTCATTCGGCATATATAGGAAACCTACACATACAGATAACCACATAAAGAATAACAGTTTCAACCTTACACCACACCAACATGCCATTATAAACAGCCTTGTCCATAGATTGGTAAACATCCCACTCAAAAAGAAGAATATTCAGCAGAATACCGTTATATCATCAAAACAGCCCTCAACAATGGATTCAGCAGCTCTTTAGTTGATAAGATGAAACATTTCAAAAGACAGAAAGATATTAAAAACACCACAACTCTCTCCACAATAAAAAAGGACATGGTTTTTAAAAGATTCACATATCATCCGTGGGCAAACAGGGCATTGGTGAAAATCTTTAAAAATTATGATATATGTTTGGCTGCACAAAATAAATTTAGTATTCGAAAGCTTCTGAACAGCAACAAAAAGGATGTTATTCCACCCAGCAAGAAGTCAGGAGTGTATCAGATAGACTGTTTGGAGTATAGGCAAAACAATACGAAATTTGGAGACAAGGACCAAAGAACACTTCAGAAGTTTAAAATATAAACAAGTGGATAAATTGGCGGTTGCAGATCACTTTTGGACTTAGGATCATAACATTGCAGGAGAAACCAAACTGTTAAAAGCTAGTCAATCCCCAGCTGAAGATGAGAGCAAATGCTCTTGAAACATGTTCTGAAGAATTAATCAGTTAGTGAAGTTTCAGTGTCACCTAATACTGACTCAGTTGTATATTAAAAACTCATTTGAGCTAGTTGAAAAACTTACACATAACAAAATAAAAACTCGTGCTATAATGGTGTCATTTGACGAGAAAGCCTTATTTCCTAGCATTCCAATAGAAAACTTGATGCAAATTCTAAAAAAAATGGTTAACATCTATAAACTTAAAATCAGAAGAAGTAGAAGATTTGATGAAACTAACTGATATTTGCATCCAACAAAACTTCTTCAGTTTCAATAAAAAATATTACCAACAAGTTTCCGGCCTAGCCATGGGAAACCCGTTGTCTCTGTTTCTGGCAGATCTTTTCACGAGTTCCTTCGAAATACATGTCACCAAAGTTTTCCTGTTGATCTTCAAGACATGGCATAGATATGTGAATGACTTATTTGCAATAATACCAAAAAAAAAACATTCTATAAATGCATTAAAACTCCTTAACTTACAACACAAATTTATACAGTTTACCATAGAAGAAGAGAGATGGATGTCTCCAATTTCTAGATTTAAAAGTAATTAGAAGTGCAAACAGTCTTAGCTTTGGAATTCACAGGAAACAATCACACACAGAATATTACATGAAAAATGATAGTTATAACCCCATCCCACATAAATATGCAGTGTTTCACAGTTTTAGCACACAGACTAATCAACATCCCATTGACGGAAACAGAGTACAAAATGGAATACTAACACATAATGAAGACTGCTATAATCAACGGTTTCAACATAGACTCAGTAACAAAAATCATCAATAAAGCTAAAAGACAAAAATTGATTAAGGAAGTTTCCACACATAAGAACACCAAAGAAAGACAAATTCAAAAGTCCCACATACCATCCAATTTACCCCAACAAATTTAGGAAGATATTCCAAGAACATGGAATAATGTTAGCCCCAAAGAACAAATATAATATACAAAATTTAGTACATTGCACAATGAAAGATACCATCCCCACAGAGCAAAAATCAGCAATAAATGAGATTAAATGTGCAGATTGTGAGCAGAGCTACATTGGGAAAGTGAAAAGAAATTTAGAAATTGGAAGAAGAGAACACTTTGGGAAGATTAGATTGAAACAGACAGACAAATTAGCAATAGCAGCTCATTTTTGGAACAAAAATCATGAGATAAAAACCGAAATTAAATTGCTCAAACAACTTCACAACCCAATAGAACTATCCACGTGGGAAAGAATTTTCATTTTAAAAAATAAGAACTTAATGAATTTTGATTTTCCACCGCTGGATGAACTCTGCAAGTTTCTACTGGAACCACAAGATACCACCACAGGAGTGAACTAGTGTCCATCCCCTGTTTTGAACAACATTCAGTCAACAGCAGCCGATGATAGGAGGGACCTCTCCCGAAACTAGTCCTAAGTTTTAAATAAGTAAGTGGAGTTAGTGTTAACAACTTGAACACATTAGTGTAGGATATAATGAAGTTTATAAAAATTATATATTTTTATTTTAAAGTTCAAGCTTGCAGTGTACGGGAAACAATATTATGAAACTAATTTGTCACATTGTGTTACAAAGGTTTATTAAAAAAAAAGTGTCTCATGCTGGAGGGTGAATCTGCATTCAACCATGATATCACTGCATACACTGCCACAGTCCTTGCAGTGTTCACTGCCTGTGGTGCCTGACTAGTAAAAATGGGTGTTTTACACCATTAAAAAAAAAAAAAAAAAAAAAAAAAAAAAAAAAAAAAAATTGCCAGAGAGCTAACAAAACACACACACACTAGTCAGCTTCTATAGTGGATGCCATATAACAGAACTGCTGTAGTGGTTACACAGTCTTGGTGGATACCTAGTGAACTACACACTATAATGAGTAGGACTTAAAATTTTTGAATGCAACAGTTGATTCTTTTTTTTTTTCCCGAAGGGTGTACATAAAATGATTTAGTGCTACGTAAATTTGTAATGTCTGTATTAGATAAAGGTTAATGTAATATATATTTGCATAAAATAATTTTTAAAAAAAATATTTTGTATTTAAAATAGTGTCCATGTTATAATAATACTATATATATATGTAATGTAATTTTTCATGTTCAAAAGCCAGCTGAAATATGGAATCACCATGAAGAGACTTGCCCAAGGGGTGTATATATGTATTACTAATAAATAAAATATTACTCATCTATTACTGTTAATGGAACTGAAAATAAATTTGCAAGAGAAATGTATAGAGAGAAAACATTAAGCTGGTTTTATGTAACATTTTACATTTGCTATTTTTTAAAGGCTTATTGTCAGTACTTATAAACTTGTGTATGTGTAGCAGGTGTTACCTTATCTAAAAATATAATTTTTGTTAATATTGGTAATATGTCAACTGATTAGTTTTGGTTTTGCAACACTGTGGGCTTGACATATTTTCACAGTGATAGTTATAGCACCATTTCTCTTGAACTATGGAGATACTTGGCAAACCACCCAGCTCATGTTGATTTAGAATTAATAATTATTGCTATTCTGATGTATTGAATATGAGCAGTATTAAAGGGCACATCCAGCTTGTTTTTTGTGAAATAAAAGTTTCTTGAATTTTAGACATATCGGGAGCATTTGGAGGGTCAGAAGCACAAGAAGAAGGAATCTGCCTTGAAAGCTGGATCTGCACCAGTGGCTCGTGGAGGAAATGCTCTCAGATGTGAACTCTGTGATGTAACTTGCACAGGATCAGATGCATATGCTGCACATATCAGGGGTGCAAAACATCAAAAGGTCAGTACAATCTTGATAATGCAAGCAGGTGGTGTGTTACGACCAAACTGGATTTTTATGTTTTTTTTTTTCTTTCTTTCTTGGTATGCACATGTCTGAAAACTTAAAAATGTAATCAATTTGGCTACTAGAACCATTATATTTAATTTTAATGCTACATATTTTTACACATTTTGCACGGTACATCTTTTTAAGATAATTGCAATTGTATTTATTTTTTTAACTTAAATTTAAATTCACAGCAAATGCCATTAAATGCATGGAAATATAGGAAATTATAATATATATATTAGCTTATGCAATTTTAAATTGAAAATCATTAATTAGTAAGTTATTAAGTAAGTTAAGTTAGTAAGTTATACAAGTGGTGGAAATGAGGTTGCATTTGTGGAATTTCCTGAAGGTGAACAGATATCAGTAGTGCTATTTTTAATTCCAATATTAATTTGAATATTTCATTGCTGTGGTACACCTATTTATACTGTGCTCTTATTTGACACTAGTTCAGTTTTATAGTTACTATCTCAGGTGAACATTAAACTGTTTGTGAATTTCTATCAGGATGTCCCCAGCCACATGATCTTTAGCCACTAATTTATGATGCTGGATAATTGTGGATGATGCTTTTAACACAGGTGTAGAAGTGGTGTTTTTACAAAAAAACTAAGCTATACAGTGAAATCTTGATTGAAACAGCAAATGAGATACATTTTGTAACAAAAATAACAGCTGCATTCAGTTAACATGTACTTTGTTTATGCAGTAGCATAAAGATTCAAAACTAGTTTCATAATGATGTGCTGTCATGATTACAGCACTCCTACCACAGAATAAAGTCCAGGTGTCAAAATACTGTGCTTTTTGAGAAGCACGGTGGTAACCTAAGTTCAAACAAATCTACACTTCACAAGGGATATCTTGTATGCTATGAGCAAATTGTGGTGCCCATAAGAATAGAAGTATATTGCAAATGTAATAATAAGATGAGTTTGAAGATAGAAACTGTACATGATTGCCAGTAGAGTTCTAGAATGCACAGGCCTCATTTGTTAGTCAAGGGCTAAAAGTGTTATGATCTGGGGGTGTACAAAGTAAAATTGGTAATTACAAATACTAATTGGAACTTGTACCTGGAAGCTAATCATAATTAAGATCATTGTATGATTGAGTGGAAGTATGATCTTATTGCTCCACTCAATTGTATAATAACCTTAATTATGACATTTTTTAACTGATGCAGCAATGTACACGTTGAAGGCTATAAACTGCATATTTAATTTGTTTGTCAAATCCTCGGCAGAAAAATAAAAGACCCTCTAGAAGACATTGCTACGAGCCATATACATCTGTTTAATCATACACCAGTGAATCGTAATGTTGAGAAATTTTCATTATTATAAAAATATACTGATTGCAGACAAAATTTTATCCCTGAAGATATGGAGAAATATGTTGACAAATGTAGTTTCATGCTGTAGGATTGCATAGAAATTGTGACATTTAATTGTGCCATTGTGTTAAATTAATTTAATTATATTTGGTTTAAATAAAACCATTTTTGGATCATTTTTTTAATATCCTATGCAATTATTTTGTTATATATATATATGTATGTATATTTTTGAGTTTTGTATTATTTTTAAGATATATAAAAATCTGAAATGAATGGATGTCCCTAAACCCTACATATTGCTTAAACATAGCAAGAGCATTGGTCTATGATTTAGAGTAATCATGTAAATATAAAAATCTGAAATGAATGGATGTCCCTAAACCCTACATATTGCTTAAACATAACAAGAGCATTGGTCTATGATTTAGAGTAATCACGTAATTACAAGGAAGGAAAAAAATTTCAAGTAATATTAAATACAGCTTAAGAACTGTAATATTCACAGTATATCGTTTTACATTTAAAAACTATTAAGCATCTGGATATTCATATGTATACTGGTGGAGGGCTTTTGACTTTTTCATCTATCCAGCTGATATTTACTGTTTTTACAGCTGCAGTATTGTGGTGGATGATTTTATTAAAATTGCACGATTGATTCTATAAGAATGGCACATTATATTAGTACATTCCCAAGTTATCTAGAAAGCTCTTAGCCCCAATATAAAAATTCTAGACATGTCATATGCATAATTTAAGCAGTACAAAAGATGTTACAGAAAAAAGTGACAGTAGAAGAATTATATTATGATACTAATTTTATTTGAATTCTCATTGTGTGTGTAATAGGAAACTGGTAAGGATGTAGCTCATTTTGAATGGATTCCTAGTTAAATATTCACTAAAATCTTAATTTTTAATTGATATTATTGTATGATTTAGTTAAACTACACACTTTTAATGCTTCACTTGTCATAATGAATAGAACCGGTTTCTAGAACATTTGGTTCTCATCATCAGCCAGGCTAAAATCCAACTGTTGGATCATGATTGAGCTGTGGGAATATGTATTCTGTTCTGGTGGCAGTGTGATAAACTTGTAGTTTGTTTTCATCTCCGGCAGTGTCGAAGTTCATTAGACTGTCTTTGTATTTGTAGATAAAGGTTTTCTCCCAGGTTGCTAGTTCCGTAGGTCCTTGTACTTATTTTAATAATTTTGCTTTATTGATTATGTGGCGATTTTATGTCCAAAAATGATATGCCACTGCTGATTTCTCTATGTGCTTGTAATTTGTTCCTGAATTGTTCCTTCCACCATGTGCCTATGTTTCTCTTTGTTTTTCCAATGTAGATATTTTCCACATTCTGCACAATTTATTTTGTAAATACCTGCGTTATTCTCTTGTGGAATACTGAAATTAACATTGTCTATCAGTAAGTTTTTAACATTAAACCTATTAACTGTGCCAACCTGATATTAAACTCTTTAAGAATATTCTGAAATTTTTTGTAGCCCATGGATGATGTGTGAACTTTTTAAAAATTAGATTATCTTTTCTTACTGAAAATGTTGTGGTTTCTTTGATATATTTTTGTCTCTTGAATTTCTGCACCTTTTTGTGTACTAGTTCTTTTTTAAAACCATTTTTAACTGTTGTTTCTTCTATTTGTTTGTATTCATTAAAATATTCTTCTTTGCTAATATGTAGGCTAACTAGGCGGTATGTTAAACTGTTTATAACTGCATATTTGTGCACTGTAGGGTCAAAACTGTCAGCTTTGATGTGTAATTATCTACATGTATTCTTTCTGTATATTCCAAGATTTTCTTGACTTCATTATTTTAATATCCAGGAGTGGCAACATGTTATCTGTTTCTGTTTTTTTTCTGCATTATTCATTCAAAAAGTTCAGTCCCAAAAATTCTAATGCATGAACGATTGCTTTCAAACTAGAATAGTGAAACAGTAATTGTCGCATGTACAGAGCTCTCGTCACGCTTTGCATGACTCAAACTCTCCCTAATGGCTAATAGTTTTGGAATGTGAGGAATGGGCCAGAGTTGCCGTCAGTTTCTTTGAGGCAGTGGACAAGGGCATAATATGGCATTAAACGTGTTGTTGAAGTGCGCAAAGAAGTGAGAGGATTGCGAATATTTTTGATTTGAAGTAGGGGAGTGAGGAAGAGGGGGAAGAAGCTTTGAGAGCATGTGTATTCTAAGAAATGACAATGGAGGTATGGACTGTAGTGAGCAACAGAATAGGTTGAATATGAAAATTTGTTTCGCATAGAAAGAAAGCAAAGAAGCATATGTTAGTTAAAAATATTCTAATAAAGTGACAATTTTTTGAATTTTGTTTATTTGTTTTATTTACGGACACACTAACTTTTCATGCCATCTCCATCTTATTCAATTCAGGGTGTGAAAGGACTGATTAATTTTGCTTAGAAACCTTTGCTTTCATGCTTGAGGTTCTTTTATGTGCCATAAATCTACAATGCGGGACACTTGGCTTTACTTTCTTTTCAAAGGAACCGTATTTAGATTTTTATGACCAAAAAAAACTCGGTGAACTATGGCCAGCATTGAACCTGCTATCTTGGATCTGTCAGGCAAGTGTGGTTATCATTACAGAACCAGGATCAATAACAAACCATAAAATATGTGTAAGGTAACACATTTAAAATTGATGCAAAAGATGTTTGCTCATATACTGACTTTATTTTAGAGCATGATTTATGTACTACCTGCATCCATTGTTTTTTCCCACCCATCATTTTTTTTATCTGGTCCCTCCAAAAATGAATCAAGGTTCTACTGTATAGCAATGTCAAGGTGAAGCTTGGTGGTTTCGTCATGCTTGTGCCAATATTCCAGTTGATGCAAAACAAGTGAAGGAAAAAGATGAACTGGTACAGAAACTATAACTTAGAAAATTTCTTTTGTATTATATTGGCTGACTTCTGCACAACGTTGTAGCCTATTTTGCGTTACCCAGGGGACACCACTTGGAGGCAGGCTACTTTATCCCCCAAACCAAATTTCAACAAATAATACTACTGTGGATACCAGCATACATGGGAGTGATAGGTAATGAGAATGCAGACTTTCTGGCCAAAAAGGAGGCAGTGCTATATTCAAATCCAATAAAGCCCTCTGATTTAAATGTAAAATTAAAAAATATCAAAACAAAAATAACAACATAATATTCAAATGGAAATATCTAATAAAAATTATTCTAATATAAAAGAAACGGTACAAAAAATAAAAAATCTATCAAGGAAGGAAGCAGTTGCTCATTTAAACTGGCAAATGGGCATGATTGTCTGGCGGAACATCTACACAGATTTGGTTTTATGAATGATAACACATAAGATCTGCAATACTGACAAGATGCTAAACGAGAACATCTATTGGAATGCACAGAACTGAGGAAAATACACAAATTATATTGGCTGGCCAGGGAAAAATTGATAGATCAAAAACCTGCACATTAGATCAACAACAACATTTCTTTTGTTAAAATGGTTGTCTATAACATTCAAGTTACTGCATGTCATATGGCAAGATGTTTATGGAGATGCAGCTGCAATGAAAGCAATTATACAGCAAAGGGAAAATCAGTATAGAACTATAGCAAATCTGTAAGGAGTGTAAAGGAAACATTATTTGAATCATTTTTAATTTCAAAGTACAAGGACTCATTCAGAAGTTATGGCAACTACTTTTTATCTCTCTGAAATGTGCCAATACCAAAACTTAAATATTTACATTTGAAAATACGCTACATGAACTTTTATAATGTTGCCATCTAATCATACTATATATGCTAGTTGTCTAACAATGGCAGTGTATAATGGAAGTAACCAAATTCTAACAAGCATTTGCACAAGATAAGCTTACTCTGCAGCTGCAATGCACAAAAAGTGAAGCAGAGATACTGGAAGCATTAAGCTATTGTGCTGTATCCAATTGTAGAGTAGCAAGGTGAGTAGAGGCCTTCAAATGGGGAAAGAGTGAAATACCTAAGAACCTTGCAATGTACGTCCTGTGTCAGGTGACAGACACGCTAGTGGCTATGGTTGAGTAGTTCCTAATTGACAGAAAATGCTAGGCCATAATAGAATTGACCCAGCAATTCCTGCATCATCACTAAACTGAATTGTATGGCATGACTTAAATTTATGTGATTCCTGTGTTCAACTGCATTATTGAAATTGACTAAACAAGGGCATGAGCATATGAATCTAAACTGAAGTGACAGTCCAATGAATGAGATCCTGAATCACCATGGAGACACAAGATATGACAAAATCCATCACCCACAAGACTATCATCATTTTGGTATATGACATTGAAGATTGCAATCTTAAATCTTAAAAGACATTTCCAAAGACAGAAAGTTATTAAAAACACTACAACTCCACGTTAAAGGACGTGGTTTTTAAAAGATTCATATATCATCCGTGGATAAACAGGGCATTCCTGAAGATTTTTAAATATTATGATATACATTTGGCTGCACAAAATAAATTTAATATTGGGAAGCTTATGAACAGCACCAAAACAGATGTTATTCCACCCAGCAAGAAGTCGAGAGTGCATCAGATTGATTGTGTGGAGTGTGATCAGATAGGCAAAACAATACGAAATTTGGAGACAAGGACCAAAGAACACTTCAGAAATTTAAAATATAAACAAGTGGATAAATCGGCAATTGCAGATCACTTTTGCACTTAAGATCATAACATTGCAGGAGAAGCCCAACTGTTAAAAGCTACCACCAATCCTAAGGAATTGACAATATGGGAAAATATTTATATTTTAAAAAATAAACATAGAGTTATGAATTGTGAAATTTTCTGAGTCTGTATTTGCCATTTTTCCTAACCGAGTGTTCAATTTTGCTTCTAGACTTGTTTGTCTTGTATATGAATCTTGTACTTGCAAAGCTGTTGACAATGGAGTGGCAATTTAACTCCATAGAGTTATGAATTTTGACATTGCACCAATGGACTTCCTGTTCCGTTATCTAATGGAACCACCAGATGCCACTGCGTCACCTGCTAGAGTTAGTCAGTCCCCAGCTGAAGACGAGAGCTAATGCTCTTGAAACATGTTCTGAAGAATTAACCAGTTAGTGAAGTTTTATTGTCACCTAATACCGACTCATTTGTATGTATGACATTCAAGATGTTTAGACTTTAATTCAGTTTATGAGGGAAGAACTTATATGCACAGTACTGCTGGTCATTTGTGCGGTACTGCACTGTGCAGTACAAGAGAAAAATCCTTAACTGTTTAGCAAAGCTATAGTATTACAGGACAATGCTTCATCTCGTATGGCAAGTAAAGTTACATGTTTAAAATCATTTGAGATATGTCAACCTAAAAGTGATTTTAATCATATAACTAGCTTAACTATGTTGGTCCCATATATTTTTTAAAAAGAAGTTTTCAAAACATTTATAAATACAGTTGTATTTTTATAGCATTTGGGATGGGAGATCTTACTACACCATATCTATTCTCCTGATTTAGTCCTTTGTGACATTCCCAAAGTGAAGAAGCCATTGCTTGGGGAATACTTTGTAACTGCATTTCGGTATGAGTTAGCACACATTGATAAATCTGATGTAGCCAATGGTATTTTCTTTCTTCCCCATCATGGGCAACAAACCATGCATAATCTAGATCACTTTGAAGGATTTTAAACAGCTTGTACATATAGGATATTTAGAGTATTTATTTAACAAATCCAAATAAAATTTTTAAATCAATCACATTTTGGGCACATTTGTTTATACACTACTTTAAACTATATACCATTCTAAAATTATGTTGAATATCATTAAATAATTTAGCAAATTATAACTCGCTGTACTTCACTACCCTATTGCTGTATTTCCTGTGACCCCATATACCCAAACACTGCTGTTCCAGAGTTATAGGACCCTTCCTAATGTTTAAATCTAACCCTTCACACTCCACAGTTCATTGCCTTGTTTACTAATATGTTTCAACCATTTTGCTCTCACTTTACCTAAATAAATGCAAATTTTTCACCATGACTTCCTTATTTAACATTCTACATCTTTTTCCCTGTAGTTTCTTTTGGTAAATTGGACCAACTCTGCATTCCTAGCTTCTCCCTAAGAAACTTGGTTTCCTGGCATTGTAATATATGCATCGTCTTTCTGGCTACACAATGGATGTTTATCCAGCTTCCTCCTTACTCTTAAACCCTTAAATTTTACAACCCCTGTTCTTGCCCATGCGAAGCCTTCTCTTGCTGCTTTATCACATATTTTAACATAATTTTCCCTGTTCCAAACTTTTTTCATTTCTCTGTGTACAAGGTGTTTTGAAATTAAAACTAGCAGGTACTTTTTGCCTTTCAATGTCTTTGATTCTTAACTTAATTTATTTACACAAATCCCTTCGTAATGCTTCCCTAGCTCTCCACATGTCCCTAAAACCAATTTTATCTAGACTTTTCTTTATCTTGTTAAGCCAAGAAGCATCTTGATTAAGCCTTTGCTGACACACCAGACACTGATACAAAACACTTAAGTTCATCTGAATTTCTAATTCTAAATGAGTATTTTAATACTCTCTCCATAATTTTCCCCTTTATTACCTATTATTTCTAGTTATACTTGTGCAAGGTGAGGCTCTTTGTAAGTGCAATATTTGTTTGCAGAAGTTTCTGTGTACAAATTCATATTAGCCCACCTTTCCTCCAAACCCCAAATCTCTACTCCATAGAGCATTTTTAGCCTCCACCACTGTCCCATACACTCTCTCCAATCAGTTTACTTGCATCTCTGGTATTTTATCTAAATATGAAAGCTATAAAGTTTTCAGAGAAAAGTTCACTTTAGCTACTATCATCTTCTTTTGATCACTCCATTCACCCTTACTAAAACTAAGATCTCACTCCTAAGTAATCAAATTTGTTAATCACCTCAATTTCTCTTTCTTGCCAACACCAATACTCATCTTTCCTTAACTTGCTGCCCTTCTTAAAAACCATAATTAATTATTTCCTTAGATTAGTATTCAAACTGCACTTCTTGCAAAAATATCTATTTCTTGAATTGTACATGTGTACAAATGGTTTCATACAAGATGTATGAGAATGAAATAAAAAGATTTCATAAAATCACGCTTGTCCATTTACCTAATCAGAGATTTCTGCATCTAAACCCCATGTGGTGTCATCTTTAAAAAGTATTGTCATTCACTTTCAAATATATACAATAATTTCCTGTGTTGGAGTATTTTCAAGAGAAAATGTAATGACTTTGAATCGATATTTTGTACGTGATGTGTATGTATGCATTAATAAAAAAAGTTAACCTGCAGTATGTGTTTTCATATACTTTATAAGGGGGAAGAGGATTGCATTAATAAATTTTATTTTGTTAATCATAATTTCCCTTTCATCTGGTCACTGAATGTTTACTAATGTTTAAGACTTGTGGACCTTTATATATATACCTATTTTGCATGTGGTGTAATGTACGAAGAAGAAAGTGCTATGTACCACAGGCAGGTGAGAGAGAGAGAGATAAATAAATAAAAACGTCCCATGTCCAAATTAAAGCAGCTTTCCATTCATACACTGTAGAACTCATCTCTTAACAATGTCTAGTGCTTCATAGTATGATCATATTGGTGGATCATCAATTGCCACCAGCACTATTGTCATCATAGTTTTCATTTTCCTTCTCCAGCACTGATTAGAGGATCATCTTTGTGCCTTGATACCCTCTTTCTGTTTAAGCGCTCTAATCAATGCCGATGTAAATGTTCATACCCACATTGTAATGTTCTCTAGCAATTTACCTATCATTGCACGTCTGTGCACTCTAAACCACAATCTTATATTGGGCAAAAAGTGGAAAAACAATCCTGAAGATAGTTTCCCTTCCGAAGAGTTTCTTTTCCATGTTTAACAGTGGAAGATTCTCCGTATTGCTTTAAATTTAATATGTCATCTAATGGAGATAAATGTCTTTTGAGCCTGCGGTTTGAAGCTTTGAAATGCTATGTCTAATTCTGTGAATTCTAAGGCTTTTGCTTCTATCGTTTGTCCTGACACAATTAACATTTCTTGTTTTGCTGAAACACACTACCACATCCTTATATATAACTTCGTTGTCATTTTAAAACTTTCTGATGTGCAGTTAATTATCATTGTGCAGTTCTTTGAATAATTCCTGTCGTATTCACATAAAAATAGGAATTTCCTGTCTGCATCTCTCTAATTTTAGGAATTTAGGTGATTTTTGTTACACTAGTTTCACATTTTAATTGTACTCGGTGATATCCATTTTTTCTTTTAAAATTACTGAATTGAAGCCATTCAAACATAAAAATGTGTAATATTTTGACACTTTGCCTATTGTGAGAGGGAAGTAGGAGTGAAAGGCATATGACTATGTATACATTCCAGAAGCTCAAGGTCACCTAGAACTACCAGTGGTTTGTTTGTATCTTCCAAGAAGTACAACCTGTACCAAAATTAAGCTCTCAATATTATTTAGGTAAAGTCATTACAATGCATGTTACATTTTGATCCTCTGTATCTGTGAAGAGACATTTTAATTCATATTTCTGTTAAAATTTATGCCCATAATATAGGGTGTATTTAAATAAACTTTAATGGCAGTTTTTAGGAACTTAAAAACAGTCTGTTAATAAGGGGTGTCTGCCTTTGAGTGTCCATTCAATATGCCTTCACATTAATTAAACATCAAATTTTGGAACTGGACAGTTTGGAATTAACAAGGTTTTACTTTATAGCTTATTAGAGTAAATTATTTAGCAGTCTAAAAGAAATTTATATTTTTACAGGTTGTTAAACTTCACACAAAACTTGGCAAACCAATTCCGTCAACAGAGCCGGTGGTGGTGGGAGCATCGAAGACGACTACAACTGGGACCACAGCATCTACCACAGCTGCATCAAAAACTTCTGCAGTTACTACAGTCAAGACAACTGTAACAGGTGTTGTCCAGAAAACTGTTACTGCTGCACCAAAAATTAATTTTGTAGCAGGTCAGTCTGATCTGTGGCGATAGGAATTTTTGGACCCTTATCAAAATTATTTTCGTGGGATTAGGAATTTTTGGACCCTTATCAAAATTATTTTCTTGGGATTTAGAGGAGCTTGCTACCATCTTTTGTAAGAATTAAAAACCTTAGAGAGATAGGTGAAGTATTTGTACTAAATATATTCTCATCTTTCAGCTGGGTCTTTGGGTACAGTGGGAACTGGGGCTGCAGGTATCAAGACTGAGCCGTCAGATGGCAAGGTGGACAAACAAGATGAGCCTTCCATGTCTGATTCTGAGCTGACATTAAATGATAAAGATGTTCAACCTGTTGGGCAGGATTACATTGAAGAGATAAAGAATGATGAAGGTTAGTAATTGTCACTAATTGACATGAAAGATTAGTTTAATGGTTTAGCTTAATAGGTGACGGAGGCAAAATTGTGAGTATAGGGAATGCCATATGTAGCTGATGGAAAACTAGTTTAGTGATCCAAAGAAATAAATTTGTAAAAGGTTGCTGATTTTTTCAGAGAATGAGGAGGAAAAAGATAGGATTTTGAAAAAATTAGCCATAATACATCACATGTTCCGGCATTTTTGTAATTTGCATTGTTACTTCTCAAGACTTCAGCTGTGAACCATCTAAAACCTTATACATTGCTTCATTTTTATTGTCTTACTAATGAATAGACTGCAGTCTTGAACTGTAGTACTTTTAAGTTTCAGTTATTGAAAAATATTTTTATTTAACTGTTTGATTTGCTACTGATGGATAATGCTGGTGATAGCTTAATCTTAATGGCCTAGAAGCCCTATAAGATTCGTTTTCTATAAGATTGGTTTTAATCTTTAAGACATTTAGGAAACTAAATAATGTAACATATTGAAGAAAATTTGCTTAAATTCATTTTTAGATAGGTAATGGTATCAAAAGTAATAAATTTCCATTGATCACAAAATAATTAATGAAAATATTTTATTATATCACAGAATTTTGGCCAATTTCAGTTTCCTAAGATTGATAACTTAGCATTACTTGCTTTGAGTTTAACAAGACTTATCAACCGCTTACTCTTATTCACTTCAGCACTGGAGCACATAATGTTAGGTCCCCCCCCAAAATAGTAATGCATGTTATAATAAATGTGAAAATTTATTGCTGCAGGCTTTAGGTTAATTCTTAGGATAATATTAAAGCTTTAAATCCCCTTAATTTATTAGGGATTGATCTTATAATAGCATAGGCAAATAAGTATTATTCTGGTTGAACATGAACTGAATGTTAATTTTC
Organism: Metallyticus violacea; assembly: GCA_030762175.1. NCBI lineage: Eukaryota > Metazoa > Arthropoda > Insecta > Mantodea > Metallyticidae > Metallyticus > Metallyticus violacea. The sequence goes on along the minus strand of CM060845.1, from coordinate 118,028,462 downwards.
TTTTCAGTAATGCACTCATGCATCTTGTATCTTTTTGTTCCAAGCATGCATTTCATTCTCCAGGAAATAAAATATTTTAAAATGCTTAAAAAACACCTCCATGGCCTCACACGGAAACAGACTGAGTTAAAAACATTTAAAATAATAATATAAAACCTTCTTAATGTTTCACAATTTAAATTCAGGACTATTTTCTTTGCTTACTGTTAAATGACTAATGGTTGATGATTTGAGCAAAGGTCTCGTGAAACATGTCCTGAATTTTTAAGTTTAGAGAGTGAAATGTTAAGAATATTTTATCATTATATTAATATTTTAAATGTTTTTAACTCTGTTTTCTTGTTCATTAAGAGTGACGCAATAGGAGTTATTAAGCATTTTAAAATATTTTATCTACTGGAGATTTTATACTCATTTTCACTATATTGATTCCTGAATATATTAGAATTGAAATGAATTTCATTATTATTTTATTCTTGTGTGTGTGGATAATGTGTATTTAATCTGCCAACTTCTGTAAGTCATTCAAAGTGTTTCAATGATTGAATATATACCCAGAGATTGTTGTTGCCTAGTTATCATATATTCACCATTTCAGAGTAAAGGGGGGGGGGGAACTTTATGTAGTCAACTGCGAACTGGAGATTGAATCCAGGCCTACCAGTGGCGGGTAAATATGTGTGTGTATGAGGCATGGCAGTCCCGATTGTGATGTTGGTAGTTAATGATACGCAAGGCCTGAACTTAATGTTTAAATGCATTTTCATTTGGTTTAATATCTAATTTTGGGATGAGATCTTTATGCATTGGATTTGAAAACCCCAAATTTGATGTAAATTTTGACATACTTTACCAGTTTCACAGTTTCTATGGCATTTATTTCGCTTTTCTAATAATTATTTCAATATATTTTCATGTTTGCAATTGTTATATTTTTTCACACCTTTTTATTTATCTGTTCATTTTATTATAACAAAAGAGTGGGAAGCGCATATGAAGTGTGTCCTTTGTGAAGGTAATTATGTACAAATAAATTGCAGATGCTGTCTTTTCTTAGCAACTAAAATGCCCAGAACAACGAATTCACTTTTATACCCTATCCCGCTGACTATTGCTTGCTGTGTATATGTTATTGGTTAAAATGTTGGAAGTTATGGAGAAAATTATTTGAACAGAGTTCATTCAGTGTGTAATACTGTTGATGAGTAGAATGTTTCTTGTAAAGCAGCATTGTTATGTTGAAGCTGAGGGGGCTTTGTTACAGAATTGTGTTCTCCACAGAATTTTGTTTTGTAAAATCAGTGTAAGATATTTAGAGTGAAAAAATCAGTTCTCACACTACTGCACATTAATGCAATGTCTGCACAGGATGGTCTGCTATTTTATTTGTCCAAGGACTATCCTACATTATATGGAATGTGGAAAAGTTATCCTTTGTGAGCTACTACAAAAGAATTGCAACTAGGAAATTGTAGGATGCCATGACAAGAAGGCAGAACGTCTATGTGGAAAATATGTAATGTACATGCAACATTAGGGCAAAATAAAAATCTGTGGTTATCAGTAGACATAACCATAGAATATTGCTACTGTTACATAGGTTATGTTCAGCAGGATATTCTGGAACTGAAACAGGCAGGATAAACAATTTGTACAAATACTGAGTAATTGGAGGTCAGTCATTCAGTTGCTGGGCTATATTGAAAATCCATTCCAGCAACTGTTCCAGAAGTTGTGATTATGGTTTAAGGGTGCAAAACAGGTAGTCATTAGCGCTCATTCCATTAGGTGAAAGGATTCTTTTATTTGTAGCAGATGCTACAAGGTTTATGCTGAAGGCAGGAGAAATTTACTTGTTAGGTGCATGATCTAAGAATATGTGGTCGTTCTGAAACTAACGTCTCCTATTTTTATTCATGGAAACTACAGAAAATACATAAAACACAACAGCATAGGTAAATAGAACAATATTTCAGCTACAGACTGTCATTTTTCAACATAGTGACCACCATTCATTATGCAGTTTTTCCAACGATGAACCAGAGCCTGCATGCTTGTAAAAATCTGAACAAGCTGAGGCTAACTACTTCCTTACAGCTTTGACAAACAGCCATGAAGTCCATCTTTCAGAGGCCTAAAGAGATGAAAGTCTGAAGGCGCTAAATCAAGACTGTACTTGGATGTGGTAAGATTTTGCAATGAGTTGCTTGGTCGCAAAACTGCTATGGGGCCTGGCATTATCATGTTACTGGTGAAAGTTGGTCTTCTTCTCTGGGCTTACCCTGGAAATTCTGGCTTTCAGCTTAGTCAGTGTCGTCTTGTAGCGTGCTGAATTGACAGTTGCTCCAAGCTCCAGGACATCCAAAAGAACCACACTCTGGCTATCCCAGAAGACTGTGCACATCACTTTACCTGCAGATGGCTGTGTCTTGAATTTCTTTGACAGAGAATTCTCATGTTGCTATTCCAAAGACGTCTTTTGGATTCCGGCTTATACTGGTGACACCACATCTCATCTCCGGTGATGATGCTATTCAGAAAATTGTCACCTTCAGCTTCATATTGGTCCAGCAGGTCCCGACAAATTTCCATTTGCTGATTTTTTTTGTTGTGTAAACATCCGCAGGACCCATCTCTCACAGACTGTGATAATTAAGATGTTCCAATATTTTTTCTAAGGCATTACAGCCGACATTCAGGTTTGCACACAATTCTTTGATCATTATCTGCCGATCAGCAAGATTCAGTTGATCAAGATGCTCTTCATTGTGTGGGATGACAGCTGTGCAGGGTTGATCTGGTCATGGCTTGTCATGCACACCCTTTTCACCACCGTTAAAATGCCGTACCCATTGCCTCACCTTGCTCACGTCTAGTGTATCATCTCTATACACCTTTAGCAAGCGTTGATGAATTTCAATTGGCGCAATTTCTTCTGCAGTGTGGTATTCAATCACACATCTCTGTTTTATACACGCATCCATATCAGACTTTATTTTGGAACACACTGCTGGCGCCAACTACTGCAAAACAACGGAACCACTTGCAAATGAAAGAGTAAGGTTCGAGCATTAGCACTACACCGACATCTGGTTCGGACATCCAAAATCAACACAAAAAAAATAGGCAATAGTTTCGGAATGACCCTCTTCAGGCATGAAATAAATACATGCTGCACCAGCACCTAAACAAAGCTGCACTAGTTATTCCTTTGCCACTGTAGCTAGTGCTTACAGGGTGGGTTGGGTAGTTGCAGGACTGATTCCAGTGCATAGAATATAGAGGTTTTTAAGCCTCAGTATTTTTCAAACTACTATAGATAATTACATGAAATTTTGAAACAATATAAATCTGACTAAAATAAGGTTAATGCATGTAGTTGCATTGCAGTTGTAGTTTGCATGCTTATTTTTTAAGATTTTTTTTTTCATTGTCTGCACAATTTTTTTTTTTTTTTTTTTTGATTTAGCTTGCACTCATTCAGATGAAAGTTTCTGAGAAATTAGTTTTGAATAGCAGGAATTTTCAGTTAAATATAGTAATTAACAAATTATTATTGAGGAAATAACTCACATTTCACTAATTTTGTTCCACATATTTGTATATATTTCATAGGCTGTTGCCTTCATGCTTGAATGATTAAGACAACAGTCTTTGAAACGTGTCCAAATAAGGGGAACAAAATTAGTGAAATTTGAATGATTTCCTCAATAATTTGTTCTCAGAAATTGTTTGACCTAGAACTGTCAAATTTTTGTTGGTATAAACAATATTTCAGACATTTTCCAGCACAAATTTCGTCAATTTGTCATATTAAAGAAACAAATTTTGTAGTGTTCAGAAAATGTTCATTTTTTGAAATAAACTAATAGACACTGATTTATAATTGTTGCTGGAAATTGTAGTATTTATCATCAAGAATACACAGTAAAACTTCATTAAGAGTAACATGCATAATTATGAAGCTAAATAATTCAGAACTGTACAGCCCCATAATCCTTATCACTGGTCCTCTCTTTAGACCCCCTGCCTCATTTAAGTAGTCTTCCTCCCACTCTGGCCTGTTTGATCATTTCTGCCTATTTTTCAGATTCCATAACATTTTGTTTGTAGATTTCTTGAATTGTCTTCATGTTGCCATCCTTGGATTATTCAACACTTTAATTTCTGCTGCTGGATCCATATTAAAAGTGATCACAGCATCCAGGACACCCAGTCTTAAAATGGAAGCACACACATGAATCATTTTGGAAATGCATTCCAATATTATATTATGAAGTTCTTCCAATGATTTTATTGCAAGTAGCACAACTTTAGGGAGGAAGGGAGTGAGTGTGCTTATAGGGCTTGCCTACAGGGACCTCTGTACATTGATAACTGCACCGTGTTTTCTGCATGTATCTGCAGGACAGAATGATGTGGGTGAAAGTTGACATGGAAGTACACTGATCGATAGCCTTCATTTCTTTGACAGTAGTCTTTGCATTCTTCTTTATGCCAGTTTGCAATAGAGCTGGAAAAGGTATTTCTGGATCTGTTTTCCTTGACCATAAATTTTATATGACAATTTTCCTGCCAGTTATTTCTTCAAGCTTTGGTGGCTGAATACCATCCTTTTCTGTATATGTCCTATACATTTTCTAATTTATTTATAATCAAATTAGTGCCATATATTTTTTTTTCAAATGAAATTGGTGTTTTCAAGCTGCAGGTACCACATATATTTTTTCTTTCTCCAATTTCTATGTAATAAAATACCGTTAAAAGCATGGTTGTGTTTATTATTATATTTGTAAACTAAAGTTTATTTTACAAAGGTGTTAATATGACAGTGGTAGCTAAGTCTGATAATTACTGCAAACTTCACAATAATTTGATTAAGATTGGAGGATTTTTAGGCGTATAAATCCTAAGTATGGCTTTCTTTGGATGAGAAGTAAATCTGTATATGGCACATAAAATAACCTCAAGCCGGAAAGAGGAGACTTTTGTGCAAAATTTATTGGCAAAATTTATTGGCCATTTCACACCCTACATTGAATGGGACACTGATGATCTGAGATGTTCAAGAGCATTTGTAAACTTAACAAATAAACAATTTTGAGTATTTTTCCTTCCTTTGGTAAAGGAATTATGGTTTTATTTAATACTCCATCTGTTAGTTGATAAGCCTGCAAGATATTGGCTCCCCATATGATTAGAAATAACCAAACTATTGCCATACCATACTTAAAACAATGTAATATAAATACCATACTTAACTGAAAAAATTTTAGTAATTACCTGACATAATTCTAAATTTTTATAATACATATTTTGCAGTTTGTATGTACATTTAATGTAAATTTACTAGTGCTTATGTATGCTAAATTTTAGATGGAGCTCATCACCCAGCCTGTGTTTGTTCTTTGAGTAATAAATATGGGCAGTTACTATAATGTAAGAGAAAGAGGATATTGATAGAACATAAGTGAACTGTCACTATAAATATTCTTTCAGGGAAAGTAATTAGTTTTAACTGCAAGCTATGTGAATGTCGATTCAATGACCCAAATGCAAAGGAGATGCATATGAAGGGAAGAAGACATCGTCTGCAGTACAAGAAAAAGGTTAACCCAGAGTTGGTAGTGGATGTGAAGCCATCGCTAAGACAACGTAAGCTGCAAGAGGAGAAACTACGTAGGCAACAAATGAGAGATGAGTATTGGAGGCGCCGTGATGAAGAAAGGTAAGGATATGCTGCTTAGTGATTACATAAATGTGATATGAGCATTATTGACTTGTCCAGCACAGCATCTCAAGTAACATTTATATTAAAAATACCTTTAATCAGTTTCTCTGCTAACTTGGCATGTTGTACTCTAATAATATTTGCAAACAACAAATACATTTTGAATCATAGTTTTCCCATTATAAAGTCTATTTCTAGTATTAATTGTTAATCCCAAAAGATCGTATCTTATCAGTTTGAGAGCTTAACTCTAGCTTAGTTCATAGTTTGAGATTGGAAAATTTATCTTATTAATATGTTAAGATGAATCCTCTGCTCTGTGTTCTTCATTTGAGCCTCAACATTCTTTTAATGGAAGGGTTAAAGTAATTTAAGTTTAAAGGCCAGATAAGATCATACAAAAGGTAATTGGCAACATTTTTTATAATCAAAATTTATTAGTTTTGTAAAGCCAAGTATGTTGGCAAATTATAAGACAGCAAGAGGAGCTTGAAGTGTTATCTGCACATGTAAGAATGTATGTGAGATACCCATGCTGCCACATAAATCAGGACCTCTCACACTCCTATCTTGCAAGCCTGCTGGACTTCAATGGGCTAGTTAGTACATAACATATTTTTATCGGTACTAATGTATGTGCACATAGGAGGAGGTTAGAAAATGTTTATCTAGACATTCTATGCTTGGCTTCTCATTGCCATCTGTAATCTTTTAAATACTTAAATTTCCTTTTCTCCACTATCTATTGCTGCCTACAACCTTTTTCACAATTTGCTGGGAGTTGAGAAATCCTGTTGAATTAGAATACCATTTCAGCTTGCCTAAGAGACTGCTCTGTGGATTAGTTCCTATATCTTGTAATATAATTCCATGAAACCAAAATGTTTCAAATTGCAGTGCAGTAAAGTGATGGGAAAGAACTTTCCATGTGTTATTATATTATTTTATTTATTTGTTGTGGGAGCAAGTGGAGCAGTTCATAGGAATAATGTGCAATTGTGATAAGCCCACTGGTTAAAGCACACCATCAGATGAATAAGATGTGTATACTTATATTTTTAATTCAAATGTGCATATAAATAAGTGGCAATTGTTTCAGCAGTATAACATACAGGAATTCATGAGTAATGAAGAAAAATGTCCAATTAAATTATCTTGGTGCTAAAAAACCCGTTATATTACTAAAATCGTTAAAAACTTAAAAAACTGATTATGAACCGCTATTTCTAGCTCTAGAGATTCCCACAGTTGTTAATTGATATATTTGTGATATTAGATATATGTTGATGCTCCCAGGAGGAAATGCACTTATATTTGCTACTGTCGGCTATGCATCAGTTTCACATGTATTCTTAGGATACATTCAGGTAACTCGTAGCTGGCATTTTTTGTAGATGGTCACTAGGTGTCACTAAATGGTTATAAGTGCATTTCTGTGCTTCAGCTTTCATTTTGTTAGAAATTAGGTTATGTGTGCATATATTTTTTGTGTCTGTTAAAGTTTTGTGGCAATTTTGGCTTAGTCTGCAGTATGACATGGAGATGAAGTATTGGGCATGATTAAATCTGTGTTAAATGAAACAGACAAAAGTGACCAAAACCAAATTTCTGTGAGTGCGCACAAAACTGACCTATCGACCAGTAATGGTGATGGTGCTCAGATGCACCACTGCCACCTCCTAGGCCAGCTGTATTGACTGATGTGAAAGATCATGATGTAGAACTGCCAAGGAGGTATATAATTCAGGTATATAATTGAACAAAGAACCAGTGCTTCCTTCCACCTTTGAGCTGCAAGTTCACCAACAAAATGTTTATTTTATTTATTTACTTTTTGATGAACTTCTACAAAGAATTTGCGACAAAATTTCCATTAATGGAGATGAGAGAAAAGTGCAGCATATGCCACCTCAAAAAAAAAAAAATCCCATTTCTCTGTCTGGTGTCACTGTTCAATAGCAGACACAAAAGATTTTGAATGTAATCATCAGTATGGGGCTGCATCCCAAAGCCAGATGTCAAAAGACAAGATGCAATTCTTTGGTGTTTTCTGGGGATGAATTTCTGCTGTTATTCTGGAATTTATACTTCACTGACGAAGATCTCCAAGCATGGAAAAAAGCAAAAGTATACTCAATCAAACCTGTGCTTGAAAAAGTAAATTCAAATGCCAGTTGTACTAATCAGCTGGTAAAAATTGTATTGGTTGATCAAAGTACATCATTCAAGGGTGGGTGTCTTTCAAAGTTCATAATCTGTTAAAACCTGTTAAATTTGAAAGTAATTTTATTATCTGATAGTAGAAATGGGTATATATACTCTTTCAACATGGGAGAAGTATGAGGCCAGTTATTAACGACTTCCAATTGCCATTTAGCAAATTGATTATCAATACAGTTACATTCATAACCTAAATTCGATCTTCATAAATAAAATTAAAGATAAAAAATTACAAGACACTGTTTTCTTTTGATGTCAAAGCCCTGTTTTCCAGCTACCACAGAATAAATTATTTTTTTTTTAAGAAAATGATTACAATTGCCAGCCTGAGAGAGGAACACATTGAATTCACTAACTTCTGCTGAAATCAAGTATTTTTTATATTTGAGGATAAAAACTTTGAATAGAAGGCAGGACTAGTAATGGGCAGTCCATTATCACCTTTCTAGCCAACTTATTTATGAGCTATTTTGAAATGCACATCACTAAGGCTTTCCCCCACATTTTTAAGTTTTGTCACATCATATATGTACATAATGTATTCGCCATTATAACAAAAAAAAAAAAAAAACTAAAGATGCACTAAAACTTTTAAACCTGTAAGAGCTTACAATTAAATTCAGTGTGTATATGCTATTTTTAGATCTGAAGAGATAATAAATGTAGTAGTAAACTTACTTTTTTGTCATCTACAAAAAGGACATGCTTACAGGCAATTATCAAAGCCCATGGTTTCTGTCACATAAAGAAGCAGATTCAACAGCATGACACACAGCTTATTAAATATGCCACTGAACAAAGAAGATAGTAAATATGACCCTGAAAAAGAAGAATACAAGAATTAATATCTACACATAATAGAAGTCAAAATGGATTTACAAACAGATGATTAACAAAAAAATTAAAAAACTCCAGAAACAAATAAGAAACAAATCACAACCTTGAGTTATGTAGCAGGGGGAAAAGCACGTAAAAAGTTCAGTTACCACCCATCAGTCAATAAGAAATAAAAAAAAATTTCAAGCAGTACAATATCTTAACGCCTCAAAACCAATACACCATAAAAATTATTGAAATTAAACAAAACAGATTCCAGGTCCAAAGAGAAAAAATAAGTAACCCATATTGTATAATTTTAAATTAAAATATCTGGTATTTACCAGAGTAATTGCAAGGATTGAAAAAAAATATACATAGGAAAAACAGAAACACAGGCATTGGGTGGAAGGAACATTAGAGAAATATCCATTAGAAATAAATAGAAAAATAAACTGTGGCAGAACATTTTTGAAATAGAAAACCATCAAATAGAAAAAGGCATCAAGTTATTGAAAACTGTTTCAAACCGAAAGAATTAAATATATGGGAAAAGATTTATCTTAACAAAAAACTTATTCAATGTCCACATAACAGAAGCAGACAGCTCTATTCAAAAACAAATTATTTATGATGAAGTCACTCCTCAAATTTTACTAGTTTTATTCCACTTACTTGGATGTTTCAAAGGCAAATTTCCTTCATTGTCGTCCAGTGGAACCGAGCTGATGATGAAGGAAATTTGCCTTTGAAGTATGTCCAAGTAAGTGGAATAAAACTAGTGAAATTTGAGTGACTTCCGCATAAATATTTTGTTATATGATGCTGTATTTCACTGTGAAAATCCCAAACTGATTCATATTTATAGCTTTATTCAAGTTAATCACAAGATCACCAGGGTCAACCCCAGATACCTAACCTATCCAGTTCTATGAATGATCCAACAGTCATTTAACAGCTGAAGATGTGGACAAGTGTTCTGCAAAATATGTTCTGTTTAAATCTCATAAGTGAAACCATGAAGAGTTCTAAATATTTAGACACAGAAAAGATTATTAATGCATGTTTTACTGTGTTTGATACCAAATTCAATTAATATTCAATATTAATTCTGTAGATTTTTTAGATCACCACGTACCTCTTGTTGATCCAGATTGATATAGTCATACAGCTATTATGTATGCATGAAGTATAGCATCATTTAATTGATTTGCTGTGTTAACGATGTCAGGAATATTTCTTACCCTTTTAGGAATCCAATCATTGCTGCCATATCCTCAGAATATGAGGTTCCTTTCTACATCAAGCTGAAAGCAAATGCGACAGTGATCTGAAAAGGAAGGTACATTAGAAACATGCCAATTGTTCCACTTAATGCACTCTGTGCATACTATGTTCAAACTACATATACTGTGGTGATAAAAATAGGTTTGTTTAAAATATTTAGGGTCTCTAAATTATTGGCAATTAATGTATTAAGAAGGTACTGGCTTCTTTTGTCACTACTACTCAGCTAATATGATAGCATTAGGGTCTCAATCCATTATGATGCTGATTCCATGCAGTATAGTATTCCACCAGTAGTTCTAGATCCTTCAGAAGAATATTATAAACATAAAGAAAATTTTGGAAATCATTAAAGGCTGCCTTATGACAATTTAACTTCACTGTGGAGATATTTTTTATTAGAATTCTAGCATCGGTAAGTATTGCAGTTTGACACAAACAAGTTCGTACATTGTGCATTGAATGTTATAAATTTTATTTTTCCTAGTCCCATAACACATTCTTTGTTGTTTATCCAATGCTCTTTTATGATTACTGGTCAAATGTTCTCAAGTAATTTTTTTATATAAGGCTGCCAATTCTATCTTGTTAAGTTGGTTTACTTGCAATAACTTGACATAGTGTGTTTTTAATGACAACGAAACTTAACTTCAGATGTTATTTTTGTCTCCTTGGTCTCAAGAGTTTGTTTCATAGGAGCTGCCTTATCAGCTGGTAATCTTCAACATTATGTTGGTCTTCAGAATTCTTATTTATAATTTTGCAAATAAAACTTGAACTCCACAAAATGCTGGAGAAAATTTCAGCTCAGGCAGAGCTGGTTGAGGCTAAATACTGTGAAAGGTTCTCTGGTATTCCAGAGGCGTTAAGACAATTCAACCATGTGCCACTGTGCATCTGTTCTGTATTAAAAGATTAAAGTAAAATAGGAAACAAATGGCCAAGGGAGGTTGAGTAGAAAAAAGGTTGACCTGCCTTGTGAAATTGGCACAAGTGGAAGCAAGGTAAGTATAGAGAAAAAGGAACCTCAGAGGCATTAAGAAGAAAGAATACAGTTCCAATGAGGCTGACTGCAGTGGTGCAACCACTGGGGGATGGTATTGCCACATCCCTAAGCTCACAATATACTTCTAAGGACTTGTTAATATTGATGGGATTAGTGTCTCTCTCTTTGTTCTTCCAAACAAAACATTGGATTTCATAGTTAAAAATTGTCCTGAGGGAAGGAAAGCACAATAAACTTTTGAGTTAGTGTAATGTTCGGTGCATGTGATGACTTTGAAAAACTTGTGCATTAGTTCCAAAAAGCCATGTTTCAATAAAGTCAGAACATTAGACACCAGTTATGCAAATGTAAAGATGTGGATGACATTTGAACTGTTTGAAAAGGAAATGTATGGCTCTTAATTCGAAGATAGAGGAAACAAAAAAATACTTTTTTTTAATTGATTGATGTCTTGTTTGAACAATTTTCATTAGACATTTGAGATCAGAAATCTTTCCAATTAACTGCATAAGTTGTACCAATGGATTTAAGATACATGCTTCAAATCTAATTGCAGGAAAAGGATAACACAGAAAGCATTAAAATGTAAGCTGGAAGGGATTTAATGTCCTTAAAAGTTTTGATGCCATACATTTTATTGCAAAGACATAGCTGGAGATCAAAACATCCACCATTTGTTTCCTCATAGCTAGAGGCAGAAGATGTGTTCACTTCTGCATGAGAAGTTTCAAGATTCCTTGCCCAGTAAGGTTCCTTCATCTTGGCGAAGTTGTTACATTAGAGTATTTATGTTAAAGATATGGTGGACTTGCATATTCAAGCAAGAAATGGAATATGCAAGAAATGAAAGTGATTATGATAATACTGTGCCCAATACAGTAGGATATATTTCTTCTGCAGATGGAGATATCTTAAATTTTAAGAAACCATATATGAACTAGAAAAAACAAACATATTATTCATCAGAATAAGTTAAAGCAACAGCACTAGACTTTTTGTACAAAACGTAGAGAGTTAGTGTCTGATTAGTCCAAGAATTACAATTAAAGGTTAATATTTTTAATAAAAAGACTAATACAATTATATGTTTTTTTAAAAAGTGGAGTTAGTGTTATCAGTTAAATACATTAATGTAGGATGTTTTTTTTTACTGTACTTATTTCTATACATTCAAATCACATATGTTTGAACAGAATGATGGAAGAAGAAGAACGAATGTATTGGGAGGAGCGCCGTAGATATGAGGAAGAGGTAGAATACTTTGAATGGTATCGTCGTTATGGCAGAGATCCCCGTGGTTTACCTCCACCACCACCAAGGCCCTTTGGCCCTGGAGTACCACCACTTATGGTAAGCATGACTCATTGTATTGTGATCATTTCAGAAAATTTCTGTTTGATATTTTTGTGTACAATAATTGCAAGGGCTCAGATTTTTAGATGCCAGAAATGCGAACAGCACTTTTGCTCTGTGTTTAAAATTTTTAAAATAATGATAATATTATCATTAATAACTATTTTAAGTAGCATGTAAATAATGCTCATTACGCGCCAAACTGCATTTGAATCATGACTACTGAGGAGGTAGATGCTTTACAAGGATAATGTTCATATTCTTCCATTGTAGATCCCAGATCTGAGCATTGATTAATATTGTGAAAATTGCTATTTCTTGTCGCAGGAAGTCATCCTGGTAGATTTATTGCTTGAAATTTAATGGGCACATTAGCTTTTAACCCCTTTGCCCGAAGGCCATTTAAACCCGTACTGACGGTTCCCATATACCCAATAAACAGATTTAGGCATTTAAATGGTCCACAATTTAAATTTCTAAACTAAAGAAATCTTTATATTTTGCTAATTTTTTTATCACATTTTAATGAATTAAAAACTGAATTATAGGACATTCAATTAAGTATGAGCCAACGAGTATTGCTTTATTGATGGGAAAGAGAGAAAAAAAAGAAGCATAATTACGTGCCAGATTGTGATTTGCTGAGCTAAAAGAGTTTCTACTTTTTGTCTCAAATGCTATTACCATTCAACACTAGCATTTATAAGCATTGCAAGCTCTAAGTTGAGCGAGCACACAGCACCTAATAAATATTAAAATGTTCAGACGGCAGCCACGCTCACACTTCTTTTTTGTTCGTAGAGAGTGGGTTTTTATATAAAACATATGTGTGGCTGTAGGTGAAGTGCTTGAAGCACATGATTTCATTTGCATGACACAATAAGTTTAGCTTTATGTTTAGGTTAGGTATACATTTTCATCTACTGAGATAGGAAAATTAGCAACTTGAAACTGGAATCTGTTCTTGGCACCATATGTTTATTGGGAATATTTTCATTTGAGCTTAATACTAATGAGGCAAGGTTGACTTGACAAGAATTACAAAGTTACAAACTTGTTATTCCCATTTCGAATCATGGTTTCAACTAGTGAGACAGGGTTATGGTTTTCAAAAACCATTGTGGCATAGAAAGATACATTTTTCGGAGTACAACCTGTGGTGTACAGCCTTGTACACAGCTCAGAAGTGACAGCTAACCAATTGATTTTTCAATTTTTCTTACTATAGATTTAGTAGCTCTCATGATTACTGAAACAAATGTATATGACCGTAAAGTACATGAAGATTTGACCTCAAAAGTCAAATACGTTCAAATGGTATTGAATTGCCAAAGTACAGGCTCTGAAGAGAGGGGAAGTGGTGTCTCAGCTTCCACCTTTGACACTTAACGTTGCTTGGCATAATAGAAGGGTAGTTACTGCTTTAACTAATTGCAGTTCCAAAATGTTGATGAACGATAAAGGAAAGCTAGAGCTTAAACTAAAATGACAATTTTCAAGTCAGATATTATACATAAATACAATATGCATATGGGTGGTGTTAGTGTGTAGTGGATCAGGTAATGCAGGGCATATCCTTCTTTATGAAAAACTGTAAAATGGAACAAAAAACTATTTTTTCACATGTTGGATATACAATTGCTTGGTAATTTGGTAAGCGCAACCCACAAAAAGCAATGGACATATCTGGATTGTTTGTAACCTAATTGCAAGGTATCAAATTCAGAGGCCTGTAAACAAAGGGGTTTGAAATTCTATAAAACCCCTGCAACTTTCATTTTAATGGAAAAACATTTTCTAATGTTTTTAATGTCTAAGGGAAAATGTCTAAGGGAAAACAGTTGCATCCATTTTGGAAATGTGTGGTATGCCGCCGAAGGGACACATACAAGGAAATCAAGATAATTTGTCGTGACTGCAGGGGTATGCACTTATGTCACTACCCACGCTTTGAGGTGTATCATTCAAAATGCAACTTTTAAAGGCAAGGCTGAACTATTTTGTAGAATTTATTTCAGTTTATTATTTAAAGAAATATTAAAATAATTATGAGTTGAAAATCATTTGATTTGCAATGTTAGCCAGACATGTGTACATGTCCCTATCACTCTGGTTCAGTTTACTCTGATATCTGTAGATATCCATATTGGGAAAAGGTTAAATACTAATTTTAAACAGCTGTGTGTTTTTTTTTTTAATGCAGTACAGACAGTTGAATTTTTTTCTGGACTATTTGAATTTCTTGAAATTTTTTCCTAAGAAATTTGAGTTTTACTGTTGCAAGTTTGTGAAGGAAACGTAAATTAATAGATTCTAAACTAGGTTTAAACACTTTGATCACATGTCTTTAAACTTTTGAAGTATCATATGTTTATTTATAGCAAAATAATATCAATTGCAAATAATTGCGAAGGCTTCCATGTTCAGAGTCGGTTGTCAAATAGGTCATTAGGTAAGGGTTGCATCTTGAGACTTTGGTTTGCTGAAATTTTGCATTTGCTTTGAAGAGCATTTTCCTTGGGCTGCATGCACTGCCAGTAGCTATGTGAAATAGAGCTATAAGGAATGGGGATACTGCTCACTTGTGCTCGTATAAGCTGTTAAGCAGTGAATGATGGTTAAAATCGATTGCCAGATCGTATTTAAAGGTCTACCGTTATCCCAACTTATAGATTTTTCTCTATATATTTCAATACTCTCACATTTAATTCCTTGAAATAAATTATGCAGTGAGCTACGATTTATGCTATAAAAATCAACGTTGCCAGTAGATGTGACTTGCTCAAATGCAAATTTTTCACATTGATTAAGTTTGAAATTCCCGATTTGCTATTTACTGCATTTAGCAATGACTATTTCTGTCTATCTAATGTATGTTTTGTTTAAGTCAAATTTGATCTTTTTTACACTTTATTTAAGAAGCGGGCCCAGGATGTAAAAACGAACAACTTTTTTAATGGTTAGAGAACTGTACTGTTATGTTTTTTCAGGACTTTGAAATTCTTTGTGTTGCCACGGATGTATTTTAGACAGGCCCACTGCATGACATTTCTGTGGGTTTTTTCTTTCTGCAAATGGAATCAAAGCCTCAAGGATATGGTCCTTGAGGGAATGCTTAATTTACAATAACAATATTCTGTATAGTACTTTACAGCTACAATGCAATTTGTCCAAAATGTCATTGTACTTGTATGTCGCATAAGTATAATAGGCTTTTTATTATTTCAGAAGCACTCCTACGACAAATTTTCTCCCATAATAAACCAATTTGTATTAGGTTTTAATGCTGTAATTTATTCACACTCTGTAGTACAATTCATTTTAGAAAAACTGAAAAGATGTGCTTTACCTTCATGCATCAAAATAGTAAAAACATTATCTTATTTTGATTTAAAGTAAAACACTAAAAATCATGTCGTCACATTAAAACTCTCTTTAAGTTTCACAAACACACTTATAAAAGTAATTTTGGTACATGTTTCCTGAGGTACATTCCTCACATTGTCAACGAAAACGACGACAGTCGTGAGGAATGTACCTCAGGAAACATGTACCAAAATTACTTTTATAAGTGTGTTTGTGAAACTTAAAGAGAGTTTTAATGTGACGACATGATTTTTAGCGTTTTACTTTAAATCAAAATGAGATTAACAAAAGATTCACTGTATGGATTCCGACATTCCGTAAACATTATCTATTTTCATAACCAAATGTATTTCTTCACTTGCAATGTTTCATGATTTTTAGTATGCATTTCTTGACATGTTACGATTTCAATGAAATTATAGCATCGGTTTTTAATACATTAATAATGATGCTTCCTGCTTTACTGCTGTAGAGTTTCATCAGTTGATTCATCAATCTTTTTTTCATATGAACAGTTTTTAGAATTTTCCTTTTGCACTTGGAAATTTTCTGAAAGATGGCTCTTTAGGAATACCAGCATTCAAGTATTTTCTGAAGAGCTATAGTAATTGTAGGTGATAGGGTGATATACTATGTAAACAGATATGTCAGCACACACAAATTTAGCCTCCATAAATCTGTGCAATAAACTAAAAATTTGGAAGCATTTTAAGCACTTGAAACTGCATCACCAATTAGAGAATGTAAGTGAAGTGCAGTGCTGCAGGATGCACGTTGCCACCTCTGTTATGTAACATGGAATCCTTATCCATAATTTCAGCTTGCTGAATTGTTTATTGGTTAAATACTTTCCATTTGTGCTAAAACTTTCAGTTTCACATGTTGGAAACTATGTCACTAACTTTTACTTCATTCATTTTTGCAATGAAAATAAAAAATTATAACATTTTTAAAATTATAAACTCTACCAACTTTCAGCAAACTGAACTGCAACTGCATAAAGTTAAGTTCTGATCAGTATAAAACAAAGTAAATATGAGTTAAAAGTGGTGGCAGCAGATGTTTGTATTTGCAAATTAGCATGATTTTTTAGCTCGCAGGAAAGGGGCTAGAATGGGCAGTCTGCATAATGTAAATTTTGGAAAAGTTATATTATGTTGAGGCAATGATAGCAGTAGATTAACGTTTACTAAACAAATTGGCATTGCTTTTACATTGGAGAGGGATGCAAGGAATTTAAATATGTCATTTTTAATCTTTTTTAATTCATACTGGTAATGCTTAAAAGTGGCATGTAAGTTGGTAACATTGATTCATATTTTAAATAAGTTTTGTGCTTTTTTATTTACATATTTGAAAATATGTCCTTAACTTAAAACTTGTACACAATATAAAATTTAATTTCGTGTCAGAACCAACACAGTGAGGCGACTAATATATTTTTAATTATCTAGTGAGTCAATTTGATACTCTTATGCTCCACTTACTATTGAATTATGCAAAAGTTTAGCATAATTCAACAGTAAGTGGAGCATAAGAGTGTCAAATCAAGTAGATAATTAAGAATATACCTATGCAGATGTTTCTCCAGCAATCATAATAAGAATCTGAGCCCTAGAAATTGTACACAAAACCATGCAATGTATAAGTAGTGCATAGTAATTTTGCTATGGTTCTAAAGGAACTACGAACTGTTAATGTTTGGAAGAATTAATGGAAAGGGTGGGGAAAACTAAACTTCTAGCAAATACAAGCAAGTTGTATATCAAGAAGTGACTAAACTACCCCAATGCAGCTAAGGTATTTGTCAATGTTACTTTAAGTTATCAGACTGACAAATTGTTTTTGTTTGAGTTTAAATTTTT
This sequence comes from Metallyticus violacea, assembly GCA_030762175.1. Classification (NCBI taxonomy): domain Eukaryota; kingdom Metazoa; phylum Arthropoda; class Insecta; order Mantodea; family Metallyticidae; genus Metallyticus; species Metallyticus violacea. The sequence continues at coordinate 118,010,818 of CM060845.1, read as the reverse complement.
GGCTCTTTTATTTTATCTAGGTGACTTTGTGTTAGGATCCTTATTCACATGACATTTAAGGTGTCACCGCCCATTATTGCCAATTCCATTTGCTTGGGAATACAGTTAAAAGATCATTTTTTATTTAGTACGTCTCAGATTAAAATTTTTTTGGAAAATAGTTATTAAAATTATTACAATATGTATAAAGCAGGCTGCATTGAAAATATTTGTTAAAACTACTACAAGATGAATTAAGCATGCTGCATTTGGGATGTTATAGGCGTGCTGCATTTGGGGTCAGGATAAAGTCTGCTTTGATCACTATGACCGAAGATCTTGAAAATAATTTGGGGTGGTTGGTTGGTTGATTGAGGTCATGATGGTATTTTCAGTTTTTCCCTCAGCCAGTACGCCGTCCTGACTCCAGTGATGACCGACATGTGATTGCTCGTCATGCTGAGATATATCCTAAGGAAGATGAATTGCAAGCAGTACAGCGCATTGTCTCCCACACAGAAAAAGCTTTGAAGTTTGTATCAGACCATCTTGCTGATATGGCAACTGCAGCGGCCAAACAGGCAGCTGCAGCAAAACCATCAACAGGCATTGGTGCAAAGCCCCCTGTTGGAGTGGGTACTAAAGTTGCTACACCACCTGTAAAAATGGGTCCAACAGGTAAGTATATAGTTAAAGTTCATTTATATTTGCTGCAGATATGGGCATTGCTTTTTGGTAAGAGCTGATAGGAATACAATTCCAAAAAAACATGCTTTTTAAATTGCTCTTCTAAATTTTGTCTATTTTGATTACATAAGTTGGCGGCATATTGCCAAGAATAAGTCCTTTTGCCAGTATTCTCTACAGTGGCTTTTGGCTTCCTGTATCTTCCTTCAACTCTTGTTCTTTCTGAATCTTACATGCACATATGCAAGTAAAGAATTGTTTAGCAATTTCTGCTATCTATATATACCTGGTGGTGTATTTTAAACCCCAGTTTAATAGCTTTTGTCATATTTCCTTCCGGATGCCAGGAATTTCTCCCCCCCCCCCCCCCCCCTTTCCAAATGTTAATCATTTGTTAGTCTCGTTCTACTGTCTAAACCTCATTCACTTGGTTAGTGACTTGTGAAATTGCCTGGAATCTGAATGGAAAGAAAGTAGAACCATATTAATGATTTAAAGGTTAATTCTTTAAATAATATATATATATAAATAAATAAGCAAAATAAAATTAAAAAATACTGCATCAATGTATTCAACCTTTTCACACTAACTCCATATAACACTAGAACAAGTTTTGCAAGTTAATTGCTTCCATCATCAGTTGTTGACCGACTGGGACTGGCTCCCAAGATGCTTTTGTGGTAATCTCTGATGGTTCTAATGGGAACTTTCTGAGTTTATCCATGGGTCAGAAATCAAAATTCATTACATTATTTTTATTTTTTAAGATATAAATTTCTTCCCAAGTGAATAGTTCTGTTGGTTTGTGAAGTTCTTTTAGCAGTTTAATCTGGTGTAATTTCATGATTATTGGGCCAAAAATGAGCTGCTACTGCTGCTTTATCAACCTGTTTAAAATGAATATTTTGCAAGTGTTCTTTTCTCCAATTTTCCAAATATCTCTTAGTTTTCCCGATGTACCTCTGATCAGAATCTGTAGAATTGATTTCATAAATTCCTCATTTCTGGTTTGTTGGTAACGTGTGTTTAACTGGGCAACCTAATAAATTGTTGATATATTAATTCTTTGGGGCTAACATATCTATTTCTTAAGCATGAAAAATTCATATATTAAAATCATTGTGTGGTTGAGTCTAACTCTCTTTTGCTCCACTTGTTTAAATATGTAAAATCGGTTTCACTAACCCTTCGTTTGCATAATCAGCCCATTGTCAACTGGAGGATAAACCATTATGCTGTGTAATGTGTGGATGTGTAATCTGCTCTGGTGGAGGTGTGATGAACTTAAGTTTGCTTTAATCACCGCAAATGTCTAAAGTTCATTAACTGTATTTGTACTTGTAAATGTAGATTTTCTTCCATGTTGTTTATTCTGTAGGCCCTTGCACTGGTTTTAATACTTTTGTTATATTCAATGTCTTGGTTTTCTATCCAGAAATGAGATGTCACTGCTGATTCCTGAAACTACTTGTATTTTATGTTCCTGAAAGTTCTTTGAACCGTGTGCTTATGTTTCTCTCTATTTTTCCAATGTAGAGTTTTTCAGATTCTGCACAACTTATTTTATAAGTACCTGTTTGTGTCTATTGTGGATTAGTGTTATTAATGTTATCAATTAGAAGATTTATAACATTAAATCTGTTTACAGGTGCTAAGCTGATATTAAAATCTTTAAGAATATTTTTAAATTTTTTGTAGCCCATGGATGGTATGGAAATTTTTTAAAAATTAGCTATCTTTTTTTGCTGAAAGGGTTGTGGTTTCTTACATAAGTTTTTGCCTAATGAATTTCTGTACTTTTTCGTGTACTAGTTCTTTTTTAAAACCATTTTTAATCACTGTTCTTTCTATTAGTCTGTATTCTGTAAAACATTCTTTGCTAATTTTTAGGTTTACTAGCAAATGTATTAAGCTGTTGTTCTGCACGTTTGTGTGTTGTGGGGTTAAAACCGTTAGCTATGATGTGATTTTGTGTGTATTCTTTCTATATATTGCACACTCCAGGTTTTCTTGACGTTTCATTATTTTGATGTCCAAGAAGGATAACATGTTATATGTAAATGAAATATTTTCATCTTGTATATTCAGAAGTTTAATGGCATCATTAATGATTTTTTTCTTATCTGTGGAAATATATCGTCGACATATCTGTACCACATTTTAAATATATATGGGAAAGCTGAGTTTGATGCGTGTTGCAAATCTGCTCATGAAGAGGTTAGCTAGAAATGGAGGCAAGGGACTGCCCATAGTAAGTCCTTATTGTTCATAAAATTTGCCTTTCAAAGATAAGTAGGATTAGTTTATGCAAATTTCCGTGAGATTAAAGTATTCTTTTATGTGTGCATCATTAATTCCACTTGTTCTTAGCCAATGTTGCAGTAAAATTAGGAGTTTATCTTTAGGTATGCTTGGAAACAATGAGTCTGCATCAAGAGATATTAATGTGTTAGAAGGTTACAATTTTTAAGTTCTTAATTTATTCTGTTAGCTGAAATGAATTAATTATTACTCTGAATTTAGTTAGTGTCTTAAATCTATCAGGTAACCATTTTGCTAAATAGTATGAAGGAGTATTGACATTGTTAATGATGGGTCCCATACCATTTCCAGTCTTATGAATTTTTGGCAAACAACATATTTTTGCTATTTAGTGTTGTTCTGTTTTATTTAATCTCTTGTTCCTTTTGGGATAACTAAGCAATTTTAGAGCCTCATTGACTGAATTAATGAATCCCTTTAATGGATTTAAACATATTTCTTTGTACTTAAATGTAAATTGGAACTTGCACAGTGAAGCTAATCATATTAATTGATATCATTGTATGATTCAGGTGAACTACACACTCTTAAAGTAAGTGAAGCTTTAAGAGTGTGTAGTTCAACTGAATCAAACAATGATATCAATTAATATTTCTTTTTATTTAGCAAATCTTGCATTCTATTCTAATAATCTTCTTTATTAAATATTACTAATTTGTTTCCTTTGTCTGCTTTTGTATAAACTATAGCTCTTTCATTTAACAATTTTATTGTGTTCATATACGTATTGTTAATGAAGTTTCTTTTTAATTCTTTTAACACCTTTTCTGATTTGATTCTAATTCTTTTTCTTTGTTTCATCTGTCAATAGCTACATAGTTGATAAAAAAAAAACTCATTATTGATAGCATGAAACTTCTGAATTTACAAGATAAAAGTATTTCATGCACATATGAAACTGAAAAAGATAAGATGTTAACTTTCTTGGAGATAAAAATAATAAAACGTCAAGAAAACCGGGAATTGGAATATACCGAAAGACTACACCTGCAGACAGTCCCATCAAAGCTGACAGTTTTAACCCCTTTTAACCACACAACCCACAAACATGCAATTTTCAACAGCTTAACACATTGCTAGTTGTCCTTAAAATTAGCGAAGAAGAATACCTTAAAGAATATAAACAAATAGAAAGAATGGCAGTTAAAAATGGTTATAACAAAGAACTGATACACAAAAAAGTACAGAAATTCAAAATGCGAAAACTTATTCTAGAAACCACAACACTTTCAGAAAAAAAAAAAAAAAAAAAAAAATCACATATCATGGGCTACAAAAACATTTCAGAGCATTCTTAAACATTTTAATATCAATTTGAATAGTTTGGGATTTTCACAGTGAAATATAGTATCATATAACAATATATTTTTGAAGAAGTTGCTCAAATTTCACTAGTTTTATTCAACTTACTTGGACATTTTTCAAAGGCAAATTTCCTTCATCGTCAGCACGGTTGTGCACAGTTTATGTTATGGAAACCGTGCTGATGATGAAGGAAATTTGCCTTTGAAAAATGTCCAAGTAAGTTGAACAAAGCTAGTGAAATTTGAGCAACTTCATCAAAAATGTAATGGTATGTGATTTTAATATCAGTTTAGCACCTGTAAACATATTTAATGTTAAAAATCTCCTGATTGATAAGGCTAATGACAGTAATCCATAAGAGAAAAAAGCAGATATTTATGCAATAAGTTGTGCAGAATGTGAAAACATCTACATTGTAAAAATAACAGAAACATAGGCATACAGTCAAAAGAACAATTTCAGAAACGTAAAATACAAGCAGTTGGAGAAATCAGCAGAGGCAACTCATTTCTGGACAGAAAACCAAGACATGTTGAGTAAAACAAGGACCTACAGAATAAGCAACATGGGGGAAAATGTACATTTACAAGTACAAAGACTGTTTAATGAACTTTGACACTTGCCATGATTAAAACATAAACTTAAAAGTTTATTGCACCTCCACCAGAGCAGATTACACAAACCCACATTACACAGCATAATGGTTTATCCTCCAGTTGACAATGGGCTGATGATTGCTAACGAAGGGTTTGTGAAACCAGTTCTACATATTTAAACAAGTATAGCAAAAGAGTGTTAGTTGAACTAAATCACACAATGATTTTAATATATAATTAACTTCACTGTGCAATGTTCTAATTAACAATTTTAATAAAAAATTCATTTGATTTAGTGAAAAGCTTAAAGGAGGATTGGAACAGAAAATGTAATAGTGTCATAATATCCTTATTCCTTAGCTTACACCGCCACGGGTGGTGGAGGTCTTTAAGATGCGAACTCGTGAGTGGGAGGTCTGAGGTTCGAATCCTGCCAGGACCATCCTCCCTGATTAAGATTTTTTCCAGGTTTTCCTAACCTCATAAATGGCAAATGCCGGGGAGGCATCCTAAACTTAGGCCTGGAACGTTTCCTTAACAAAAAACCCCACAATGATGTAATAAAAATTGTCAAAGTTCATAGACAAAAATCTACAAGGAAGGTTTCCACATTGAACATCTAGGAAATATACTAATTCAAAAGCTTCAAATACCATCCAACTTATTAGAACAAAGTTAAGAGGATATTCAAAGAACAAGTAAATTGTTAGCCCAAAAATAAAACAAATATAACATCAAATATTTATTAGGTTGCACACTAAAAGACACCATACAAACAGAACAGAAATTAGGAATTTATAAAATCAATGTGAATTGTGATCAGAGATACATCAAAATAACTAAGAGAAATTTGTAGGCTAGAACACTGAATATTCATTTTAAACAGGTTTATAAATAAAATTAGCTGCTCACTTTTGGACCAATAATCATGCAATTCTGAGGCTAGACTGTTAAAGAATTTAACAAACCAATTGAATTATCCACTTGGGAAAAGATTTTTATTTTAAAAAATAAGAATAACTTGAATTTTGATTTTCCAAGAACTCTGTAAATTCCTACTAGAACCCCGTAGACCACCATAAAAGCATCTTGGGATCCAGGGCCATTGTGAATAGTTTGTCAACAGCTGATAATGAAGGCAATTAGCTGGCAAAACATGTCCTAGAGTGTTATGTAAGTAGAATAAGTGTGAACAGGTTAAACACATTAATGTAGGATATGTTACCACTCTGTTGTTTACAGCTGGGTAAATATAGTTTATTCATCTATATGTTTATTAAATTATGCTGTCTTTCAGTATGAATTACGATATATTTTATGTTTATAAAACTAAAATATACAATAAATTTTATGTTTTTAAAACTAAAATATATGTGCTTCAATCTAATATAAAAAACAAACTTTTTTGACATTTCTCACCATGCAAAGATATATTTGTTTATATAATAGAACTTTAAAGTAGCATACCAAATGTATTAGAATCACAGAGTGAACAGGTAGATAATTTTCATATATTTTAATTTGTACATAGATAATTTTAAATCATATTGACTAGAAATAATGGAATTTTGCAGTTGTAATTAAATGTATATGCTGTGATATATTGTTGCAATGATGATACACCTAGCTCTCTTTGATCGAGAACTGATGAAATTTATGTTCCCTATTTTATATCTGAGCAACATTTTGCCAGCTATCATAGGTAATGGAAAGAGTAGGTAATAAGGTGCAACACCACCTGCAAAAATGGGTCGAACAGGTAAGTGTTTATGGTTATAAGTCCTTTGTTTCTGTTAGATATTCATTATATTTACTGCAGTATGGCATTGCCTTTGGTTAGAGCTGATAGGGATGCAATTCCAAATAAACGTGCTGCTTAAATTGCTGGTCTTAATAATATTTGTCTATTTTGATTACATAAGTTGGTAACACATTGCGAAAAATAATTCCTTTTGCCAGTATTCTCTACTGTGGCTCGTGGCTTCCTCTTTCTTCCTTCACTTCTTGTTGTTTCTGAATCTTATGTGCACAAAAGTAAGTAAAGAATTGTTTTAACATTTTCTGTGGTATATATGTATCTATATATATCCCAGTTTAATAGGTTTTGTCATATTTCCTTCTCTTGTGTCATAAGTAAAATTGTGTTGGTCCTGATGGTGTAGTGGTAACCATACTTGCCTCCTGAACCCATTATCTCAGGTTTAATGCTGGCCAGGATTGATAGATTTTTTCGGGCCTAAAAATCCTAAGTATGGTTTCCTTCCGAAGGGAAGTAAATCAGTAGGTTTTGTGTCATAGATTTATGGCAGGAAAAAGAACCTCAAACTTGAAAGAAGAAGCCTTTGAGCAAAATGTTTTGGCCATTTCATGTACTGAATTAAATCCGATTCTTATAACCAGAAATTTTGAAGAGCTTGCATAAATAAACCAAATCAACAGCCTTCCAAACTTTAAATTGTTTGTCAGTCTCATTTTACTGCCTAAACTGAATTCATCTAAAATTCACGTTACTGGTGAGATTGCCTGGAATCTCAGTCCACAGAATATATGTAAAGTAAATAGAACCATGTTAATAGTTTAAGGTTCAATTCCTTAAATAGCAATTATGAATAAAATTTATTCAATAATGCTCTCTTTTAATATGAATTACGTTAAATTTTCAAGTTTTTAAAACTAAAATATCTGTATATAAATATTGTACTTATGAACCTGTTGACAATGGAGTGGTAATATATCCTAAAGTTAGGTGTTCATTTTTAACACTAAACTCCACTTATATAAAAGTAAAGTGCGTTTCCGGAGAATCTCTCCCATCTCCAGTTGCTTACTGAACTGCCGTTACTCGAAACGATGGTCAGACAACCGGATGTTTCTGTGGTGATCTTATTTAATGATTTTTGGTCCAAAAGTGAGCTGCTATTGCTGATTTATCCACCTGATTTATCAGCAGTAGCAGCTTACTTTTGGACCAAAAATCATGAAATAAAACCGGGAATTAAACTGCTGAAACATCTTCACAACCCATTGGAGTTATCCACTTAAGAAAAAATTTTCATATTAAAAAAATACAGAAAACCTAATGAATTTACAGTTTCCTCCTATGGATGAAATCAGCAACTTGCTACTTCAATCAACAGGGGCAACCACAGGAACATCCGGTTGTCTAGCCATCGTTTCAAGTAATGGCGGCTCAGTGAGTGACTGAAGATGCGAGAGATTCTCCCAAAATGCGTCTTATTAAAATATGACATTTTTTTACTTTTCCGAAAAAATTGTTTGCATATATAAATAAATAATACATGAAAGTAACAATGATGTGCTCCCACTTTCAAGCTGAAACTTGCATTTTCTCTTTCTCCGTCCATTATTGGCATATGTGTTGCTAAAAATGTGACAGGATTTATGTGCTAATGGTGGAGGAATACAGTATGTGTTAGAATTACTTTTAAGAGTGAACAGAGCAGATTATCTCTTAAAATTGAAGTATGTTATTTTCATATATTTTAAATTTTACATAAATAATTCTATATCATAAGAACTAAAAATAATGGAATCTTAAAGCTTTAATAAATCAAAAAATATGTATATGCTGTGCATATAGTTGCAATGAGGACACACCTAGCTCTCTTTGACAGAGAACTGATGAAAATTACGTTCCCTATTGTATATCTGAGCAACATATTGCCAGCCATCACAGTTAATGGATTTTATTAGAAAGAATAAAACACTTCAATTTCAAGAGTTGTAATGAGCTTGTCTAACTCTTCAATTTCAAGAGTTGTAATCAGCTTGTCTATCCAGTGCATTACGTGATGGCAGAAAATTGGTCTTCAACTGTAGACAGAGACTAGTGATGAATAAGATTGTAGTCTATTAAGAACATTGAATGATTGAGTCAAACTAAACGCTCTTTTGCTCCAAGTATTTGTTTAAAAGGTGTAGGACCGGTTTCAAGAATCCTTGAATCGCATCTTCAACCCATTGTCGATTGGAGGATAAACCATTATGCTGTGTAATGTGGGGATGTGTAATCTGCTTGGTGCAGGTGCAATGAACTTTTAAGTTTATGATTTAATCACGGCAAGTGTCAAAGTTCATTAAACAGTCTTTGTACTTGTAAATGTAATTTTCCCCTCCTCTTGCTTATTCTGTAGGTCCTTGCACTGATTTTAATAATTTTGTTTTATTCAGTATGTCATGGTTTTCTGTCCAGAAATGAGATGCCACTGCTGATTCCTTGAACTACTTCTATTTTACGTTCCTGAAATGTTCTTTTAGCCATGTGCCTGTTTTGCTTTGTTTTTCCAATATAGAATATTTCACATTCTGCACAACTTGTTTTATAAATACCTCTTATTTTTTTCTATTGTGAATTACTGTGAATAACATCAATCGGGAGATTTTCAATATTAAATCTGTTTGCAGGTGCTAACTTAATATTAAAATCTTTAGGAATATTCTTAAATTTTTGGTAGCCCAGGATATGTGAATTTTTTAAAAATTAGCTTATCTTTTTTGCTCAAGTGTTTTGGTTTCTTAAATAAATTTTGCATCCTAAATTTCTGATATTTTTTTGTGTACTAGTTTTTTTTAAAACAATTTTTAACCGTGTGCTTTCTATTTGTATTCTTTAAAATATTTTTTTTCCCCTAATTTTTAGATTAACTAGCCGATGTGTTAAGCTGTTGATAACCAGACGTTTATGTGTTGTGGGGTTAAAACCGTCAGCTTTGATGTGATTGTATGTATATTCTTTCTATATATTGCAAATTCTGGGTTTTTTTGATGTTTCATCATTTTTATGTCCAAGAAGGGTAACATGTTATCTAAATATTGTACTTACAAAGCTGTTGACAATGGAGTGGTAATATATTTTAAACTTAGGTATTCATTTTTTACACTAAACTCCACTTACATAAAAGTAAGACTTGTTTCAGGAGAATGTCTCCCATCTTCAGTTGCTCACTGAAATGTCGTTACTTGAAACTATGACTAGACAACTGGATGTTCCTGTGGTGGCCTCTGTTGGTTGAAGTAGGAAGTTGCCGGGTTCAACCATAGGAGGAAATTATAAATTCATTAGGTTTTCTCTATTTGTTTAATATGAAACATTTTTTTTTTTCCTAGTGGATAACGCCAATGGGTTGTGGAGATGTTTCACAATTAAACTGCTGCATCAGTTTTTTCTTAACTATGAAAATATATCGTCAACATCTGTACCACATTTTAAATATGTATAGGAAAGCTGGGTTGATGTGTGTTTCAAATCTGCTTACAAAGAAATGGAGACAAGGAGCTGTCCATATTAAGTTGATTGTTTATAAAATTTGCCATTGAAAGAAAAGTAGGATTGGTTTATGCAAAGTTCTGTGAGTTTAGTGTATTCTTTTGTGTGTGCTTCATTAATTAAATTTGAAAAATTAGGAGTTTATCTTCAGGTATGCTTGGAAACTATGATTCTGCATCAAAAGATATTAATGTTTCAGAAGGATGCAATTTTATGTCCTTAATTTTTTTTCCATTAACTTAAATGATTATTTATATTCCTGCTTTGAAATTTAGGTAGTGTCTTAAATCTATCAACTAGCCATTTTGCTAAATAGTATGAAGGTATATTAATGATGATTGCATATCATTCCAGATAGAGAATTTCTATCACATAATTATTAACAACTCTGAAAAGAATATGGTGATGCAATTTTTACATACTCAGCCAGTTGGATACACAAACGAGGCAATTATAAGAGGATAGCAGTAGCATTGTTTATGGACTATTTGCCAATATACAAGGTATTAACCTAGGTTCAGTTGCCCTGCATTTTTTTTATAGATTTATAAATTAACCCCCCTTCCTGTATTTATAACATTGTATGATACATTGTTTGCTCGGTTTGTAGAAGCAAGAAGAGCAAAGAAAAACAAGCAAAGAAGATTTGAAGCTCTGGGTCTTGGAAATTTCAAAAACTATTTGGAATATTAAATTTTAGCTCATCCTCTTTTTGGGTTTCACGTTTCAAAAAGATTTATAAAATTAGAAATAAAGATAAAGAACATATATGGGGGGGGGGGAAGAAATTGCCAATAGGTATAATTCTGTTACGACTTCTGCATTATTATCCCCAAGTGTATGCAATCTATAGCACCTAAAACTCCAGGAAAGTTGTGAATCATTTTCTGTACATTGCTATCTTTGATGGATATTTTTATATACTGACACCTAAGAGCTGCAATTGCTCTAGTTACTTAATGGGTGGTTCTAAAATAACTATTTGGGAGTTCACTGTTGCATGGAACCCTAAAGTTATTAGTATCATGAACATGGAATTCAATGCATGATTTCACTTACCTGTTTTGCTAAATTAAATAGCATTTTGAATTATTTATCATTCAGTTCTAGGAATGAATTTTTCTTTTATGAAATACACAAGCACAGTGAAATTCATCATCAAATGAAATGTGAGAATAATTAGAAATCTGTACAGTTTACCGCTAATAAGGTTAGCATAACATAACCTATAATTGAATGCAACTGAAAAGTGAAACATTGAAGAACCTTTATCTACATGAAATTAAAGTAAATGTTACTCACCATTTTATTTATACATGAAGCTTTACTCTGTACTCTGGAAAATATTTTAATTAACAATTATTAAACTCTAGTTAGTGCTTTAAATATGTGAAATATTGAGAGTTAGATATAATTTGAGGTTAAGACAAAATAATCTTAGATTAATGTTTATACAATCAAAATTTTCAAGTTAAGTATAACTGATGTTTAATTTTATGCTCTAAAATAGAGTTAACACTGTATACAACTATCCTTTAAAGTCGTATGATAGGATGAATACCTAAAATTTGCAAAATTATCCTTAGGCTGGAAGATATAACTTTTATCTTGTGGTAGTAATTCTTTATTTTACTTATTAAAAAGTTTAGACTTCAGACATACCAAGATAAAGGAACGTTACAATATTTCAAATAGAAACCACTGATATTGTATGCTCCACAGCAGTTTATATAGATGATCCATGAAATACAGACTTCTGAGAACTTTGAACCTATATTTTACATATAGCAAAATCAATGCTAATAGTACAGTTTTAAACAGGTAACATTTAGCAAATGGGGATCCTTAAATGTAAACAATAATAAAACAAGAAGTTAAAAATTTACATTTTTCAATTAAGAATAAACATTGAAGTTTTGGATGCAACAACTAGAGTTGCATAGAGGAACCATAATGTAAGCATAAGTAACTAGCATCTGCTTAGAACTTAGAAGAGAACCGCACAAACTTGACAATTAATACCAAGTAAAAGTAGCACTTTCAACAGAATAAAGTGTATGGGGAGTATGGGGGCAATGCAGCAGTGATAGCATGAGCTTTCTCTTAGAATTAGCTATAAAGAACACATGCAGATGATTTTTGCCAATTGAACCAGAGACACTAAGAGATCATGGCAGTTGAATATGGAAATACTATTGACCCTATGATGTGTAAATATTGAAAACAAATTGGGCTGATTTTTCCTGGGTAATGATCCTATTACAGGTCTAAATAAAGCTAAACAAAAAGGAGTAGGCTGCTCCCAATATGCAGGCTAATTACAGGTGAAGGTTTTCATTAATTTTAATATATTAGAGAAAAGTGTATGTAAGAAAAGAGGATGATTCTGTAAGTAGCAGTGGAATTGCAAATACTCATTTGTGAATTCTGTAATCTAAACTGATCTCAGTTCACTAGAGTGGATTTTTTTTAAATAGAAATACAGAAGATTTTTGTATCCGGGATTGGGATTTTTACAGTGAAATATGACAAATTATTATTACGAAATCACTCAAATCTCACTAATTTTATTCCACCTACTTTTTTAAAGATTTTTGAAGGGGGAAACATCATTTTGGTCGCAGTAAATAAATTTAGTTTAAAAACCACTTAAACACCAACACAAAAAACAAAATTCCACCAGGAAAGCAATCGGGCATTTATGAAATTGGTTGCAAAGACTGTAACATGAAATACATAGGCAAAACAAAAAGAAATATTACCATAGGTTTTAAGGAACACATGAGAAATGTAAAATATAAACACAGAGAAAAATCAGCAGTGGTAGACCATTTTGGCAAAAAAACCACAAATTCCAAAAGGAACCAAAGTACTAAAAGCTCTTCAAAAACCCATAGAATTAATAGTATGGGAAAATATATTTAAAAACAAAAACAAAGTTTTTTTGGTTAACTTTGATCTCCCAAACAACAGTTACCTCATCAGTAAGTTTGTAAAGGCCACAGAGTGACATCTTAATACCACTGGGAAGCGGCCAGTGGGACCAGGCTGAAGATGAAAGCAAATGCCTTTGAAACATGTACAAGTAAGTGGAACAAAATTGGTGAAATATGAGTGATTTTGTAATAATAATTTGTCAGATACAGAAATTATTATTGGGTAATAAGAAATCCATTTTAAAATACATAATGCTTTTCAGCAATTATAATTATATTGTTGGGAGGAGGAAGAAAAAAAAAATTATAGCTTTATCTCATCTATCAATGTCCATTGCCTGTGGTGCCTCAGTATTAAAAATGGCCATTAAACACTGTTAAAGAATAATTAGGCATTTGTAGGAGTATGTAATACCAATATGATGGGCTCTTGCACGTAACATTAAATATTTTCAAAGAGTTCTGGATTGGATATAAATCCATGGATTAACGTGCCAAGTAACCAGACTCTTAATTATTTTTCTTTAGGATTATGTGAACCTTATCAAAAACCAGTCTAGTTTTGAAGAATTTTTCAAGAATGCATACATTAAGGCATTGTGCAAAATGATTTGGTATAAGTAGACAACCGAAGTTTTGGTCCTAAAAAGCAACATTTTATGTGCCTAAAAATAGACTCTTTAACTCCTGTAATTTTAGGCACTATAAATATAAAAAATAGCTTTAAATACACCAGAAAGACTGATGTAAATAATATATTTTCCTTGCACGATATTGGATTTAAAGAGAGACTAACATATTTCTCAATAGGCGCAAAAGTTTACGTCTCTATAGTTTGCTTGATATAAATAATATTTTTATAAATTGTTCACAAAGAAATTAATGGCATCTGTTGCACAGAATGAACTTTTTATACTGAGAATGGTTGTTTATACCGAAGACCAGAGACAGTATTTTAGGTTTTATAGCATGAGGGACTGGCAATTTACTTTCATCATTCTTTTCTATTAAAATATTAACGGCAATGAGTGAATTTTTCAGCCAGATGTTTTTCTGAAATACTGTTTCCAGCTTTCTGACCTTTCTATAATAGTATCTGGTGCTTCAGAACTATTCTACCTTGTTCAATTTGTTCATTAAGATGATTCCTATTAATTTATTGTAATAATATTTCCAATGAATGTGGAATATGTTCTGTGAATTTTGTCATTTTGAACATTTAAAATACGTCATTTACAATTTTCTTGGTGTTGAATTAACCTGTAAAGTTGCCACATTCTTTTTTGACTACTATGAAATGTAGTCAAAGCTGTCAACCATATTCCCCAAGTAGTTTAGATTCTGGAGAAAGATGAATATTTGGTAGCTTCAGTCAAAAAACCTGTTCTCTTGATGGAGCTTTTAGGACATTTTTTTTTTGATAAAATAAGTTTATTCACTTTTGGAATTTCCATTCTGATGTGCTCTTAATATTTTATTTAAGCCATGAGCCAAGGAGCTCATGTAGAAAAAATAAGGAAAAAAAGCACCTTAAGTGTGTGCTTGGCAGATGGTATGAAGAGCATCTGTGATAGCTATTAAAATATATTTTATTTGGGTTCATTATGTTTCTACAAGTTGGTCTTCTGTGATAATGGGAGTAAATGTTCCCTTAAATATGTCCAAGTAAAAACCAAGAAAGTGAACCAACTCTGTATCAACATTATTTATATATTTGAGTTTTTGTGAATAGCCAGTTTGTTTTTGAAAATTGTATTAATCATGACTAACATCTAAAAGTTAAGGGAAAATATGTTTACTAATTTTTTTGAAATTTTATATTTTGGTATATCGCAATACCAAGTGATTCATTCCTAGCGCAAAGCCAGAGTTCTGGTGTGATGAAATATGGAATTGTTAATTTTATTGACAAAGGAAGATGTGCTCTTGCCTTCACTTGCATTGCTATTGCTGTATTTTCCAAAGGTTGAAGGGATCACTACCCCTCCTAATTTTAAGACTGAAGTATCATAGTAGACATTGTGGAAAATATAAAGTATCAAAAGTATTATGAAAAATACAAATGTACAAATAAAAAAAAAATAAAGAAAATAAAAGGCTGAACTGGAAAATAGGTGCTAGATAAACCACTTATGGTAAATTTTTATGAATATTCAAAGATATAAATCCTGATACACCTATTTGTTAAGGAGTCAAATAAGCTTTTATCCAATGTTTTAAGCGTGTATTTCAATTTACACACATGAATTTTAACATCATTTAATTTAATTACAACCCTTTTTGTTATATTTACTAATCAGAATCTTGTTAAGAGAATGTGTAAAATTAAATTTAGGCATCATGTTAGTAGTAAGCTTGTTAGCAATTGTATGTAATACATTCATTGTTTAGCAAAAGAATAAAACTTGAAAAACTACATTTAAATACAGTACGTCTTGGCTACGTAAAGCAAGAAGACAGATGTTCTTTGTCGCACTGTCAAATGATGTTTGATTTTTCAGGATTTTTTGGCATTAAAATCTTATAAACATTGATATTAGGCTGCAAAAAAATCTATATTTCTGTGCTTGCAGGCAGTTTTAAAGACATTCTAAGCAATGTTTCACCCAGTTTAGCTTTAACATTTATTTATCACCATCTGATGCAAAAATGTATACCATAAAACTGCATTATGTTTAGTTTTGGACAATACATTGCTTATATAAAATTACTTTTATATGACATATGTACACTCTCTGAAATTGTTTTTTTGTTGTTAATTAACACACTGCATATATTATCTGAAATTTTTTTTTTCTTTTCAACATTTTTTTTATTATATGTAACAAGTTCCCTGTTTGTAACTGATGAGTTCCCCAGATTTTGACATGTGGGTTGTGAGAGAAAATTATTCCTTAGCACATCATTACTTTCCAGAATCTTTGATAGCTGTTTTACAAAAAAAATTGTACTGAACATTTTAGGATGAACATAGTGAAATTTTTGTTAATGTGAGAAGTTGGAATTTCTTATCAGATAATTGTTCAAGGTTTGTGTGTATTTTTATTAGATTTTTGCCACATATGATCTATTTACATAATATATACAGAAGAGGGTTGTAAACAGACCTTCAATAGATTCAATTATCAAGAATTTTCAGTGAAATATAGTATAATGCAAGAAATTATTTATGAGAAAGTAACTCAAATTTCACTTATTTTGTTTCATTTATACAATTTTATACTGTTAACCTTCATCAGCAGGTTCCACTGTCAGCTTCTTAGTGTTGTTTTTAGATGTCATTCTATGGATTTTATGAACCTAGTGGTGAACTTGCTGTTGTTTGGGAGATAAAAACTAAATTTTCCCTATTAGTAGAAGTTTCTTCAGGGCTTAGGGGCCATGGTCTGTTGGAGCTAAGGAGCTCAAACATTTCATCTCCACCTGCGGAGGACATCTTCAGAGGCGTGGTCTAAGTCTTCTGGGCGAAGGTCCTGGCATAATTGAAATGCCAGTTTTTTTGTTTTTTGTACCAACTATTTATTAGGTAATACTGTGGTGGTTCTGTTTATTGTATAATTTAGACTGTGGGGGGTCATTGTGCCTGGTACCGCCTAAGCACCCAGGGACTTGTGAGTGATGCTATAATCACCAGACTGGTTATAAAGGAATCAGTAAGGTAGAGGAGGTCAGGATTACGCCATGACAGAGCCCTGACGTGAACCTGTGCCAGTGGTATCTTGATGGTTGTCTGAGGATTCCGTTGAACTCTGATGCATAGAAGTTATTTCGGCTTTGAGGTGGTGCCGTCTGGTAGGTGGGCATTTCCTCTCCCCTTGGAGGACTGTTGTAGTATGTGTCTATTCTTGTAGGCGAGGTAGACCTCGATGGCGGCCGGGGAGTTTCAGGGAACTCTTCTCGGCGGTAATTGTTTCGTCTTGGCGCAGGTACTGATTGGTTATCTACAGGTAAGATTTCTTGCTTCACTTCTTGAAGGTCAGTCATGGTTTGGTGCAGTAGTTTGGTGATTTCAGTGAAGTTGTTGTTCTGGGTGTCCTGTAAGGTTTTTATTCCAGTTTTGGTGGTAGATTTCACGTCTTGAATGCGTCTCTTAAGGTTTTCCGATGTCTTAGTATTCGTAGCCTGGAGAGTGGTGAAGGCCTCTTCTAATTGGTTCAGTCTAGTTGTGGTGGCGTCCTGTTCTGCTAGTTGTTGATTAATTAAGCTGGTGAGTTGCAAGATGGTGCTCTGTGGAGTATCGACGAGTCCTGCAAGTTCTGTCACTGCTTGCATGATTGTGGTCAAGATGTTGAATATTGCTTCCCTGTTGTCGATTATGGCTGCGATTGGTGCGCTCTGTGCAGCGACTGGCAGTGCGTTGGCTGTGGTTGGTTTGCTGTGATGAGAGTGAGGGCTGCGCCGAAGAGGGCAGGCTGCCTGGCCGGTGTACCTGCGCCGGCATGCCAGGTCATGAGTTGTGCATTCCGCTGTGAGCGATGCCGAGCCGCAATAGTGGCAGCGTGGTTGATCAGTGCAGCAGCGCCTGCACGAGGCGTTCTGCGGCGGTGGCTGGGTTCAAGTGTGGTGGTGTGAGGCGGTGTGGTCCAATGTTGATGCCGGATGTGATGGTCGCCTAACACTCTGCAGGCTCCAGGAAGTTTAGTCGATCAGTGGTGTCGCCCCTCTGTCTCTGGACAGTTCGGAGAATGTAGGGTGAGGCTATGTTCCGGGGCACGCCTCGGAGCACAGCACTAAACTGTGGTGTTTGTTTCTGTGGTTGTTCCGGTTGATTGTCTGGATGTGAATTTGATGGCTGCGGAGGCGGAGTGAATGGTCTAATACTGGGATCGTCCGTGTTTCTGTTTCTTTCTCTGTCCGTAGGCTCGGGCATCCTGCGTCGCATGTTTACCCTCGAGATATGTTCGATGCAAGGCCCCGGGTTGCCGGTGTGCTAGCTGGGGCTGGTTGGGTCTCGGCGGAGGCTGGCGGCGGCTGGCGATGGCTTCGTAGCGGCTGTTCTTTGCTGCGTTGGCTTGTCGAGTTGTTTCCACGGCGTCTCATGATGAGGGGCTCTCGTCTTCACCGCTGACCGAAGAATACCCCTGAAATGCTAGTTTTTTAGGAGGGGCCCCCACTTCCGCCCCCCCCTGGTGGCAATCATCCGAAGTCGATCTACATTTGCCTCCCCTATCATGCACTAAGACTACGCTACAGGATGGGTGGGAAACAAGGCGAGGTTAGTCAGGTACCGCCGAAGAAACCTGAGGTTAGTGGGTAATCATAAAGACGCCCGATATACAAGAGAGTATATCAGACTAGAGTGGGCCTAGGTTGCTGGCCTTGACACAGAGTGCCCAGGACAGGATCTAGGTGTTAGTGGAGGTTATATGTGTACATGCTAGTGGGATCTAAGGTGAAGGTATCATGCTTATACAATGATGTGGTGTACTTATCGTTTACGACGAGGTGATCTGATGCCGACCCCGTTGTGTGGAGGCGAGTCGAGGTCTTCGGGCTTACTGTCGCTGAAACATGTAGAGTAATTCGCGGGTGTGGTGTAGCAGGGAATATGTGTGCAAGTATTATGAGTTAGGTTTTGTGATCTTAGGATTAGTGTTATGGGTGTCATAGGTGTCCGCCGTAGGCGTTAGTCACTATGGTTAAGAGCTATGTATCTAAGAAGAGAGTCCGCCGTGGGCGTTTGTCCTTATAGATATACAGTAAACACACACACATATATATTTTAACTAAATCCTATTTACTACTTTACGCTACCGGTCGTCATCTGATGAGGGAGGCCCAGTTTTCCCTCGAGCCGCCCCGGATGGTATGTTCGCGGGGACTTGTTGGGCCTGTGACTGGTCTTTGGTTGCTGATGGGCATAGGGCATTGAGATACTCTTGTATGTTTAGCTGTTTGGAGTTTTTGGTTATGGGAATGGTGCGATCAAATATAGCAAGTGGCCTCTTGTGTTTCTCCAAGTTGGTGGTGTACTGTCCCAGAGTGTTGACTAGGGGGTTATGGTGTCCTAGGCATCGTTCGCATAAGTTGTGGGATAATTTCTTTATGAATTGTTCTATGGTATGCATCTTAAGCTCGTCGTGCAGCATTCCACTGGTGTGGGTCTGTGGGATTAAGTTATGCGTAATATTTTATTTTGGAGGTATTGTAGGGATTTAATGTGAGTGGCGGCACAGTGGCCCCATGCTGGTGCAGCATACGTCATGATTGGTCGGATTAGTGTTTTGTAGAGCGTAAGGCCCATTCGCTTGCTGAGATCGTTGTCCCTCTTCAGTATGGGGTAAAACGGCTCAGTTGATATTTTGCTTTG
This sequence comes from Metallyticus violacea, assembly GCA_030762175.1. Lineage (NCBI taxonomy): Eukaryota > Metazoa > Arthropoda > Insecta > Mantodea > Metallyticidae > Metallyticus > Metallyticus violacea. The sequence continues at coordinate 117,991,396 of CM060845.1, read as the reverse complement.
ATTTTGACCTGCTTTACGTGTTTGGCGAAGGTTAATTGGGAATCCAGGAGAACTCCTAAGTATTTGACTCCAGTTTTCCAGGGGATATTTTCGTGGAATAATTTGAGAGGGGTCACTTCTTTGTGATGTCGGGGGCGCTTAGTGAGTGTATTATTGGTATTAACTCTTGTTCTCCATTGTTTCAGCCAGGGTTCGAGATTATTTAGAGCTGTTTGGAGTCTAGTTACTGTTAAGGATGGTTTCCAAGATTGCGCAGCTATTGCAGTGTCATCTGCATAAATGGATAGCGTTGTGTTGGTTTTTTTTGGTATGTCGTTAATGTGTAAGTTAAATAGCAGCGGCCCGAGAATGCTGCCCTGCGGTACTCCTGCTCGGATTGGCCTTATTGTTGAGGTGGTATCGTCAAGTTTGATGCTAAAGGTCCGTCCCGTCAGATAATGTGCAATACGTTTTATCATTGTGTCGCAAATTTTTTGTGATTTGAGATTGTACAGGAGGCCCGGGTGATATATCGTGTCAAAAGCTCTTTGGATGTCTAGGAAAACTATTCGTGGCGACCCCCTTATTATTAAAACCTTGAGTTACGTGCTCGACACATCTCGTGAGCCGGTGTGTTGTCGAATGTTTGGCTCGGAAACGGAATTGTTCGTTGATAAGTATTTGGTGTTTAATTACATGCGCATTAAGGCGTTTTGCTATAATTTTTTCTGCTAGTTTATTTATTCCATTAAGGAGGCTGATGGGCCTATAGTGGCTTGTATCCGTGGCGTCCTTCCCTGGCTTGGGGAACATGAGGACTGTGACTAGTTTCCACTGGTTGGGATAGTAGTCGTTCTGTAGGCAGTAGTTAATGATTTCGGTTAACGTATGCAGCGCTTTTTCTGTAAGGCGTTTTAGTACCAAATTTGGTATTTCGTCTGGGACTGGTGCTTTCCGGTCGTTGAGGTGTGATATAATCCATTTGATCTTGCAGATTGTGTTTTACGTATTCTATTGTGAGTGGGGGGCTGTTAATATGTTGGAGGTGGTTTCTTCTACTAGAGTGGTAAAGGTGTGGTCCTGCGGTGCGTCGTTAGGCTGGCACGCGGTTTCCAGGGCATCCGCTAAGGCCTCTGCCTTTGCCTTTGTTTCAGCGCGGTCGCTGGCATTTCCGGGTCTGTGGAGGGGCGGTATGGTGACTGGTTCCCTAATTAATCGTTTCGTTAATTGCCATATTTGTCCATTACCTGGCTGCATACTTGCAAGTGTTTGGTTCCATTGTTCTTGCATTCGTTGTTTAACTCGCGTTTTAATTTCGCTATTAAGGGTGGCCATGTTGATTTTATGCCTAAGTAGGCGTGTTCGTTGCCACTTACGTCTTTCATAATCCCTCTCGTGGATGAGGTCTAGTACGTCTGGGGGGTATGTAAACTCCTTATTTGAAGGTTCTTTAAGCGGGACTGCTGCAACCATTGCCGGTTGTATGACTGTTTCTAGGTTTACTGTGGTTCCGTGTCTTCGGGAGTTCGGGGGGGGGGGGTGAGTGACGGCTGGAAGTGCTTTTTTTTTTTGAGTAGTGTTTAACGCCCGTTTTTACTACTGAGGCACCACAGGCGGTGGACACTGATGATACATGAGATGAAATGATAAATTAGGAAAGGATTTTTTTTTTTTTTTTAAGGAAGGAAGCGTTCCAGGCCTAAGTTTAGGTACCTCCCCGGCATTTGCCAGTTATGAAGACTGAGGAAAACCTGGAAAAAACCCCAGTCAGGGAGGACGGTCCTGGCGGGATTCGAACCGCAGACCTCCCGCTCACGAGTCCGTGCCTTAACGACCTCGGCCACCCGTGGCGGTTTGGAAGTGCTTGATCTAGAACTGCTGTAAATAGTGGCCAGTTGGTTAGGTTATAGTTTCTCCTGAGTGGTGGTGGGTTGTAAGTGGGTGGTTTATGTATATCCAGCTGTATCGCATAATGATCGGATGCAAGTGTATCTATGACCCTAAGGCTGTATCTGTGTGTGATGTTGCTCAGTAGCGCCAATCTAGTGTATGTGGCTGGTGCGTTCTATTGTATGGGATGTATGTGGCCTCTTCTGTTTGCATGAATATTTACTGGTTGTCTTGTGCGTGTCGGTGAAGCGTGTTTCCTGCTGTGTTGTTGATTGTGCTTCCCCATGACTCGTGTATTGAATTGAAGTCTCCCATTGCTATTAATCGTTAGTCCAGTTGGGTAATGGTATCAAGATCCGCGGTAGTTAAGTTGCCCCGGGGAGTTGTATATGCTGGCTATCGTTATGTCCTGGTTTTGTATGTAAACTGTTACTGCCGTGGCCTTAGTGTTCTGGAGTTGTGGTATGTGTTTAAGGTTGTGTTTTATTGTGTTGCTCACCAGTATGTCTGTACCACCAGAGGCCTTGCTGTTAGGTTTATCTGATCTGTAAATCTTATAGCCAGGGACTTTAAATCGTGCCTTGCTGTTTAGGAAGGTCTCTCCTAAGAGAGCTATTGGGATGGAGTTGGTGGTGAGATTATGTGTTATTTCATTTAGTTGGACCTGACTCCCCTACAGTTCCAATATAGCACCCGGAAGATAGCCTCATAAGCCATTGGAATGCTAGTGAGAGGGGTGTTATAAGTGCGAGCTCTTCTAATTTACTTTCTGTAGTATGAGAGCTAGTTGAGCCACAAAATCCATAAAGAGGGCAGTTACCTGCCGTGGATCTCCCTTGAGATGAATTTTCGAGTATAGGTCGTCACATCTACTCACAGCTCTTTGGTATCCTAGGTTGAGGTCCCCACCGCCTAGGCATTCAAGAAGCCACTCTGTGGTCTCGTTGAATTGAAAAATTGGCTCCTCCTTTGGGCGGACAATAAGTTTGGTGTGGTTTTTAATGGGTGAGAGGGAGAGAGTATCTGGGTTTGGTGGCCCAATTTGAAAGCTAGTTGGGGGTGGGGGGTGGGCATTTCCCTCCCGGTTATGACATTGGTTGCGGGCGTAAATGAGCCCTCAGTCCGGTCATTTACTACATTCGGCAGTTGTTGCCTGTCTCGGGTCCTTTTGGCGCGTCTCTCCTGTGGCTCCATGTCTTAACTCAACTTGGTTGGTAGGAGGGGGGCGGAGGGTTAGTGACCCTGGCATGGGTTCCTCGATTACTAGACACAGGGTCCCACGTATGTGGTGGCCTAGGTCTTTTTGGATTAGCATGAGAAGGACTGATTAATGCGAGGTATGCTGGACATCCACGCCATCTGGCACCATGATTGGTTTGGCCGCATAGGGCGCATTTTCTTGCCGGGGATAACCACCGGCTTATATGGTGGTTGCCAGCGCATCTGCTGCACACCTGAGGGGCGTGGCAGTTCTTTGCTATGTGTCTAAATCATATGCATTTGCTTCATTGAGCGGGTGACGGAGGAGGCACATAGTCTTCAACACGCACCCGACAGTGCAGCAGGTCTGTTAAGGACTTGATTGCATTTGAGTCTAGTTGATTGGGCATTTGAACTAAGAAAATCGGGACATGTGTCCGCAGTTTTCTGGAAAATAATTTGGTGATCTTATTTACTGGTGCGTCTTGGGGGAGCTCTTCTTCGCGTGTATTCCAGAAGAGGTCTTTAATAACCCCTTTTTAGGTGTGTTCCTCAGGCCGTTGGGTTACGTGTAAGGGGACATTTTCAGTTTTGCAGTAGTGGATAAAGTTGTTATAGTCCTGAAGGGTGGTGAACTTGAAACCATGATAGCCATTTCTGAATTGCGACAAGTAAAATTTTGGTTTGTACAGCACGTCAAAGCGTTTAGTCAGGGTTACTAGGCGTACTCTACACCTGAAATGCCAGCTGAATGAATGATGTGTTTTAGGGGCTTTTTGGGCCCCAAGGCTGTTTTAGGAATGTTTCCTCTTCAGCCTAGATTTTCCTTGTGGTTTGTACGTTGCAGAAGCCCGCCATGGAGAAGTGCACATGGTATTAGTCCTGGGTTGGTCAGTTGGGGCGTGGTCCAAGTTTGGCGTGTTAAGGATTTGGTTTTTGTTGAATGATAGGAAAGAGCTCTTTTTTTTTGTGGGCAGCCTGGTCTCTTGGTAAATTTTTTATTTGTTTGTTGGCATTATGGTACCAGTTGTAGATAATTTGTTGTCTTCCTGAGTGATTTGTTCTTGATCGTAAATTCTTATTAGGGTGAGTAATGGTGGGTCGACGTTAATTCTATTTCGTCGGTAATTAGTTAGCTGGATGTTTTGCGCAGTGTTAATAAGTTCCTTACGGTGTGGTTGATTTATGGCGTTTGTGATATAGTTGATTTGTAGTTTCCGTAGGTGTTCCTTTAGTGAGAGAATTCTTGTGAGCCTGTAGATTTTTTCGCTTTTCAATGCATAATGTAATTTTTGTGTTATACGGATGCTTTTGTGTTCAAAGGTTTCCAGTTTCTTAATTGTGGTTCTCGGCGTTAATGGGGCTATTGCTGTAGTTGCATATGTTATGATTGGACGAATGAGTGTTAAGTATATATATTTTAGCACTTGTGGGTTTAAGCCTTCTTTTTTGGTTGCTGCAAGATGTCGAAGTGTCAGTGCTATTTTGGCCTGCTTGAGTTTTTCTTGGTGGTTGAGTGTCGACACTTTGTTTTGGAATTTAACTCCCAGATATTTAATTACTCATTTTGCTGTGACGTGGTTATTTGCGATTGTAATTGTGGTGTCCCGCTGTTCTTGCTTGAGCTTCCTTTTTATTATTATAATTTGAGTTTTTTGGGGGTTTATTTTAATACACCACTTGTTGGTCCAGTCTTTGAATTTTGCTATTTGTTTTTGTATACGATTTTTGACTCCATTATATTGCGTTTGCTATGGACCAGTAAGCTGTATCTCGGCATATTGAGCGAGGTGCACTTGTGGGTGGGTTGGTTGTGGTGTGTCAGCCGTGTATAATATATAGAGTAGTCCCGATATGGAACTGCCCTGTGGTGTGCTGGCATATTGCGTGAAGGGTTCAGAGTTGGTATGGTTAATGGAAACTCTGCTAGTTCTTTTATTTAGGAAACTTGCTGTCCAACGTATTATTCTGTTAGGTATTTGGAAGAGATGTAGTTTGCAGAGTAAGCCGTTTATCCAACAGCTGTCGAACGCTGATTGAATGTCAAGGAAGCTCGCGATGGTGAATTTGTTTTCATTGTATGCATGTTGGAGTGACGTGGTTACTCTTACTAACTGATCTTCTATTGTAATGTCGGGCCGGAAACCGGCTTGTGTTTTCGGAAGGATATTTTTTCTGACTAGATATGGTTGGAGACGTTTCACTATTATTTTCTCAAGCAGTTTGGACAGTGTGGATGTGAGTGATATCGGTCTGTAATTTTTGGGTGATGTTGGATCTTTTCCTGGTTTGGGAATGAGAATTATTTTTGCTCTTCGCCATTGTGATGGGTGGAAGCCGTGTTTCAGTATTGCGTTGTAAATCTTAATGATGAGTTTGATTATGACGTGTGGTAGTTCTTTTAGCATTTGATATGTTATCGTGTCTGGTCCCGGTGCGAAGTTTAGTGTCTTTTCAAGGGCTTGGATGGTGTCTTGTGCGGTGATGGGTTTTTCCAGTTCATCATTTTCAGGGAGTGGTGTGGCGTCTATTAGTGGTGTATATTTTCTTTTGTTACTGCTTATATGTTTGTTGACTGCATCAAAGAACTTTTTGTCGAAGTTTGGATGTTGTGGAACTTGGTATACTGTTGCAAGATGTTCTCTGAATGTTTGCAGTTTTTGTTCTGTAGTCCATACCGGTCTGTCATTTATTTTTATGGGTTATGTGGAAGCGTTATTTCCTTATGATGCTTTTATGAGCTTCCAGAAAGCGGTCGGGTCATTTTTTCTTTTTTGGTTTATCTTGGTTATTAGCTGTTTACATTTGTTTTGTTTGTGGTCGAGTATGGCGTCTTTGACTGCTTGAGTTAGAATATTTAGTATTCTTTTATCTTGAAATTGGTGTGTTTGCATGTATTTCCTGTGTACCTTTATCAGATTTATTATTTCTTTTGGTAGTGTTTGTTGGTTGGTGTCCAGTTTTATTTTGATGATCGGTGTTGATTGGTCTCTTCCATTGCGTATTGTTTCTGTCATTGCTTGTGTTGTATTCTATATCGTTTGACGATAGATGGTTTGGGGTTTCGTCCATGGTGATCCAGTCGTTTAGTATCTCTCGGTATTTTCCCCAGTCGGTTTTTTTGTACTTGTATCTTTCGATTGTTTACTTGGTTTCAAAGTACCAAGCTTGGGTGGCTATTTTGGTTATGATAGGTAGATGGTCTGAGTTTGGTGGGGCATAGGTGGTTATTCCTATTATTTTGTTATGCACAGACGGTGATGCTAGTATTTTGTCTGGAAGTGAATTATTGTGATCCTATACCAATCCTTGTTGGCCCTGGTATATGTGCTATGCGAAGTTTTGTGGTGTTGAGTAGTTTCAGTAATGTTCTGCCGTGTGGGTTGGTGAGGTTGTCTAATAGTGCTACGTGTTGTGCATTGAGGTCAGCGGCGATAATTAGGTTTTTGTATTTGTCTTGGAGATAGTACAGTAGTTTCTCCGGAAAGGTAGCATTGTTCCTTTTTGACGATGGTGTTACATATACATTTGCTACATGTATAGTTATGTTGGGGGTTTGTACTTTTATCAGTAATGCTTCTTCGTTTGGGAATAGTTCTTTAATGCATATCTGGTTTGTTGTGGTGCGGGGGTGAGCTAATATTAGAACACCTCCACCTTTTTGGTTCTCCCTGTCTCGGCAGTATGACTGGTATGGCTTGAAGTTAAATTTGTTGTGCTTTTTCAGATGGGTTTCATTTATTGTCATGATGTCTGGATTGTGTGTGTTTATAAGTTCTTCTAGTTCTTCCCTTTTATTTCGTATTCCATTAATGTTAATGTGGAGAATTGTTATGTCGTGTTGCTTTAGTTGTGTGTCTGTCATTTTTAATGTTATTGTTGGTTTTTCGTTGTTTTTATTTAATTATGTTATTCCTTGTTTGGGGCTTCAGTGGTCTGATTAATATGTATGGCTAACTGGTTTCCTATTTTCAGAGCATGTAGTTTCCGCTTTAGGGTTTTTTGTATTGTTTGGTTTAGTTGCTTGATGACCTTCGGTCTTCTAGGAGGTGGGATCATTTCATGCAGAGCCATTGCTATTGTTTTGATTAATTGATCAATGATGTAGGTGATGGTGGCCTGAATATGTTGTATGATGTTTTTTATTTGGGCATTGTTGACTTGCTCCTGTATTCTTTGGAGGTTTTCCTTGTTTTTATTTACGATGTCTCTCAGTGTACTTGTCGTTTCTTCTGGGGTGAGTTCTTGTTTATCTGGAATTTGTGGTCCACTTATGGTGGGCCATTCAGTTGTGCTCAGCGGGCTAGTTGGAATAGCGGGGATTGTTATGCGGGAATATGAGTTTCTGATATTTGACAGACGGTTTGTGGTGCTGTTCTCGGATATAGGGGGCACTTTACTTGCCCTGTATAGTGCGTGTCGCTATTGCACAGTATGGTTTTGTCTTGTCATGTTGGGTGTGTTTGCATATGAAGGTGAAAGATTTCGTTCCACAATAAAAACATTTTTCTTCACTTGTGCGTGTGTCTTGTGAGTGGCCATATTGCTGGCATTGTTTACATGGGGTATGTCGTTCCTGTGAACGGTATGCTTCCACTTTAAATTTTTCGTGTTCAATTATGGCGCCATTGGATATCAGTTCAGTGATGGTGTCAAGTTCCTGTGAGAAGATTCGTACCAGGGAGGTTTTTTGATTTTTGCTAATTCTGGTTGCTTTGACTATTGTAGGGTAGTTGTTTTTAATTGAGTGCAGGATTTCGTCGTCTGGGATTTCAGGGGGGATTCCCTTTACGACAGCTATGAGCATTCTCTTATTCTTAGTCTCTGCTGTAGTATTGTTTTGTTCAGCATGTAGTTGCGGGAGAGTTGTTACATATGTGGCGTTTTTGCCGAAATTCAGTGCAGGGATTGCTTGCTTGAATATGGTGGCATTGCTTTGGGAGTTAAATGTTATTGCGTACGTGTTTCTTGGTCGTTGAATTTTGGATAGATTGATTATGGTGCCTTCTAGCTGTTTGTGTTTTGTTATAAGATTTCTCACATAGAATGGGTTTCGTTTGTCATTTTCACTGTTTGTGATATACAGCGTGTAGCTGCCATGGGGTTTTGGTGTGGTATATTTTTGAGTGTTGGATTCAATTGTGCGGATTCTTGGACAGAGTTCACTTAATGACTCTATGCTTGTGTCACTGTCTGATGAGGCATGGCTCATTGCTGCTGTCTTGTGGTTAACTTTTTTAGTGTTGCTCTTAATCGGGTTTGGGTTTTTGGTCTTGGTCGAGTCCGAGTCAGGATCTAGTTCCTTTTTTTTCAGGGTTTTTGCGACCGTTGGGGGCCAGGGGCATTAGCTTCGGCATCCTCTGGTTGCTTTTGTCTCAAGGTGCTTAGGAGCAGCTGTGCAAAGACACGGCAGGCTTTACTCAGTAATTAAATTACCGCCTTAGTGTAGTTCCTTTGAACTACAGATTCAATTAATGAATCTTTAGGCAAGGCGCTTTGCGCCTCGAGCGCAGCCCACCTGGCTGCAAGGATAGGTCTGGAGGGGGAAAGTCTGTCTGAGTGTTTTAGTCGGTTGTCCGGACGCGAAAGAGAGAGAAGGAGAAGGGAGAGTAGCTGCTCTCTGCTTACCCACGCCTGGCGTGGAGTGGGATGCTTGCCGCTGCATATGCTTCTTGAGGTGACGTCACCGCTGCACTGAAATGCCAGAACAGTCACGAGCCGCCCTGCGGGCGGGTTGAAAGCCACAGTACCTAGGCACCTGCGGCTTTACCTGTGTGGTTGATAGATCTTCGTTGGGTTATATCTTTCAAATGTTATGTTGTATCACGTCAATAATAATAATAATAATAATAATAATAATAATAATAATAATAATAATAATAATAATAGAGTCGGATCTGAGGAGGTTTTCAATGGTTATACTTGCTGAATTGGCCCTGGCCAGTTTATCAAGACGGTCACCCATCCAACCACTGGCCACGGCCAATACGACTTAACATCGGTCACCCATCCAAGCGGCGTCCACGCCCAATGCTGCTTCACGTCTGAGGAACTCTTAGGTAAAGATAGTAGACTCCACTTTTCAGGTGGAAGGCTATTTATTTAATGTCAAGTCACCAAGATGTCCTTGGGGAGCCTATATGAACTGCAGCGTCTTTTTGCTTTGGGGTCGTACTGCCCTAGAAGACGCGCCAGCTGGTTGGGGTGGTATGGGAGTCTATCATACAAAGTCTTTGCCCTCTCACGAATGACATCGACAATATATGGCACTCCGGAATGTTCATGGAGAATGTGGGCAGGAAACCGACGGCATGTACCATATGTTATCCTAAGCGCCCTGTTCTGTACGCACTGGATTCTGTGGATGATGCCCTTGGCCACCACACCCCAGACCTCGCAGCCATACAGAATCAGGGACGGTATGATAGCGCGATAGATCCTCAGTTTTTGGTACGTAGGTAGTGTTCTGGATCGGAAAATCGGGTACAGGTGCCGAAGAGCTGCATGGCCTAGCATTATTTTCCCCTTAGCGTAGTGGAGGAAAGTGAGACACTTGTCCAACGTCACCCCGAGGTACTTCGCATGGTTGACCCAGGGGATCACCCTGCGTCGTAGCCGGAGAGGATGTCGGTCATGCGGCAGCCTGGTCTGAGCTAGGAGAAGGGCAGAGCTCTTCCCCGGGCTGATGGCCATGCGCCATTTCTCGCTCCACTCCCCGATGACTCTGAGCTGTCTTTGGATTGGCCGGTAGCAATATTGCAAATTCTTGTTTTGTGCCAGCAGCAAGACATCGTCTGCATACTGGCATGTCGTAACTTTGGGCTCTGTAGGAAAGTCGGCCATATAAGCTGCGAAGAGTATCGGGGACCGCACGCTGCCTTCCGGCACTCCCGCGCCAACGGGCCTTTGTGTGGACATCCTCCCCTCCACCCTTACATGAAAGCTACAGTCTCTAAGGAAATCCGCGATCAGTGTAATGTAGGGGGGAGGGATGCTTGCTTGTAAGATTTTATAGAGTAACCCCTCATGCCAGGTGGTCGCAAAGGCGTTTTCCACGTCCAGCAGTACTGCCACGGCCTTGGCCTTTTCTTGGTATCCCAAGGAGGCCTTCTCCGTTACTCGGAGTAGCTGCTGGGTGGTGGAGTGGCCAGCCCGGAAACCAAACTGATGGTCCGGAAGGAGGCCTTTCTCCTCGAACAGAGGAGAAATGTGGGAGAGGACCAGCCGCTCAAAGAGTTTTGAGATGGCTGGGAGTAGGCTGATGGATCTGTAACTAGAGGGAAAAACTGGGTTCTTGCCAGGCTTTAGAATGCATACCACTCTCGCCTCTTTCCACGCACTGGGAAAATGGCGCAGGTGAAGGCATGCATTATAAATCCGTGTCAAGTGGAGCACAGCTTTTTTAGGTAAGTGCTGGAGCATGTCCGCCGTGACACGGTCATGTCCAGGGGCCTTGTTGGGTTTCAGGTTTTTGATTTGGGATGCCATCTCTTTTGGGGTGGGGACGGGGATGTGGACGCCGTCGTGGGGGATATACGGGGCCTCAAGGAAGGCATCCACCCGCTCCTCCACGATATCAGTGAAGTTCTCGTCCTGCGGGTCCTCCCGGGGCTCGAACTGCGTCTCCAGGTACCCTGCGAGAGCCTCGGCTCTATCGCGGGGGGTGAAAGACAGCCTCCCGCGAGTGCCGTGAATCGGGTGTGTATGTAAGGTTTTGTCCTTACGTAGACTTTTAATGATCCGCCAAGGTTTCCTCTCCTGGAGGTCAACTTGCTGCATTTTGTTTTCCCAGACCTCTCTGCGGTGCGTCCTGAGCAGTCTTCTCACCAGGGTTTTGAACCTCTGGTAGACCGCCCGGATCCTGGGGTGACGGAAGCGTTGCCATAGCTTGCATACGGTTCCTTTGGCCTTGATGAGATGCCTAAGCTCATTTGGAATGGTCATGGGGTTTAGGTGGTCGTGAGGGATGCGGTAGGTGTTGGCGCTTACCGCGCTGAGGATGCGGTCGGAGAAGGCTGTAGCCGCGGCCTCGAGCGCCTCAACAGAGTCGTTGCGAGGATTCGGTTCTACAGTTTGGTTTAGGTGCAGGACTGCTGCTTCCCAGTCGACCTCTTCACTCCACTCTGGAAAATGCAGAGCGGCCATAGTCACGTCTGTGTCCACCATGACCGGGTCATGGTCGGAATCCAGTTCGTTGACAACCGTGAGGTCCAGATGGAATGGAATGTTCTTGGTGATCATGATGTCAATGACATCCGACCTGCCACCGTGGGTCGGGTGGAACGTTGGACCTCTCGGGCCATGCGCGATGAGGGTCTCCGCTTATGAGGCGGTAGAGCGCACGGCCTCTTCTGTTCGTTTGGCGACTGTGCCAATGCCGGTGCTTCGCGTTGAGGTCTCCTGCTATGCATACAGTTGGGTGCAGGTTCAGTAGGGTTGTGTAGAGGGCTTCTATGCAGCGGTGACCAGGCGGGTCATAGGCCGCAACCAGCAGTAAGTCTTGCCCCCCCCCAGCTCTAGCCGGATGGCTCAAGCTTCTACCTGCTGTAAGGGCGGGATCTGGACAGGAGTGTGGGTTATGTGGTTCTTAATTAGGATGGCCGTGCCGCCTCCCTGTCGGCCGACTCGGTCAGCTCTGTGGGTAGCGTAGCATAAACTGAACACCGTTCGATAGTTGAGTCTCACAGACCAACAGGATGTCAATTTCGTGGTACTCTACAAACTCGAGCACGGTGGAGTGTTTATCCCTGATACCGTTTGCGTTCCAGAACGCAGCCCTAAATGATCGGCGGACAAGTCTGCCTGCCATTAAGATCGGGTCTTAGGAAACAATAACTCCATCGTACGCAGCATCGCACGGGTCTTATCGCCTGGGGATGCACTGGCGTCCTCATACACCGCCTTGCAGCTGCGCAATGCTGGCAGTTGTACTTGAATGATTTCGAGGTACCACTTCATAAGGGCCTGGTACTCCCGTAGGTCCTCTTCGACGATGAAATCTGGTGATGCCGCTGGAGCGTTCATGGCTCTGGTGGTTGCGATATTGGTGGGTGCCTGTTTCACAGGCGCTGGCTGGGCGACAGTAGGCGCCGTTGGCAGCGAAGCGGCCGCTAATTGGATGCTTGACGCGGCACTGGTGGTGGCCTGTGTCGGGGCTGCTGGTGCCCTTTTCTTTTTGCTTTTGGATTTTTTTGGCCTCTGTGGCTTAGGTTGGGCCTCCTGTGTAGGTGCATGTGATGCTGGCTGCTGCTGTTGCTGCTCAATAGGTGCCTGAGCGCCGCTCAGGGTTGGCTCTGCTCCTATTGGTTCGCTTTGTCTGGCTGTTGCGAGGGTGATCTCGGCCCCCTGCAGTGCCGCCGCGAAAGTTGTAGTGTTACTAACTGGCGCAGGACTCTTATGCCTGCGTCCTTCTATAATTTTTCAGCGTATTGGACAGCCGCTGTAAATGCCAATGTGCTGCTGTCCACAGTTTGCACATTTACGCTCTTCGAGCGGGGGCGGGCACTCCTTCACAGGGTGGGGCCCAGCACACCGCAGGCATGCAAGCTTCCGCTCACACGCCATGCTCGAGTGATGGAAACCCAGGCACCTGTGACACTGTGCCGGTCCTTCTTGCCCATAGTAATTCTCTATGGTCACTCTAGTATGAATCAGGACACGCACTGTGTCGATTGGCTGCATTCTTGTTTCATTCTCTTTGTTGGTAATTACAAGAAAAAAAGGGCACAGGTACTCCAGTCATGCCTTCTTCTGCTCTGACAGTTTTCTTCAGTTGTGCCACCGTAACTGGTTGGATGTTGTACTCTTCCAACAGCGCCTCCTTCACTTCCTCGACCGTGCATTCGGAGTCTAGGCCCCGAATGACACGGCGTTCCACCTGAGGACGCTGTATGGAGAAAGTGTAGAATTGAACTCCTTCGTCTCGAAGGACTGTCCGTGCAGCCTCATGATCTACTGCTGTGAAAGTTTGTATGCACACACGCCTTGGCTTGCGCGTGGCAATAAAGTTGCCACTTAACTTCGCCTCCAGCTTGCGCATAACTCGCACATAGCTGGGGAACGGGTCCGCCATAATCGGCGGTATTCTTTCCCTCCTCCTGGGTGGAGGTAGAGGCGTGGCTGGGGCCGGTGCTGGGGGGGCGCCAGTGTTCTCCTTCCGATCAGAGCGCCGCCGTCTCCAGCTGCACACCTCGATGAATCCCTCCGATTCCGAGTCTGAGCCTTCGCTAGATGCGCTGCTCGTCTCCGGCAGGGAGGGAGAGAAAGAGGCGAGATAGGAGGGGGGAGGGGCGGACGCGTCCGCCGGCAGTTCCCTCTCAAGCTTACTCCGCTTAGTAGATCTAGTTAATGTCCGTGAGGCAGCCAAAGTGCCCTTATTACTGGGCCCAGGTTGTGCAATGTCAACCTCCTCAGATGCGCTCATGGTATGGGTCGTCGCGGGTGCTATCCGGCTGCTTGCAGCGGAGCGGACCACCTTAAAGGGGGCGCCCACTCGAGCCATTATTTCGGCTCGAGGGCTTAGCTCTTGTAAGTCCCGCTGACGGCGTAGTCTGTCAGTCTGTTGTGGTCAGTCAGAAAGATGTATAGTAGAAGGTAGAAAGATAGGAAGAAACCCCTATGAAGATCTATCAACCTTACCTTCAGTACTTGGTGAAATGAAAGCCCAAATCTTGCAACAGGATGCTGGCTCCTACAACGACAATAGCTGCGCCGTGGGCAGGCTAGAAGGGGAAACTAGTCCGCTGCTTGCCACGGTCGCAGCTCGCCGCTCGCCGATTGGGAATGATTCTGCTCTCCTTAAGATAGGTGAGGGGGGGGGGGGGGCTTGCAGTGGACCAGAGTCCACTGCCTGCCGGTATCTTCAAGCGTTGCTCTCAGGTGCGTGCTGCTGCTCATCCGAGTTGCTGCCTGCATGGGAACCGGTTCTTGGAATGAGCCGGTCTTGGAATGACTGAAATGCCAGTTTTTTTTTAAATTAATTTCTTTATTTTATATTTTTTTTACTACATACTAAGTAATTCTGTGGTGATTCTTTTATTTTTAAAATAGGGATAATTGTGGTGATTGGCCTGGTACCGCCGTAGCACCCAGGAGTTTCATAGCATTACTAAAACACCTTAATAGGCAAAATGTCTATAAGGTTGAGGTGGCACGGCCCTGGTGTAAACCTGCATATTTAGGTGCATATTTCATTACAGCCGGTTATGCCTGCTGTTATTTCGTTGTTCTTGTAAGCAACGAGCCCCTATATGGGTGGCGTTGAAAAGTCTTCTGAGTGATTCGCTTTGAGGTCGTATCGAAGAGTTTCTTTACTCATCTGGGGGGCCTATCTGGTTGTCAGGAGTGGATCTGTGGTACTTTACGTCTGCAATACTATCTAGTACAGAGTACAGAAGTGAAACTATAGCCTTGAAGTGGCTGTCCTCGGTGTCGTGTAGGGCTCTGGTAGCCGATTCTGATGTTGATTTTAAGTCTTGGATGCGTTTTTTGATATTATCCGAAGTCTGTGTGGTTGTGGCTTGATGAGTGGTGTAGGCTTCTTCCAGTTGATCTAGTCGACTGGCCGTGGCGTCCTGTGCTGCGCAGTGCTGTTAAAGTAACGTAGTGTGTTGCAGAATGTCGGTCTGTAAGGTGTTGACAAGTGTAGTAAGTTCTGTCACTGCTTGCATTATGGCGGTGAGAGTAGCGAGTACTACTTCCTGATTCTTGTCCATTGTGAGTGCAGTTGGTACGCCCTGTGCAACAGGTGGGAGTGCACAGGCTGTGGTTGACTTGCTGTGCGGATAATGAGAGTTGTAGCTGCGCCTGAGAGGGCAGGCTGCCTGGCCTGTAAAATGGTTTGTACCCCCGCAGGAAGCACAAAATCTGCGCCGGTGTGCCAGGTCATGAAGCGCGCACTCCGAAGTGAGCGACGCTGCACCACAGTAGTGGCAGCGCGGTTGTTCGGTGCAGGCCTGCTCATCGTGCCCGTAGGTACAGCAGCGCCTGCACGGGGCGTTGAGACGGCGTAGGCTGGGTTCCAGTGTGAGGCATTGTGAACCAATATTGATTCCTGTTGAGATGGCTGCCTCACTCTTCGGTTTCCAGAAAGTTAAGTCGTACTAGTGGTGTCGCGTCTCTGGATGAGTATATCCCAACTGCATTGTATGCAGATGCCCATTGTCGCTGGGCAATTCTGAGGATGTAGGTTGATGCAATGTTCCGGGGTACGCCCCGGATCACTGCGCTCAGCAGTGGTGTCTGTTCCTGTATATTTGTCGGTGCTGTGGCGAGGTGTCGAGTTCCGGAATAGGATAACCGTGGTTCTTTCCCTAGGGCTCCTGCAACGCGTGGCTACCCTTAAGTTTAATACTGGTTGCAGGGCCTGGAGATGCCGGTGAGCTGGTTGTGACTGGGTGAGAGTCGGCGGAGGTCGGCGACGAGTCAGGCTTGCGTGGCGCGGGGGCTGGCGATGGCTTCGTAGCGGCTGATTGTGAGCTGCGATGGGTTGATGTATTCTTAACTGCACAGCGTCCCATGATGAGGTGTTGCTGAAATGCCTTTTTTTTTTTTTTTTTTTTTTTTTTTTTTTTTTTTTTTTTTGGGCCGGCCCCACTCCCGCCGACCCAGATGGCGATCGCCCGGCATGCGGGCATGCAGTCTACATCGCCTCCCCATGCAGTTAGTGTCTAACATGCGCATGCGAGGGTGTGTTTGTTAGTAGGAGTACGTGCGATTAGTGTTATTGGAGTAGTGTTAGGGGTAGGGTTCCGCATGAGCACCCCGGTTAGTAAGGAATAATTTGCCGTGCACTTGCAAGCGAGTCAATGCTACAATCCTGGGAGTAAACATGACACGAAGTCCTGAGTACTACCAGGGGGATTAAGGTTAAAGTTAAATGAGTTAGTTATTTATGTTAGTTGGTATTAGTTGTAACTAATGTTAGCATGCAAAAAGTAAAAAGTGGATGGTGATGGTGATGATGAAGATGTTGGTGGGGCGGACTTGCCTCATGTTACCAGTGTATGTATTACGTTCTGCTTCTGTGGTGCTATGTTGTCATGTGCAGCTTCTGCATTCTTTTTCCCTTCTGTGCTGGTGTTAGTGTTCTGTAACAGAGAGTATGTTGAGGTTTAGTGAAGAGTTTGTAGGTTTTTTTTTTTTTTAATTTTTTTTTAATGATTCTCCCTACGGGGGGACTAGTTTGTTGAGAAAAACAGCAATTTCCGCAGCGCTAGTGTCAGGCTGGAGCGTACGATTGAATATGGCAAGTGGTCTGTTGTGAACATTTTGAACAGTGTGATATGTTCCTAGGCTTTGAATGAGTGAGTTGTGGCTCTTGGATGCTTGAGTATAGAGATCATGTGCCAGTTTTTTGAGGAATTCTTCTATTGTGTGGATCTTAAGTTCCTCATGCAGTACTGCAGAGGGTGCAAGCTTAGGTACCTGAGCTATTATACGTAGGCATTTGTTCTGGAATGACTGTATTTTGCGTATGTGTGTGGGGGCTGCATAGCCCCATACAGGGCCGGCATACGTCAGTATAGGCCTTATTAGCGTCTTGTATAGTGCTAGCCCGGTTTTAAGTTGTAGTGTGCTGCTATAGTTTATAAGCGGGTAGAGCTTTCTTAGTTGTCCATGAGCTTTGTGTAGTGTAGTGTTGATATGGGGGGCCCATGTGAGGCCTTGATCAATAGTAACTCCAAGATATTTGACTTGCTTGGTCCAGTTTAGGGGCTTTCCAAGGAGTTGTAGTGGTGTGAGTGAGGGGAGGCCAGCTCTGTGCAAGCTTCTTTTTGTGAAGATTATTGCTTGGCTTTTTCCCGTATTGACAGCAATGCGCCAGTTGGTGAGCCAGGGCTCTAGAGCTGTAAGATAATTTTGAAGGCGATTGTGAATGAAGTTCACCTGACTGAGCCATGATGGCTGTATCGTCAGCGTACAGCGCAAGTGAGATATCTGGTAGTTTAGGTATGTCATTAATGTAAATGTTGAAAAGTGTGGGCCCAAGGACACTGCCTTGGGGGACGCCTGCGGCTATTGGCCTGACAGTGGATTTGGAAGTGTTTACTAACGAGTAGAAGTGCCTGTTGTCTAGATAATTTGCTATTAACTTGATCATCGTGTCTGGCAGTCGTAAAGCAACGAGTTTGCGCAGAATGCCTGCATGCCAGACGCGGTCAAAGGCCCGCTCTATGTCTAGTAGCACGGCGCCTGTTGATTTTCGTATGTTAAAGCCGTGTGTGATATATTCGGTGGCGCGAAGGAGTTGTAGTGTAGTGGAATGGCCGGCTCTGAAGCCAAATTGTTCTGGTATGATGATCTTGTTCTTTTTGAGGAACGAATTCAGACGTTTGAGAATGATTTTCTCCAATAGCTTTGCGAGAGAGTTACGGAGACTGATTGGTCTGTAATTGTGTGGATTGGTTTGGTCTTTGTTCTTTTTAGGGAAGTGGAGAACAGCGGCTGTTTTCCAGCGTGAGGGAAATGTTCCGCTCTCAAGTGTATAATTATATATCTTGCATAGTGCTTGGAGAGCTTGTGGAGTGAGGTTTAAGAGAGCAATGTTTGGGATGTTGTCTGGTCCTGGCGATTTGCCCTTGGGCAGATGCCTTATGAGCCATTGTATTTCTTGAGGCGAAGTTTTGCGAATTTTACTATGAGTGATATTGGCTTTAAGATTGCTCGTAATTTTCTCAGTCTCAGCAATAAATTGCAGAGACGAGGGGACGGTGTTTGGAGTGAGCGTGGTTTGGAGGGCGTCAGCCAATGCTTCCGCCTTCTCCTCATCTGATGTTGTAATCAATTATGTCTAATAGGTGGAATTTTGATTGGTTCACGTGTGAGATTGCGAGCTACCCTCCAAACTGAGTGTCGGAGATCAAGATTAGTCAGAGTGTTGTCCCATTGTTGTGCTATGAGTGTTCTTGTGGTTACTTGTATTTCAGCGTTGAGCTTTCTTAGTTCATCTAGGGCTGCTGGATGCCTAGAAGATTGCCACTGTCGGCGGGCTTTGTTGCGTTTGGCTGCAAGAAGGCGCATGTCAACCGGTAAGGTCTGGCTTCCTTGCCGGGTGTGTTGAATCGGAACGGCTTTTGTGATGGCAAAGTTTATGGCATGCTCAAGTCCTCTTGTGGCTGTTTCAAGGTCATCAGAGGAGTTGATGTTCACCTTTTGAATTTGTGAATTAAGTTCAGTTGTAAAAATTTCCCAGTTTGCCCGATTGAAGTTATGCCTTGGCAGTGGGGCCACAAGGGCTGCTGAGCCTTCAACAGTGATTATAACTGGGAGATGATCAGAGGAGAGTGCGTTCTGTACTTTAGAGCTCATTCTGTGTGTGAGGTTTCGCGTGATAGCTATGTCGAGTACGTCAGAGTGATGGTTGCGCTGTGTGGGAACAAAAGTGTGTTCTTCCGGCGCGTGTATAATATAATCAGAGGCATTTTCGTGTCTGAGAAGTTTGTTGCCTGCAAGGTTGGATGTGGTTGAGTTCCAGAGTGGGTGTTTGGCATTGAGGTCGCCTGCAATTATGGTATAATAGTATTGCTGTAACAGAGTGTCTATGTCTGATACTTCTATGTCTCCGGGTGGGTTATAAGTCGCGATTATGGCTGTGCGTAGGTTGTTGCATGTAATAGTTATTGCGGTTGCTTCCATGCGAATAAGATGCGGAAGTCTGATTTGCTGATGGGTAATTTTGTTGTTGATGGCTATGGCTGTGCCGCCGCCTCGCTTATCGCGGTCTGTGCGGTAGACTGTGTAATCTGGTATGGTTAAGCGGTTTGTGTTGCATAAGTGCGTTTCAGTTAAGAGTGCTATGTGTATTAGGTGAGTAATGAGGAAATCTATTAGTTCGTGCTTTCTTCGGCGAAGTCCATTAGCATTCCAGTTCATAATCCTGATTTCGTTCTTAGCCATTTCGAGAGTTTGGTGCTGAAGCGAGCATCAAAAAGAAGGCCTGATGCTTCCCAATAATATCGGGTGCTAGCGACGGAGTGGTCATAAGCTCCATTAAAATGTCCATGGCCTGGTCTCTAAGCTTGTACCATGACATGTTGAGAGCTGGGGCGACATTTCTGAATGTCTGTGCTAGCCGAGCTTGGTCAATAGCTGCTCTTTGCTTAAAGAAAGCAGGGGGAGAGGCCAACGGGTCTTCTTGAGGATTCTCAAGGGTGTCGCCATTATTGTGTGTGACGTCATCACGAGGGACCCCCCCCGGTCTTACAGCAGTAGGCGCGTGAGCATAAGTTGCCCTTGCGTCGCCGCTGGGCCTTTGGTCTGTGCCGCGCAGCTTCTGAAGGAACTGGAGATATCGGTCACAACCTCTAAACCTGGACCCGTGTACTACGTTGTGGCAGAGCGCACATAGTCTCAGTTCTGTAGGGACGTCGCATGTATGCGACTCGTGGCACTGAGCACACTTTGAGCATGTAGGCGCAAATGCCAAGCACTGCTCTATTGAGTGCCCAAGGCTCTGACACTTACGGCACTGCAATGGCACTGGCGGTCGCCTGTAATCCACTACTGTGACCCGCATGTGTAGCAATTCTGTGGTTGCTTGCAGCCGTTCCCGATCATCGCTGATTGCTACTTCAACCATATACAATGGAAGTAGCGTTCGAGCCCTGTTGTTTCGGCGCATCTGTACTACTCGGAGTGCAGAGATTGACCGTGCCATTAAGACCTCCTTAATCTCTGCCTCCGCCCTATCAAGAAAAATCTGTCTGATTACCATACGGATGCTCCTAGGAGCATCCATACTTGTAATGTGACAGTTGATCTTTTTCTCTTTTAAGAATTTGACCATGGCAGCATAGGCAGATTGAGTTTTTGCTCGCACCTGTAGGTCTCCAGAGCGGGCAGCTTTAGTCAAAACGTATTCCTCACCAGGGTGTGTACGATCAAACTCAAGTAAGTATCTGCCTAGGTCCGCTGAATGGTCTTTTGCAATGTAAATGGGCTTCATGAGTTTTAGCGCCTCTGCAATTGGCACAGTTTGCCCATTGTTGTCAATAACAGCAGGTGCTTGCCCATTTGGATCAATAGCACAGGCAGCATTCAAGTCGTTGGGTTTTGGTGGCTCTGCATTGGTTGAGGGACCTCCGATAGCAGCAACTGAACTCGCTTTGCATTTGGGAGTTGAGCTGGAGCGTGCTGGAGAGTCATTGGTAGTTGAGAATGAGGCGGAAGGGGTAGATATGGGAGAGGGAGTGGGGGTTTGAGGAGTTGGGGGTTGTGGAGAAGGCTCCTTTCGCTGACTGCGCGCCTTTGTACCCATTGGGGTCTTTGTTGGCTTCTTCGGCATTTTTGAGTACCTAGTGTGTTAAAAGCTAAATAGATAGTGAAAGAGTAAGAGAGAAGAGCGCTCCAGAATCACCGTACGGTAATCCAAAGCAGAAGCTTAACCTATGGGGGGCCCTAAATTCTTAATAACTAATAGAAAGATGAAGGAAGAAGTAGAGCAGAAACAGACCAGTTGTCAGGCGCTAAAAAGCTCGAACAGCAGAGGGCCGGACCATAAATGGCGCCAAAAACCGTCACAGGGACGATGGCTCAAACCATGCTGAAATGCCAAGGTTATTTATTACTATATATGAACCTGTGGCCTACATGTGACGGCCTGTCAGGTTAGATTAACATTTGTCTACAATTAAAAATGGTTTTTTGTGGATAGTACATACATAAATAGGCAAACCCATACTTTTGACCGGTGTGGGTGCCGGCCAAAAGAGAACGATTAACCTAAGATACTTATATTTAAATCTTATGCTATACAATTTTTATTTGGTTTTCATCCTTTTATATATATATATATATATATATATATATATATATTTATTTATTTAATATTTACAATATATACAAGTGTCCTTAAAACTATTCCTTAAATCTAAACTAACCTAATATATATACAGTGTATACAAGAAATTTATAGCGCTGTGTCTGGTTGAATTTAGTGTTTTTTAGAATAATTTAATTCTTTTTGCCCTGAATTTATGCGTCCGGTGAGCCTCTTCCTATGTTTCTTACTGCTAGATTCGGGTGAACACGAATTTTTGCCCAGGTCTTGCGTGCTTTATTTGCGATAAAGTCCGCTACCGGCTCGATTCGTGTTTCCCGATGTATAGCAGTGTTTGTGGTAACTATTGGAACATTTAGAAGTTTTCTTAAACTGAGATTTTGTACGACCTGTAGTTGCTTCATTGTTGTTTTTGGGATATGGGCCCAGGCAGCGCTAGCGTATGTTATAATGCTTAAAATGAAGGCCTTGTATAAAATTAACTTTGTTTTTATAGACACCAGCTTGCTCCTGAAAACTGGGGCACACATTTTAAGGCGCAGCCGCCCGCTGTTGGCACTGTTTCTTATATGTTCCCTCCATCGCATTGTAGAGTCTAGTGTTACGCCTAAGTACTTTGCACGCCGACGAAACGGTAATAGCTCACCGTCAACGTTGATGTTTATGGCTGGTTGTTTTCTTTTCACGGTGAAGATCACTGGCACGCATTTATTTGTATTTATGTTGATTCGCCATACTTTCAGCCAGTTGGTGAAAGCCTCAGTGTACCTTTGTAGTTGTTTTATGGCGAAGTTTGTTTTGTTGTGGTGAGTGTAGATCACCGTATCGTCGGCGTACATCAGCACTCTGCAGCGCAGGTCTATCGGAAAGTCGCGGGTGTAAAGGGAAAAAAGGTAGGGTGCCTTGTGGTACTCCGGCTTGTACCGGTCTGATGGAGGAACTTTGATTCATTGTTTGGACGTGGAAGGTAGCTGTGCAACAGGGGAATGTAGCTGCGCATCTGCGGCAGCTGGTGATGAATTTTGTATAACATTCCCGAGTGCCAGCACCTGTCGAATGCAGCCTCCACGTCGAGAAACAGTGCCAAGGTGGTGGCCCCGTTGGAAAGTTGTTCGGTGACGTCATCGGTAAATTTAAGGAGTTGCATTTCCGTGGAATGATTTTTCCTAAAGCCAAATTGGAATTTTGAAAGTGCATCTAGGTCCGAAATTGAATTTTGTAGACGAAATAGGATGACTTTTTCGAACAATTTCCCAATCGTGGACAGAAGACTAATGGGCCTGTAATTTTGTGGTAGCCGAGGATTTTTACCTGCTTTTAAAATCATTACTATTTTCGTCTGCTTCCACGCCGCAGGGAAATAGTTTCTTAACAGGCAAGCATTAAAAATTTTTGTTATCTGGACAAGCGCCTTGCGTGGCAGGTGCTTGAGGTCCTCATTTGTCACTCTGTCCGGGCCTGCGGCTTTGCCGTTCTTAAGCAGCTTAATTTGTTTGAAGACTTCCTGAGTGGTTATGAGTTTATTTACTTGTTGTTGTTGCCCCGTGAGTCTCCACTCCGCCAACCAGGCTGCCACCATGTTATCGTGGTTTGGGTCATTGCTCTGGTTTGGCTGGAATTGTTGCTCCAGAGTGTCTGCGAATATTTCGGCTTTTTCTTTGGTGGAGAATACATGCCCAGTCCTGCCTTGAAGCGCCTGAGTGTCGGTGCCGACGCCGCCTGCATTTTTGAATCTGCGCAGTAATCGCCATAAAGATCCATCAGAGTGGACGCATGATTTCAGCTTGTTTTCCCACATGTCGTGGTTATTGGCGATTATTTGCGATCTGATCACTTTTCGTAACCAGTTCGCAGCGAGTTTGAAGAGCGGGGATCTGGTCTCGCGCCATCTGCGCATGCAGCGTCTGCGGCCGGCAATGAGGCGCTCCACCTCCGGATACCTGACCCATTCGGGCTGGACTTTGTTTTTTAGCGTACTATTTACATGTGCCGTCCTTACGGAGGCCGTGAAGTTTGCTATTTCTTTATCAATTTCAGCCGTGCAGTCTAAAGTTATTCTAGGATTTGCAAGGGAGTGCAATTGTTTTTTGAATGCGTTCCAGTCCGTCGTTGCCATGACGGGCACTTTGAGGGCCGAGGTTCGATCCATTCGGCCGAGAATACCAAAAGTGACCGGTAGGTGGTCAGAATCTAAGCTGTGAAATACAGTTAAATGGGGTGTTAACGTTACTTTTTTGCTGATTACAAAGTCGAGCACGTCCGGGTCAGATGTTCCAGCACTGTGGTAGAAGGTGGGGTCAGGAGGGGCATGTATCTCCACATCGTCATTTTCTGTTAAAAAATCACAGATTAAGTCGCCAGTCTGGTCTACTTTTCTGGAGTTCCAGATTGGGTGGTGGGCGTTGAAGTCCCCAGCCACTATTACATTTTCATGCATGTCAAAGATGCGTTCTAGATCCTCTATGAGGCCCCGGCTTTCTGGTGGCCGGTATGCAGCAACCATCAAAACGGTTTGTTTGTCAATGCCTATTTCTATTGCAGTGCACTCCAGACATCTGAGAGGTGGGAGGCTCACTGGGGCGAAAACAATGTCATTTTTTATTGCAATTGCAGTCCCCCCCCCCCGGTCGGTTAAGCCTGTCTGTGCGTGTAATGGTGTAATGTGGTATATTAAATTTCATGTTTTGTGTTGGTTTTGTTTCCCCCAAGAAAGCTACGTCAATTTTATTCCTCCTCAGGAAGCCTTCAAACTCGTAGAGCTGATTGGAAATGCCGTTTGCGTTCCATAACATGGAACGCATTTCTGGTGTGTGCCCCGTTGTGAGCGCCATTTCAGTTGGTGAGAGTGTCTATAAAATTTACTATGGCCTCTAATTTTTCCATAATGCTGGTACAGTTTTTTAATGTGATTGTAAGTTGCTTTACATTAGAAATAATTTTTGTTATGTTAAATGATTTGACAAGATTAAAAAGCTCTTTGAGCTCTCCCAAGCCTGAGAGCATTGTGTTGTTTGCTGCCGCTGTCTGACCGCTGGGCGGTGCCATGTTGGCTTGTGGGCCTCGCATTGTAGCAGCGAAGCTTTGGCCATTCCTGGTAAACCCCGGGTTGACAATAGCTCGTACAGGTCGTACGTTACCCAGTTGACGGTTCAAATCTGCCAGCTGTCGCCTGTCTCTCTCCTCTTGGAAGGTGTTACACCCCCGGTAACTTGCTGGGTGAGTCTCACCGCAGTTAGTGCAGCGAGGTGTAACATTTTCCATGCCTCTGCTAGGGCATGTTAGCAGGCGATGTGCTCCTCCGCAGAGGACACATTTGGAAGGCAATGTGCATAGCTTATAAGTGTGCCCCAGCTGTTGGCAGTTGAAGCATTGACTGATTGTGTTTTGGTTTTTGAGATGTTCGATGCTGACAATGACATTACATAAATGTCTTTCAAATATGAATTTTTTGTTAACCTCGTTTTGTTCCAAAGTCACCACTAATATGGGAAGAGGCTTACCTGCTCTTTCCAGATGTTTTACGTTGAGCGCTGTGTAACCTTTTGCTGCGATGTCTTCCTGGATCTCCGCCAGGTCGATGAAGGGGGGGAGTTTTTTCACCGCGAAGCGGAGCGGAAGTTCATCTCTAGGGGTGAAGCTGAAGAACTGCACCCCCTCGCGCTGAAGCGCCTCCAGGACCGGCGTGAATTGCGTTCTTTCCTGTAGCAACACCTTCAGGCCTTGTCTGTCGTTTGCTATTTTGTAGTCTCGTGCTGGGCAGATGGATCGTAGAATTTGAATGGTTTTGTTTATGTTTTTCGTGTCCGGGATGATTATCCTGATGGGGTTTCTTGTTCTGGTTTGCTGGCAGTGGAGGGTTGGTGTTTGAAGGTGCGGGAGTGGCACTTGTAATGGTTTGTGAGGTTGCTGGTGTCTGCTTGGAAGGTTGCTGTGGTCTTGTGGGTATGATTTGTGGAACTGGAGACTTGGAGGGAGGGAGGGGAGGGAAGTGTAATTTTCTTTTTGATTTTGGAGCCGAGCCTGCCTGTTTTGGGCTGCGGGGAGGTTTAGGATCGTGGTGGTTGTAGTGATGCAGCTGCTTCATCCTCGCTGTCGGAAGACAGGGCTTCATAACGGTTTTCTGTCCGTATTTGAAATTCCTGCTTCCTCAGCACCTTTTTCTTTTTCCCAGAGGCCGTAGCCCCTTCAATGTCCGAGTCGGACCCATCACTGTCGCTGCAGCTGCTGGGCCGGGATGCGGGACGTTGTCGTTTTTTGGTTGCTGCCTGCTGCCAATTGTTTTTACACTGGGTTAGGCGAGTTCTTTTGTAACGTATTTCATTAATGCAATCACGCAAGGAGCGTGCTATTTTCCCATTGTGCGTCAGTCTGTTTTAGCCCTTTGAGAATTGTTGTGTAGTAATGGCGCTCCTTTTTTAACTCCTTTATCTCGGCCTGAAGGGATGCTGCTTCAGGGTCGATGTGGACGGTAGGTTCCTGGTGACTGGTGGCTGCAGGTTGGGTGTTCTCTGGCTGGATGGTAGCAGCGTCAGTTGGAGGGGGTGCATCCAGGACGGCTGGGTCAGAGGGGGGGGGGATGTCCATGGGCAGATGTTCCTCCTGGGGAGCACTCATCTTGCTGTCATTTTTCGGTGATTGCAGGCCACTGAGGGCCAGATCCGTCTTTGTGTGTGAACCTCACTAAACGCTACACTATAATTCACTTACACTAATTAGTTTTCGGCTTTCGCCGCGTTTAATTTTTTGTTGTGTTGGTGTATAATTCACTGCACTACAAAACAATTATAATTTGATGCACTGCAGCACAAATATAGTTTAATGCACTGCAACACTAATTTGTTTTGAACCACTTGAGCCAATGGCTGTTAACAATTCTCACTCACTATATATCCACTGGTGTTGGAGTAATAGATCTGCTATCCAAGGGTAGCAGGCCTGCTGGCCGCTGCCCGCAGCCCGCAGCACGCCTCGGAGTTTTGTCGCCCACAGCACCTGGGATGTAGGCCGCCCGCAGTGTAGAATGGCTGGAGAGGAGTTCCCCTGCCGTATAGGCAGCTGTTCGTACAGCCGTCCGGCCGCACTGATGCTTATCCGGGCCCGTGCCCGCAGGTTGGGCTGCCTGCCTGCAGCCCCTAAAGCTGGGCAACCCGCAGTACAGGCGCTCTCTGCGAGGTCCGGAACCAGTGACAACTTTAATCTGGATGCCCTAGTCTGTCAGGCGATCGCTGGAGCATGGCTCCTGGTAAGAAGAAGAAGGCCAGATCTGCCAGATCTGCCAGCGCGCAGCCATCACTTTCAGCCGCAGAACCTTCTTCGCTACCGCGCCATCAAACGCCGCCCCGCCCAGCCGCTCCACCGCAGCCAGCAAGTGAAGAGAGGAGCCAGCCATCCCCTCCACCAGCCGCTACGCTACCAGCCGCCGCCAGCCCACCCGCTCCACCGCAGCCAGCAAGCGACGAGACGAGCCTGCCATCCCCTCCACCAGCCGCTACGCTACCAGCCGCCGCCAGCCCACCCGCTCCCGCCGGCCAGCCAAGCGCGGTCGTCCGCGGCGTGCCGCGCTCAGTTGCCGGCCCGTACTTGTTACGGGTCGCGCAGCGCAGCTGGCCGTCGGCATTCAGGGCAACGCGCATATACTCGGACAATGGACCAACATCTCTTGTACGCGTCTCGTTCTTGGAGGAGGAGGACCGAGACCGTGCATGCACTTCCGGGCTCTACATCGCCGGGTGCTGGCTCACCATAGAGCACAGCGCCCGGCAGCACACGGCGCCCTGCCGGCGCTGCTGTGGCTACGGTCACTCAGCGCCGGAATGCACCAGGGCCCCCAAGTGCCATTACTGTGGGGCTCCTAGCCTCACAGCCGCCTGCACACAACACGACCTGTCCCGCCGCAACGTGTACTGCGCTACCTGCGGTAGCCGCAGGCACTATACGGGACAGGCCTGTTGCCCTGCCAGAACCAGCCACCGCCAGACCTCCAGCCAACCAGCAGCACCAAGGGTCGACCAGCAACGACACCGCAGAATAGAAGACAACAACCAGACCACCGCCACTCACACTTCAAGCTCTGTTGCCTCCGCAGTCTTAACACAACTCGCCTCCAGGGTCTCGGCTCTGGAGGAACATCTCACGACAGCGCTTGCCTCTCTACACACCACCGCCGATAACATACGCCAAGAGATCGCCGCCAACATGCAGCCTGCGCCTCATCCTCAACTAGTACAGCTACAGGAAGAACAGGCCGCCCTCACGCGGAGGAGCCGCGAGACCATCACATCGCGTGTGGACTCTCACGACACCTTCGTAAGAGAATCGATCCCGGCCGCCACAGCTGACCTCAACAAAAACCTGCAAAAACACCACGATCATCTCTTCAACCACTTCAGTACCAAATTCGAAGCAGTTACAGTCCGTCTCGACAGGCTGGAGGAAGCATTCACCGAACTCCGGACCTCCAGCCTCGAGCGGATCGACGCCATCAAACATCAGCTCCAGACGCTATTAACCACCACAACATCCATTCACACCACCATTGCCCCAGTTGACTTCCCCGGTACTCGCTCGACTCAGCACAGCCGCGAACAGTGCGGTACCGGGTTTTTGCACTTTGCCCGAAGCATCAAACGCCAACAGCTCTGACAACAAACGCTCGTATGAGCGACTCTGCTTATAATTGATGATTAAAACACTACGCCTATTATTCCTCTCCCAACCCTCTCTAACCCCCGGCTGCATGCAGGGCCTCGGCCATGTATGTACCCGGGACACACACTCCTCAGCCCGCTCGCGGCCACCGGCCGGCAGCATCCATCTCCTGCCTATTACTAACGCGGGTGCTCATGCGGGACCGCATTACAATCCTCCTATCCATTCCTAACACTTGCCCCAAAAAAAAAAAAAAAAAAAAAAAAAAAAAAAAAAAAAAAAAATAGTCTGCAGCGCAGAGCTGCTGCAAACGCACGTAGGTGGGGAGGGGCTCCTGCCCGACCGGTGGTGGCTCTTCACGGCTCCTGCCTTGCTGCCGCCGCCGGTACTTGAAGATTAATTCCCCGCCGTCCGCTCAGCTTCCTCTCTCGCCGATCACCGCTTCCTTCCTCGCTTCCGTATCGGTCCTGAAATGCTTTTTTTTTTTTTTTTTTTTTTTTTTTTTTTTTTTTTTTTTTTTTTTTTTTTTTTAGTACTAAACATGCAGGAGAGGTGCTTCATGCTGTTAAGGGTATTAAATGCAGGTTGAGGGAAGGATTAGGAGATAGGTTTGGGTCGGGTTCCGCTTAAGCACCCCGGTTAGTAAAGATTAGTTTACATGCTGGCATGCAATGCATGCGAGTGCGTCAATGTGAAACCTCGACTGCAAGCATGACGAGTCCTGTTTGCAGCCGGGGGGTTAGTTGCTACTGGTGTAGATGAGAGTTAATTTAGGTTAGTTAGTATTAGTATTAGTTTGCTTAATAGAGGAATTGTGGAATGAAATAAAGCATGCATTAAGTGTATTCAGCGATGTGAAGTGGTGGGAGAGAGTTTTGGTTGATGTTAGGCTTCGGAAGTTAGTGTGTGTTTTTGTTTGTGAGTTTGTTAGATTGGAATAGGGGGTTAGTAGCTACTTGATTGTAAGGAACATGCAATGTATTAGATGTTGTACAGTACTTGCCGTTTGTTGGATTTACCGTGTTGATTGCAGATTTGTCTTGTAGGCGTTCTTCATGATTTTTAAAGGAATCCTATTTGTCCTATAAGCACAGAGATGATTTTATTAGTATTAATAATGTAGTTTAGTATTGATTTGCTTTGCACCAAGAATTGAGTTGGGTTGGGATTTTAGTTTGGTATTAGGTTTGTAAGAAGAGCTTGCGCTTCGCGGGCGACATCATCATCGTGTAAAGTGCGATCAAAAAGATACAATGGGCGTTTGTGTGTGTTATGGGCAGTTTGATAGTTGCCTAATGATTTGATGAGTTCATTATGGTGCTTTGGGAGCTGTGAGTAAAGGTCGTGTGCTATTTTCTTTATAAATTCCTCGATGGTGTGCATTTTAAGTTCGTCGTGTAGAATGCTAGAAGGTGTGATAAATGGGACTTTGGCGATTATTCGTAGTACTTTGTTCTGTAGTGATTGGAGCTTTTTAATGTGACTAGGAGCAGCATAGCCCCATACAGGACACGCATATGTCATTACTGGTCTTATGAGAGATTTGTAAAGTGTCAGTCCCATGCTAGGATTAAGGGAGCTGCCGTAATTTATAAGTGGGTAGAGGTTGCTCAGTTGAGCCCTAGCTTTTTGGTGAGAGTGTTGGATTTGGGGACCCCAAGTGAGCCCTTGGTCCATTTTGAGTCCTAAGTAAGTAATTGTTTTTGACCAGGGAATGGGATTGCCAAAGAGTTGCAGTGGCGGTAGGGGGGAGATAGCAGTGCGATGGAGCGTTCTTTTTGTGAAGATTATGGCCTGGCATTTAGAGGTGTTAGCTGCTATTCTCCATTCTGTGAGCCATTGCTCAAGTGTATTTAATGATTGTTGGAGTCGTTTGTGTATATACTCAGGTTTACCTGATTGCGCCATTAGGGCAGTGTCATCTGCATATAGTAGCAGTTTAGTATCAGCTGTCTTTGGTATGTCATTAATGTAAATGTTGAAAAGTGTGGGGCCCAGGACACTTCCTTGCGGAACTCCAGCTAGAATCGGCCTGATAGTAGATTTAGCATCGTGCACAACTGAGTAAAATTGTCGCTCACCGAGATAATTGGCAATTAGTTTTATCATAGTGTCCGAGAAGCGGTATTGTATGAGCTTGCGTAGTAATCCAGCGTGCCAAACCCGGTCAAAGGCACGCTCAATGTCCAAAAATACGGCTCCGGTAGATTTTCGAATGTTAAATCCATGAGTTATGTGCTCGGAGGCACGTAGAAGTTGTAGTGTGGTGGAGTGTTTAGCTCTAAAACCGAATTGCTCTGGGATGAGTATTTTATGTTTATTGAGATGTGAGTTTAGTCGCTTGTGTATGATTTTTTCTAGAACTTTAGCTAGCGAGTTTAGTAGACTAATTGGTCTATAATTGTTCGGGTCAGACGTGTTTTTGTTCCGCTTAGGGAAGTGCAGGACTGCCGCAGTCTTCCAGGTAGCGGGAAAAACCCCATTAGTTAGCGTGTAGTTACAGATGTCCGTGATTACTTTAAGTGCCCTGGCAGTGAGGTGCTTGAGAGCAATGTTCGGAATTTTGTCTGGCCCGGGGGCTTTCCTATTTGGTAGATGGTCAATTAACCACTTTACTTCAGAAGAGCATGTTTTTCGTATGCGGTTATGAGTAATTTTTGAGCTTAGGTCGCGTGTTATTTGTTCCGTTTCAGCAGTGAACTGCTGCGAAGATGGTACTGTGTTTGGAGTTAAGATTGCTTGTAAGGCATTTGCAAGGGTTTCTGCTTTTTCCTTGTCTGTGGCAGCGATTTGTTGATTGTGGTGTAGTATTGGAATATTAATTGGTTTTCTCGTGATCCTTCGCGCTATTCTCCATACTGACTGTCGCTCGTGATCTAGATTTTCTAAAGTTTGGTTCCATTGCTGGGAGACCAGGTTCGCAGTGGCTTGTCGCACACTTTGGTTTAGTTTTCTGAGTTCATCCCGGGCAGCAGGGTGCCTGGTTGTTTGCCAACTTCTTCTTGCTTTGTTGCGTTGTGCCGCAAGAGCGCGGATGTCAAGAGGAAGTGGCTGAGAAAACTGTGGCTTCTTTTGTATAGGCACAGCCATAGAAATGGCGAATTTGATGGCTTGTTCAAGTTTTTGAGTCACTCCATTGAGGTCCTGCGTTGTGTTAATGTTGCTATCCGGCAGTTGTGAGTCGAGCGTTTCAGCAAAGAGCTCCCAGTTGGCTAAATTAAAGTTATGCCTGGGAGCTGCTGTCGCGGGATTAATAAAGCCCTCGGTAGTTATAATTACCGGGAGATGATCCGAGGAAAGTGCATTGATTACTTGTAGCTGGAGTTGCTGTGTGAAGTTCCGCGTAAGGGCAATGTCAAGTACGTCTGGCCTGTGATTGCTTGGATAGGGAATGTAAGTGGGTTCTTCAGGGGCATGTATGATGTAATCGGAGATATTTTCGTGGCGGAGCAGTTTATTACCCGCTAGGTTGTTAGCGATGCAGTTCCACAGTAGGTGTTTCGCGTTTAAGTCGCCCGCTACTAGCACGCGGTGATTTAATTGAAAGAGCAAGTCTAGATCTGTTACGGCGATGTCGCCGGGGCGGTTATAAGCGGCTACAATTGTAGTGCAAGTATTGTTAAGAGTAATGTTAATGGCAGTTGCCTCTGTGCGCAGTAGTGCAGGCAGTGGCACCAGATGGTGTTCTAGTTCTTGCTTTATCAGAATAGCCGTTCCGCCGCCAGACCTGTCGCGGTCTGTGCGGTATGTGCGGTAGCCTGCGAAAGAGAGGCGGTCTTGGTTATTAAGATGTGTTTCAGTTATGAGCGCTATTTGAATGTTCTGATCGTTTAAAAAGTCAGCAAGTTCTGTTTTGCGACGGCGTATGCCGCCTGAATTCCATGTCATTAGCCTTATGTGTCGCTTATTCGCCATCATAGCTGTATTGCCGCATAACAGTGAAAAATCTGTCATATGTGCGCACTACTTGATCAATCTGCCCTGGCATGGCCATTAATTGGACAAGGACACAAAATGCCTCATCTCTTAGATCCTGCCAGGGTATACCAGAGCGCTGTGAGATTAGTCTACAGTACTCATGCACTTTGGCCGATTGCTCGCTGTGTCGCTTTATCTGTTGTTTTGTGGGGGTTGCGCAATAGTTGTTGCGCGGAGGTGCAGCTGGAGTGCTTGCATGAGCAGCAGCGCTCGCCAAGGTGCGAGGTATTGCACCAGTTGCCGGTCTTCCAGAGGCCAATTGTCTGAGCGGGCGTACCTGCTCATTGGATGGCCCCGGCAACTGTATTGCTCCGCCACCACCACGCCCTCTTAATATGGTCAGTTGGCGGCGATACTCGGGGCATGCCCGGTATCGTGCTCCATGACCGCGCAAATGGCAGAGGACGCAGTAGCGCTCTCGCAGGTCATTGCCCAAATTACATTGCCTGCTTTCGTGTGGCAGCCCGCAGTTTGAGCACGTAGGCTCTGGGGCTTCACATCTCTCCGCTGCATGTCCCAATCTCTGGCATTTGTTGCACTGTATTGGGATGGGAGGGCGACTGTAGTCCTCTACTGTGACTCTCATGTGAAACAGAGAGGATATTGCTCTGAGCCTGTCACGGTCGTCAGACGTGGCCACCTCAACCATGTAAATGGGCAGCAAAGTCCTGCCTCTATTGAATCTACGCAGTTGAGCCACCCTGTTGACCGTGATGGACATTGCAGTCAGTTCGTCCTTTATTTCATTTTCAGCTTGATCTATATAGAATTGTTTAATTACCAGTCGCGGGCTCCTAATGGAGTCTGCGGTGGTGATGCTAAAGGAGACCTTTCTGGCCTTAAGGAAATCCAGCATCGCTTTGTAATCTGCCGGGGTGACCATGCGTATCTCCAGGTCCCCAGAGATCGCTGCTCGCGTGACTTGATAGTTTTTATTGCGAGCGGAGCGATCAAAGATTGCCAGATGCTGTCCTAAGTTGGCCACTTCCCGGCTGATTCTTATGGGCGGTTGAAGCTGAAGCGCTTCTGCCATCAATAGTGGTTCGCCATTAAGGCTAGCCGCATCAGAGCGCCCTGCTAGGGCAGTGCCGGGTTTAGGTATCTTCAGTGCTCCGACTCTGGCTGCAGCAATTGCTGCCTCAGTGCCTGCATTCGGGGTTGTTGTATTTGAGCCTGGGAGCGACTCGGTTCCAGCAGAAAACGAGACAGAGGGGGTTGAGCCCGGAGACAATGAGGGAGGATTGGAGGGGGAAGGTTCAGGAGTCTTTGGTGGATTACTAGTTTTGGTTTTCGCGCGTGGGGCAGACTTCTTAAGTTCGCGCTTGGGAGCCATGCTTGAAAGAAAAGGCAGAAGAAGAAGAGTACTCCAGAGAAATGCTTATTCTGTTAAGCCCTTAACCTCAGTGTTCCCTGGAGTGGAAGCTTACATTCTATTGGGGACCTAACAGAGACTTATTACTAATAGAAATAGAGGAAGTAAGTAGAAGAGGAGATAGAGCAGTTGAAAGGTGCTAATAAGCGCGGATAACAGAGGGCCTGCTTCAAGGAAGCGCCGTTAACCTAGCCTTGCGGCTGGTAGCTGCGGCCTTGTTTCCTGCCTTGTCAACAGCTAAGTGGTGAGCCGGCTGGTCGCTGGCCTCTGAAGCGGCAGCAGGTAGACTGCGGTCGGACGGTCGGTCGACCGCTCGCTGTAGCGCAGGTAGTCTCGAGGCTTCTTCTGCTTGCAGGTAGGTCTTTCCTCTCTCGCTGCCGGACCGCTACTACCCCTGAAAATGCCAGCTGGAGGTGTAATATTTATATACGGACTGTTCGAAGGGGATTGGTTCGGATGAAGGGGGGGGGGTGTACTCGGAGCGCGGGGCATCTGTGCTCTGATCGGTGATTGGTTCGCGTGAATTTTGCGAGTGTGGGCTTGTTTAATATGCTCTAATAACAAATCCTGGTCTAAACAATTTTTTTAGGCGACGTAACACACTACAAAAAGCACATTAAATCCCATGAAGACCTATAGACCACACAGGTAAAGCCGCAGATGTGGCTAGGTAATGTGGCCGTCCGCAAGGACGCTCGATTCTGCTCTGGCTCTGGCGGATGCCAGGTTTTGCTCAGTTTGAGAGCCTCTCCCTTTCTGTTGAAATTATTATTAGGGTGCTTGCAGATTTCTATTGCTTCGCGTTGTAATCTAACGTGGTAGTATGGTACTGAAAAGAGAACAGATGTTTCATTATATTGGATACCGTGTTCTCCGTCTGCCCACATTGCATGTTCTGCGACCGCGGACTTGTCCGGATGGCCCAACCGGCAGCATCTCTCGTGATCGGAGATCCGTGTGTTAACACTTCGTTGAGTGGTGCCTATGTATACAGCACCGCAGGAACAAGAAATCCGGTAGACGCCTGCCGAAACGAGCGGGTCCCTGGGGTCTTTGGCCGAGCGTAGCAAAGCATTGATTTGTCTGGTAGGCTTGAAAATGGTTTTGACGTTGTGGCGTTTGAGTAGGCGTCCAATTCTGTCAGTGACCTTGTTGAAGTTCCGCAGGAAAGCAATACCATTGCTCCTGGGCGAATCATGTATGGCCGGGTGATGTGTGGATGGGTGTATCGCTCTGCGTACTTCTTGTGCTGTGTAACCATTTGAAGATAGATCCCGTTCCAAATGCCGGAGTTCCTGTTTTAAAGAGTCAGACCGCAGATGCGAGCAGCGCGGTCAGTGATGGTTATCAGCGCGCGTTTCTGCTTCGGGTGATGGTTGGAATTTTTGTTCAGATATCGTTTGGTGTGGGTGGATTTGCGGTAAACTGTGTGTCCCAGCTTCCCGTCTGGTTTTTTGTTAACCAGAACATACAAGAAAGCTAGTTAGCCATCTTCCTCTTTCTCAATGGTGAACTGGATCTGTGGATTGATACTGTTGAGATGCTGAAGGAAACCATCAACGGCTGAGTCTCCGTGACTCCATACGATGAAAGTGTCGTCCACATAGCGGTACCATATGGATGGCTTAAGAGCCGCAGAACTCAGAGCCTGAGACTCGAAGGACTCCATGAAGAAATTCGCAATAACTGGGTTGAGTGGGCTGCCCATAGTGACCCCATCTATTTGCTCGAAGAAAGTCTGATCCCACTGAAAGTAAGTAGTAGTGAGCACGTGATGAATCAGAGCTAGTATGTAATCTGGAAAGAGATCTTTCAGCTGTGTGATGGCGTACCTTACAGGAGGAACCATGGTAAAGAGGGGGACAACATTAAAACTCACAAGAACATCTTGAGGTTGCAATGTGATGGTCTGTAGTTTCTGTATGAAGTGATACGAGTCTTTGATGAAAGTGTCAGTGGAGCCGATATGAGGTTGCAGTAAGCTAAATACTTGGCGACCGTGTTGGTAGGTGACCCAATTCTGCTGACAACGGGTCGTAATGGTACCTCTGCTTTATATATCTTGGACAGACCGTAGAGGCTAGGAGGTTGAGCTTCAATTCTAGTGATGCGGCGTTTTCTTCAGGTGATATGGATAACGTTTGGAATGGGCTGTTGGTTTTCCTTAAAATACGAGATATAGGACACGTTGCAGTTTTCGGTAAGCGTCAGGCTGTAGTAGTTCTAAGATCTTGTCGTGATAGTCGCGACGGTTCAGGAGGACAGTAGCATTGACCTTATCTGCAGAACAGACAATGATGTCCGTGTTGGCATGAGTCTCTTCAGGGCTGTTCTTTCTTGGTGTGTCAGGTTGCTTTTTGGGCGTTTGGCACGTTTAAGAATTCTGGCGGATTCTTGTGGTATTTCTTCTGCAGCAAGAGCTGGAAGGGCGCATATCCCAGATTGAATGCTGGAAATAATCTCCTCCATCGGCAAGGAAGGTGGGAACACCGCGTAATTGCCTCCTTTTGCAAGTAGTGAAGTTTCTGCAGGTGAAAGCTGATAATCGGATAAATTCACAACTGTGCGACTGAAGTCCATCGAAGTGACACCTTCCTAGTAGTCGCCAAAAGATCATCAAATTTCTTATGTATCGTCGTAGTACTGTCTCTGTTGTGAAACTGGAAATATATCTGATCCTATCTGCACGGTCCCAGTCTTGTTTATTGAGAGAGTTGCTCAGCCGGAGATGTAAGGAATGAATGAATAGTGTAATGAATGAATAGTGTTTTACGCCCGTTTTTGCTACAGAGGCACCACAGGCGATGGACACTGATGATATGATATATTGGGAAAGGATTTATTTTTATGGAAGGAATCGTTCCAGGCCTAAGTTTAGGAAACCTCCCCGGCATTTGCCATTTATGAGGACTGAGGAAAACCTGGAAAAAACCTCAGTCAGGAAGGCGGTATTCGAACCCAGACCTCCCGCTCACGAGTCCGAGACTTAACGACCTCGGCCACCCGTGGCGGTGAGAGATGTAAGGAGAAAAGCTGAGTGTTGTTGGCAGCAAGTTCACGGCAAGTTTGATGTATGCGTTCCCAGAGCATGGAACGTTGCGCACAATTGTAGATATGGTGTGCGTCAGCGGTGTGAAAGCAGCGCTTTTATTGTAGAAATCTGGGGATAATCCCCGTGTCCTGACAACGTAGAAGGAAGGTGAGAGAGCAGAGAAGAGATGATTTTTGCTTGCGCAGTATTTCCAGTGGACGAATCAGTCAGCATATCTCCTACCCATAGAGGCGAGTCATGAGTAGTCTGAGCCTAAGCCCAGAAGAAACTTCTAGTTATAAGTTTGACTCTGGCCATGAAAGCTTCAAACTACTCATAAATTTTCCTTGTTTGTGAATATATTTTCCCATTTTGTTGTTCTTTGTTTTTGAAGTTCATTTTGGAATTTGTGTGCATTTTTTTTTCATTTAAATTTTTAATATATATTTCAAGCAAGAATTGGTATACTACTGCTGATTTTTCTGTGTGTTTATATTTTAAGCTTCTCATGTGTTCTTTAACCTCTTCCCGGAATAAATGTGTATAGACATTCAGAGTAATTTAGGCCTAGGCCCAAGACAATGTATACACATGTGGCAACAGCTGCAAATCGAATGATTTTCAACCCGTAATTATTTTAATATTTCGTTAAATAATTAACCGAAATTAATTCTATAAAATAGTTCAAACTTACTTTAAAACTTGTGTTTTGAATGATACACCTTGAATCATGGATAGTGATATTAGAGCACATCTCCGCATTCACCACAGATCATGTTGGTTTCCTTGCTTGTGTTCCTTTTGCGACATACTGCACATTTCCGAAATGGAGGAAATGGAGGCAACTTTTTTCCATATAGCATCCTTTGGGGAATTTTTTTTCCATACAGTATCCTTTTGGGAAAATTTTTTCCATCAATCTGAGGGTGGGAGGGGTTTTAAAATTGTTTTCCCCTTTGTGTACATTCCTCTGAATTTGGTAGCTTGAAATTAGGCTGCAAGCAATTGATAAGCATAAATCCAGATATGTCATTGTTTTTTGTGGGTTTAGAGCTCTCAAAATTACCAAGCAATTGTATATGGAGATATCTAACGTGAAAAAATGGTTATTTGTACCATTTTACAGTTTTATCATAAAGAGCAATACCTGATACATAAATCAACATTTCCCAGATGCATATTATGTGCATATATAATATCAGAATTGAAAATTGTCATTTTAGTTTTGACTCTAGCTTTCCTGTATTGTGCCTCAAAATTTTGGAACGGCAATTAGATGGAGCTGTAACTACCCTTCTGTTATGTCAAGCAATGTAAGTCAAAGGTGGAAACTGATGCAATGCCACTTCTCCTCTCTTTAGAGCCTGTACTTTGGCAATCCAATACAATTTGAACATGTTTGTCTTTTGAAGTCGGATCTTCTGCACTTGATCACATTTGTTTCAGTAATGATGAGAGCTGCTAAATATACAGTAAAAATTTGGTAAAAAATCAATTGGTTGATAGTCACTTGTGAGCTGTGTATAGCTGTGTATGGCACTGTAAACCGCAGGTTGTACTCAGAAAAACGTGTTTTTTTATGCTGTAATGGTTTTCGGAATCCACAACCCTGTCTCACTAGTTGAAACTATAATTTGAACTGGGAATAACAAACAACATTTTTTTCTGATATACAGGTTTCTGGTTTATTCACGGTCTGATTTGGGCAGATTTCACAGTAGTTTATTCTTTGGTTGTACACCTCCATTAAATCTATAAACAATTTTCGTCATTTTATATTTAATGGTATCACAGTTATTGGTCTATAGCTATTAGGTAAATTTAATTTCCTTTTTTATAATTCCCTACAAATATTTAACAAACCAGGGAAATATTTTCAATAGGATAATTAATCAGATATACCAGTACATTTTACAATGAATCTAGCATAATTTTATAATTGTATTAGTATGTCATCCAGAAAATCACGGTTATTGCCAGAACTACCTAGAAGAATAACTTTCAACATATGAAAACATGTATATATTGATATGCTTGTTATTTAAACCTTGTTGACATGTGGCAATATTATCTGCAAATACTAGGAAATATACAGTAAAATATCAATTTAAAGGTTTTCTGGGAACTAAAATAAATATATTTATGAGCTTGCACTATTTCTTTAGAAATTATCCATTTCTTTGTATGGCATATTTATTGCTAAAAACAAATATGGCATAAAACTCCATTATTGCAAAAACAAGAGAAAGTTAAGTCTTCTAGGTAAGACTACCAAAAAGAAACCTACGTACCGAATGAATCATGTGATATATCATATGTATTATGTGGCAATTTTTCATACCTGTGTATAGATAATGAATCCACATCTATTTGTGAAAAAATCTGTAATTCTGTATGACTTTTTGGATATCACTTTGATAAATGTAGCAGATCCTGTCCCTGGAATGCTTCTTCCCTTAACCTTCCTAACGCTAAAGTATGGAATCTAAGAAAATTACCACCTGGGGTCCAATTTGGTTCCATATAATTTTAAAAAATATACACATTTTCTCTGATGTACTGAATATTTAACATTTAATGAACATTGAATAGTTAACAATACATACAATCTAATCCTCCATGCCCATTATTTGATACTAAATCAACCAAAAAAGAAAGTATCTTGTAGTGCTAATATTTTAATCTCATTACATATTCTTCATCTTCAATTTTAAAGTCTTTAGTCCTAACAGTTCAGACACTATTCTTTACAGTCTTGGAGGTTTTAGCATAATTTGTGACAGTTTACACACTTCACTTTTGTCTTTGTATCTTCTTTTGATTCAGCTGGTATCAACTCTCCTTTTGACAAATTTCTTCATGATCTTTCCTTTCTGGCAGTTTTGTTCATTGTTCTGGGCTTCTTCTTGAGGATTAATATTCATTGCATTTATATGGTCACATGTAGCCCACAAGGACTGTGCAATCTTGTTTTTGCATGTGAAATAACAAATTCTTTTCCAAGTTGTAGAAGGGCAAGACTTATAGAATCTAAGCAATTTTTTTTCCATGTGAGATAGTTTGCCATATGATGAAAGCATTTATACCCCTTATATCAACCAACTTCAAGAAAATAACATTCAGCCATGTTTGTCCATTGTATCCACACCACCTTTAGGGCAGGTTTCATCAACAGAGTTAAAAGTTAACATTCTGTTAAGACTGCTTAACCTTCAAATTAACAAAAATTCTGTTTCATCAACCAATGCTAACTTTAAACATGTTAAACTTCCAGTAAGTTAACATCACCTTTCCCTTGTATCAAAAGTTAAACAACTGGTAATGTTCGAAAATTGCAACTGTAAACACAGCTGTAGATGTCGAAATTCTATATTTATATATATTCAAATCATTCATAACAGAGAATGGGTGTTAAGATTTAGTTATTTCCAAATTTTAATGCAAAAGCTCAATTAACAAAAGTGCAGAATGTGAAAAGCAGACACACAAGTTTGTAAATGCAATATGAGGGAGGTTAGAACACTTTTTAATATTCCTGCATGTACCGCACATATTATTTATTCTATGCAAACAAAAGTACATCTGAGTGCATTCAGAAGCCTTTTGGTTATGACACAGTATTCTTGATCCATGCATTTTGCAATACTCTGGAATCTTCAAGTGTTTAACTAACATATACTAGAAAAGTTTGGTGGAGCGCTGGAGTCCTAATATATTGTTAAAATATTAACACAATGTTAAACAAAAATGTTGGTGTATTTTTAACATCTGTTGATGACACAAGCCTTTAGTGTTGTTATAATGAAGAATTTTATCAGGATTGTGGCCCTAGCCTTTTTGTTTTCATGTCATGATGTTGGTGCTTATCAACATAAGTTTTATTTTCTTTGGAACATATACAATTGTAATTTCATTATTGAAACAAAAAATGGATTCCTCTGGTTTTGAAGAACGAGAAGCATTTCTTTTGGTATATCTGGCTTGTTTTGTCTCATGGTTCTACATAATGTCAAGTTCTTTTTGTATTGTTCTTTTATGAGTGGTATTGAAGTGAGAAAGTAGTCAATAATTACTCCATGTCCTTGAAAGTGTGTGTAAAATCCAGTATAGGTGTTCTTGATTCTTTTCACTGGTTTCCATCTCTCACCGAGTATACATGTATATTCAAAGCAAAAAACGTTTTGACATCTACCATAGCCCAAATTTTTATCCCATACTTGGCAGGCTTGGACTTATATATGGACAGAAGGAATAATGCCCACCAAATGCAAGGCAAAATAAAATAATTCTGTATTCAATTGTAGCTTTTAAGAGCTCCTTTTAAAAGCTCTTCCAAGTATACATAAAGCTCAGTTGAATTATCAGCTGGTTCAAACTCATTTCTTTAGAATGCTTTTTCAGCCATTTTACATTTATTATTTTAGAATAAATTACACCACCATATCTATGCTATCTTGGACAACAATAATCAATTAATATCTAATTTTTAAAATTACAAATGAAAAATCTTTTGTCATATCTTTGTATTCAGTAAGATAACTGCATATATTTAGGTCTAAGTTTGATGAAATAGTTTCAATTAAGTTTAGTTATTAAATTCAATTACGTTTAGTGTTGCACAACATGCAGCTTGTCCTTCAGTTTGTCAGCTGGAAAAGAATGTGCAGAAATTATGTTTTGGTTTTGTGCATGGTGCTAGTGGTGGGGGTCAGTTCTATTATAGTAGAGGTATGGTACAGCTCAGCTCCTAACAAGTACATGTTAATCTGGTAGTTGTGGAGCGAGTCGTACGAAAAATCTCAGAACAAACTTTTCTATAAATTTTTATTTTTAATTATTCATCACAGTGAAATTATTACTTCAAAAAGACCAGTAAACCAATTTCTGATAGGTTGCTTCCAAGTGATG
The DNA here is from genome assembly GCA_030762175.1 of Metallyticus violacea. Classification (NCBI taxonomy): domain Eukaryota; kingdom Metazoa; phylum Arthropoda; class Insecta; order Mantodea; family Metallyticidae; genus Metallyticus; species Metallyticus violacea. Next base: position 117,950,611 of record CM060845.1, on the reverse strand, counting down.
CATTATTGTTTACAAGTAACAAATTATCTGAAAGAGAAAAAGAGTTTAAATTGAAATACAATGTTGCTGCATTGACAAGTGAAGAAGCTACAGGAACTTTCATTAGCTTAGTGAAAAGAATTATAATGAAAGGGACCAAGTAATTGTCTAGCACACCAAAGGAGAAATCTAAAGAAAGAACAAAGAAAATGAAGTCTATTCAATTATTGAGGCTATTGTTAGGAGGAAAATACACAAATATTATACAGTAAAGAAATTGTGCCAACTATGCAAAAACTTAAGAATGATTTGCAAAGTGATGAATGCAGAAGGGAGTACCTGAGGAAACTGATTTTGTGATGTAAGCTTTAGATGGAAGAAGTGTGTTTCTAGTAGTAGCATTTATTTCTCATACATCACATACATTTTTTTAAAATACAAAATAAACACAAATAAAAAAAAAACCATTACTTTTAGATATGACAATTAGCAACAGTGCCATTGGCAATTCCAGAAGGCACTGAATCCAATCAAAATTTATTCCAATTTGATTGGCTCAGCCCTCCAGTCCCCGGTTCATCAGCACCTACTTACTGAAATATCCAGGGGACCGGGCTTTAATCCAACCAAAAACAAAACAATATTAATGGTAATTTATACATTCAATACACTATTAAGTTATATTTCCTACAACCTTCCTTCTTTCATAATTAAACGCATTCGGCCAAATTTCTATCCTTAAAGAGTTGCTTATTCCTTAGGGCCTTATACACGCTAACACCCTGGTTTATTGATGTATAAGGATCCTGTTTAACTAATATTAGATAACTAGCCCCATAAACTCCCCTACTCATTTCATCCTCCGTTTACTATCTGACAATTTTATTCTCAAGCACACTTCCTAAGTATTTTACACCCATAACCATTTTTGTCTTACCTTGCCTATGTATTTTTCTAGTTCGTAAATGTTTTCATCTGATTTTAAATTTAAAATTCTTCTACCTCTTGTTTCATCTGGTAGGTTTTACCATTTTCATAATAGGAACTGTTCCCTCCAAAACTTAGTTTGCTTACATTCTAGTATACAATGCCAAGTACTATCTGGTTCTGCACACACAGGACATTTCCCCTTAGTGTGTCCATTTTTTAATCCACTTAAATATTTTACTCCTGTTCTAAAACCATGCCAACCCTTCCCTTCCTACCTTATGACAAATCTCATATCTTTCTCTTCCACACACATTTTTTAGTGTACTATATAATTTCAGAGATTTTTTGGTAAGATTTGCCCATATTTCCTGTTTTTCTAAATGCTCAATTCTTATTGTTATATTTCCAAAATTCTTTATCCAATCTTTCTCCTCGTACCATACTAGTCCCATGCCCACTTTTTGTAAGATATTTTGAATTTTAGATAAGTTTCTCTCCCCATAATTTTACCTTGTGCTACCAAACATTGATTAATAATATTCTCCTTCTCTAGTCTCCCTATTCTATACCAACACTCTTTCAATGACCTTGCTTTTATAGCCCAATCTTCCTAGTTCCATTGGAGCAACCTCGTTAGGTGAAGAGCTAGGTAAGCCTAAAACAATTCTACAAAATAATCTATCATATTTATCCCTTTCCATCCTTCATCTGGCCCCCAAATTTCTATTCCATACATCATTCTGCTCTCCACTATTGATTCAATATATTCTCCCTAACCATTCTACTTGCATATTTGGTATTTTGTTTACAAGATCTGATTATACTCACGACTACTTTTCCTTCTGCAATGCTTTCCTTTTTTGATCGCTCCATTTCTCATTACTATACAATCTAACACCTAAATAATCAATTTTCTAGACAACTTCAATTTCTGTGCCCTCCCACCACCATTTTTCCTGTTTTTTAATTTGAAACCCTTTTTCATCACCATAATCTTAGATTAGTTTTTATTCATCTTGAGCCCCCATTCTGTACAGAATGTACCTATGGTCTCTAAAAGTATATTTCTAAATGACAACAAATCTAAATGACAGCTGCTAATTGAAAAACCTGAAATTGTATTCTGACATGCTATTGCCTTCAGGCAAGTCATAGTTACCAAAAATAGAAGAGGAGCATCGTCTATTTATATAAAACATTAAAATCTTCTCACATTGTTGGTTCTTGTTGGTAGTGTAAAAATAAGTTACAGGTTATAACGCCTGTTGGAAAAAGACCCAGATTAATAATCCCCACACTGGAGGAGAAAATGCATTTGTGCAAAATGCTCTGCTAATGTTGAAACCCAAAACAAAAATGGGCTTTTATTACGATATGATTGCTGTAAATTGAACAAAATGTCTACAAACAAAAGTTCTTCCTAATTTACCCAGTCACTCTCGTCTTAATGATGGACAGTGTGAGGTATCACAGTGTGCAGAAAGATAAAAGGCAAACAATGACATCGCTAAAGAAAGGTATCATGCCATGGCTATGAGAGAACAATGTAACATTTACAACAATATGACAAAACCTGAGTTGCTGCTATTAGTGATGTGAGTGTCCAAGGAAAGGATATGTATAATCAATTAAATGTTCAGTGCAACAGGCCATAATGTATTGTGGCTTCCACCTATGCAAATCTTAATCCTTTAATGTTGGTGTGGGAAGAAATAGAAGGGGAAGCTGCAAAATATTTATTCAATGCAATTTTAAGTGCAAAACAATCACGTGAGGAACTCTTTCATGAACACTCAAGAGACAAATGGAGAAAATGTGACCATATTCAGAAAGTTGAAGACATACTGGCAATGAATAATGCTATCGACAGTTTTATAAGTGCAGAAAATTGCTTGCATTCACTGCTTCTGAAATGAAATTGAACTAATATAACTTGACCTAGTGACTGTACTGCCTGGTGGTGCCTGTCAGACCACAGTTAAGTGAGTATTGAAAACTTCCTAGGGTCTTTTCTACCTTGTAGACATATATGACATTTTCGCCCTTCCTTGGATTGTGATGTAAATATGCTCATGTGTGAGTAAATTTTATTGGTTGGTAGCTTTATAACCTCTACCCAATTATAGATGTAAATATAGTTTGCATTCTCATTTGCAAAAGCAAAGCATAACTGAACAGACTACATTTATTTATAAAACAACTTGAAATAAATATGTCTGCAATTACCATAATAATTGTTTACTTCATATGAATAAAATGATGCAAAATTTTCATAGCAATCTAATATGAAATGAATGTACAGGATTGAAGCATGCAGCTTCCTTTTAGAAAGAGGAAAAGATACTATTTTGCTCTAGTCCAGGCATCCCTCATATTGACAAAGTAAGCCTCATTTCAGTGAAAATATCCTCTTTTACCACCTGAGAAATTTCCTGCCAGAAATTTTCAAATGACCAAGGTTTGGTCTTGAAATTCATTGTCTTACTCAGTTTTTATTAAATTGATCACATATTTTATCTAGTAATCCATCTGCCCTACAATAAAACTTTTGAACTATATTCAAATCCATTTCTCCAATTTTCTTCAGTTTATTTAGAGCCTTTTCAAGCAACCTTATTTCTAAGTGTTATATTGTGTGCATAAGTCTATTGCATTTAAGTTGCAATAGTAGTAGCTGCATAACTATGCTCGTGCATTGATGCAAATTTTCATGTCTTGAAGTTGTTTTTTGTTTTCTTATAACTAAGGTATTGACAGAACATAAATATTTATAGTACTTTGTAAGGAGCCATAATTGCATTTCTAATGTGCATTGAATAAATTGCATATGATTGGTATTGGTACGAAGTGTAAATTGTAATGCCATTGGTTAACAATTTATTTATGAACCAGTTCTAAACTATATTACCATTAATTTCCTCATAGTACTTTGTTGATTTGGGTTTGAAGATCAGATTTGGAATGAACTGGCATGTAAAATAGTTAGTGCTCTCAATTTTGAATTGGAGATTAAAGGGAAAACAATTTTTAGTTGTAGAATTTCCAAATTTTGTTTTCTGTGTGGCTTGAGGTTTCATAGAAAGAAATAATTGTGCAATCTTCAGGATTTAATTCTTTAATTTTTTTCTTAAACTTTTTTTTTTTTTTAATTTTTTTCCCCTCCTTTTTTCTTTCTCCCCAGACCTTTTCATAGGTTTCAAATACTGCACTTGAACAAGTCCTCTTTTCTTAAGGTGTCTCATTTTATAAATTTGCAAAAATTCTGTTAAATACATTGTTCTTCATATCACTGTATGCTTGCAGGAGTTGATCTAGTTAGTTACATTAGGGGACTTGTTTGATATTTCCTTGGTATTCTCATAACAATTTTATCTGATGGTCCCTGCTTTTGTTTTAAAATTCTGCTTACACTGCAAAAAGACAGCTACAGTCATTCTCTAGATAACACTGGGCAGAGATGATGTAGGCTTTCTGAATGTTATTGGCTGGCATTCCTCGATGTACTTTCATAACAGTCTCCTTACCACAAATTTCATTTACCGAAAGTTCATGTGCTACTTTTTGACAAAATTAAAACAAGGAACATGCTTTTAAGGTACTTAATAGCAAAACAAACCACTTACAAAAATTGTTCTGCCTAATGTGGAATAACTCTCTAGATCAGTGGTTCTCAGCCTTTTGAAATTTGGGATCTACCTTGAAGGATAGGGAACCTATAAGTTAAAATAGGAAACTGTAATAAAAAACTAACTAAAAAGAAATTAAAGTAAATAAAACACTTGAATGTAAGTTCAAAGATCCAATTCTGCATTTATACCGACTAATATCATTTTTGCAGAAGCTGGTGTATGTTAGGTTAATTTTTGTGAGCTATTTGTTCCATTAGGAAATTTAGTCATCCACCAAATGGCTCCTCAGGGTGCACTAGTGGGTCAGGATCCCATATTGAGAAACATTACTCTATGGTAATTTTGTACATTTGATTATATGATGATGCTTTTCTTAACACAGCAATTGAGAATTGTATAAAAAGTTGTGTGTGTTAATATAGTGTTATAAAATGTTATGTAGTTAAATATTAAGATTAGGCTTATAACAAAAAAACTGAATAAGAATGAAATTATTTTCCCATAGAAACCTTAAGTTTTTCATGTTGATCCTCGGTTCTTGCCCTAATGCTTAACTTTCCAACTTTTAGTGGAATTTAAGCATCTTCAAACACTACTCTTATTGTAAATAGATCTTGGTTTCTTTGATTAACAGTCTAGTAAAGTTGTGCCTAAACTTGACACTGCAGGTTACTCTCCTCCTCTTCCCCTCCAATATATGTCACTTTCAGTTTCAAAACAAAAGGCAGTCAACATGGCCCATTATAAATTCCAGCCTGAATGGGAGAATCAGTATTTTTTTACCTATAATGAAGACAAGGCATATGCTGTAATATATTTTAAAGAATTGTGTATGGCCTTTAAATATGATATTCAAAGACACTTTAACAGATGACATACAAAGTACTGCAGCGACTGCTTGCTTGGCCTGTGAAAGAAAATTCTAAGAATTGTAGGTCAAATGTCTTTAAAGTAAAACTTCTTTTAGTCCTAGTATTGGACTTGAAATATGCAAACTATAGAATTGCAAAACTAATAGGGAGTATGACATTTTGTGAAGGGGAATTTATTAAACAACATATGATAAGGTAGCTGAGAATCATATTGAAATTTATTAAATATTGTCTTTATAAAATATATATAATTAATATTTTAAGTCTTCCCAGCACTGTTACATACCTCTAAATCTATTGTCACCAATGAAGGGTAACTAATAGGGAGAAAATGTAACCAACCCTTTTCTCTCCTCAATGGCATCATTGGTCTAGTATTTCAACAACTGAAGTTTATTAAAGGATAACTTACAACATAATATGTCTTAAGACAACTTATTTAACCATTTTTCATTATTGACCTCTCCCTCATAAAAGTATATAATTAATACTTTCTGTTGGTCACAAGGTTCTTATGTTAAAGTCAATAATTGTTAAGTGCAATGGATAGCAGCGATTATCAAAATTAATGTTGATATCTGCTTGAGATATATAAGTATTCGTCATGAAAGAAAAATATTCTGTCCAGACTATTTGCCAATAAAATATATTTAAATAGATTTTGCTCCAAATCTATACTTCAGTTAAAAAGATTCACACCAACCTTTGAATTACAAAAAACTGATATTTAGCTGATAATACCAATTATGAATACTGTAAATGTGAGTTTTCAGGTCTACTTCTGTTCAACATTTGCATGTCTGATATTGGGTGAATATTTCCTGTATTGAAGCTTTATTTGACATATCATTACAAAACTGTATAGTCTGATAGAAAATGCAGAAAGATTTTTAAAGGACTTACAAGTGCTCAATATGTGCCTCATGAGTGACTTAACTCATTAATTCTGTAGCCAACTTTGTCCCACACTTGATTAGCATGTCCCTGTCAATTCAACAAAAGGTTTGATGCAGGTCCGCAGTTCTGGCAGATCATCGGGTAATGGTGGCATGAAAACTGCTTCTTTCACATAGCCCCATATGAAAAAATCCCAAAGGTTTAGGTCCGTAGAGCTTGGAGACATGACATGTTCATTATCTTCATTCCCAGTACTACCAATCTGTTTTGAAGTTTGGTGTTCAGGAAATCATGATGGAAAGGAGATGGAAGCTGAAATTCACTGCTTGCTTGACTTTACAGGTAATGTGTTACACTGGTTGTCAACTTTTTTCAGGCTTACTTGGCTGACCCATTGTTTTTCCCATACATGGCATTCTGTGGCTTTAACCTGTTGATATCATCGACTAATGAAGTTGCCACTGAGTGGATCTTTCTGGAACCATTTTAAAGAATTTCTCAACAGTTGTCACTCAATATGGACTGGAGTGCAATTTGAGAACAGTGCAAAATTTATCACTGTTTGTTATCTTACAATTGTTGGAGTAGGAGATGTAACTGTTATGCTCTTGAGGCTGTAGGAAGAAGCATTATGTCTGCTGGGAAATTCAAAGGAAATTTTGAGGAATACTTACCGTAAAGCATCAAACAGAATCACCATCTCTCAAATAATATGGCCACAACATCACAAAACCACTGCAATAATTTGTGTGCACCCTTATAAGAAGCATTGTAGTGGCCTATTAAACATTTTGTATGGAGAAATAATAAAATTGTTGCACTGTATGTTGCAGTAGGAAAACCAATATCTGGGGTGAAACCAGGTATGAAGCCTGGCGTGACTACTCCTGTGCCTGCTGCTAAGCCAGTTGGACAAGGTCCCATTGCTACGTCAACACCTACAATTAAAACAGAGATGGATAAACCTAAAATAGAACAACCGAAAGAGGATAATAAGAAAGAAGATGGCCGGGATGGCAATTTGTGAGTATATGCACACACACACACATATATATATTTTTTTTTTTTTTTGATAAAATTTCATGGAAGCACAAGTTGATGAACTTGTTAATCACTAGAGAAAGATAATTGGATAATGGAACAGATCATACATTTGGTTATGAAAAACACTTTTGGGTTTGCAAGTTGCAGAAGAGCATTATCAGCAGCTTACTATCTATGTTCTTTACCTGAAAGGCAAAAGTTAGATTCTAAGATATAATTTTATTTCGATATAAACACCCGGGTAATTTTAATCAGATTATATGAGAAGTAATTGAAAGTTGGTAGGTTGATTCATATTTATTTGGGCAGATGCTTACAGTTTATTGAAATTTTATACACATTTTCAATCATAGCACTAATTTATTCCAGGATTGATGCTTGTTGGATGTTTTGTAATTGTGAGCATTATTGTGTAGATTCTCATTCCACCGGGACAAAGATGATAGCCAGGTACCACGGGTGTTGAAAGGAGTTATGCGAGTGGGTGTGCTAGCAAAGGGACTGCTGCTGCATGGGGACACAGCTGTGAACCTTGTTGTTCTTTGTGCTGAGAAGCCAACACGCACGCTGCTGTTTAAAGTGGTGGAGAACCTTCCAAAGCAACTTCAGGTAAGGGTATTGCATATTTTATTGATGTGTATAATTATAAGGGGTCTACTGAAATCCTCTGCTTAAATGATGGAACTATTCAGATAAAAAAGATTTCTTCGAAACAGACATACCACATAAAATAAATTAAACACAGAACCTGATTGTAACAGAGACAGGAGCTAAGTGGTAAGCTGGCAACAGTTTGGAAGGCTTTGTTGCATGTGTTAATAGTGGCAAACCAATGCAGACCTTAGAACTCTGCAGATAATTCACAATAAAAGAATGACGAGGGGAATCATCTACTCCAGCAGTGCAAAATTCAAGGAGGAATAAAGTAATATGATTTAGTCACATTAGGTATGTCAATACAGTAGAACCTGGATCTATTGTTCCTGGAACCATCGTTATATCGGATGTATTGTTCAATTTATGCAGTCCAAAACATTGTGTCATATATAAACAAAAACCTGCATTCATTGGTCATCGAAATATTGTTTTCTCACATTCTTTCAAAAAGTTAGGTCCCAAAGAAATTATATTCTGGAACATTCATTTTCAAACTGAAACAATTGAAGCACAGATTGTCGCATGCAGAGAATTTGCATCGTGCTTGATGTGAGAAAGCTTCACTTGAACTCTCCACAGTTGCTGATACTTCAGAGCAAGATGATGATGGCTAATGCAAAGAATGGGCCATGGTTTCCTTTGCCATCAGTTTTGACATCTATGAAGCAGTGGAACAAGGATGTCAAATGTAACGTTTTGAGTGTTAATAAGTGCAACAAAGTGGGAAGAGTCTTAAGTGTTTACAGGGAGTGAGAAAGAGGGAGCAAGATGATGCATCAGCTGAAGCCATGCTGATGTTTGCTGAAGCACTGGGAGCATGTGAAACTGTATATGCACATGGCAATGATGATATGGACAGTAGTGAGCAACAGGTGTTTAATGTGGAAAGGAAAATTTGTTGTTTCACATGAACATATAAACGGCAAAGAAGCAAATGTCAACTAATCTTTTTCAAAGAAAGTGATGAACGTGTGTATTTTTTAAATTAAAATGTAAATTGAAACTTGCATAGTGAAGCCAGTCATATAATTGATATTATTGTATGATTTAATTGGATTTTAGCATGGCTGATGATGAGAACCAAATGTTCTGGAAACCGGTTATATTATGACAAGTGAGTGAAGCATTGAGTGTGTAGTTCAACTAAATGATGCAAAAATATCAATTATGTGTGTGTGTTTTTTTGTTTGTTTGTTTTTTTTTTTTTAATATTTGTTTTATGTACAGATGCTCTTTAGCATTTCGGGTCATCAGCATTAAATTAAATTCAGTGTTTGAAAAAGATCTTGGTTCAAACTTTGCTTTGGATGTTACTGCATCATTGATTTTTCAGGTTGTTGCTCCTGAGGACCAGTATAAAGTAGTTAGGAAGCTGGAAGAGGCTGCTCTAATTGTGATGGGAGTTAAGGAACCTCATATAACTGTAACAATCACCCTCACTTCACCAATCATGCGCGAGCAATTACTTACTCCACAAGAAGGAACTGGTGGTAAGAACAGCACTCTTGGAGGAGTCGAGGTATCCTAGTATTAAGGAAACCAGGGGCCCATTGTAAAGTTCACAAGGCATAAAGGCCAATATCTTGGCTTTCTAAGTTGTAGAAGTAATGTTTTCCAAAGTAAACTGAGATCTCTCCAGTAAATTTAATACTAGTTTTTTAATACTGTCATAATTAACTTTGCTTTGATAATATATCATGAGAGATCATTGAGGCCCCTGGGGTGACATTATCCTAATGTGCTAGCCTGGTGCATGGGTTAAAGAACATTACGAACAGGCTAGCATTTTCCAGGCCAAGAAAAGGATAAAAATTCTAAAATTTTATGTGCAAGTTTAGTTAGAATGATTAGTTCATTTTCGTTACAATACTATACTGTTGTTTTGATGTATAGCTGGAATGAATTTGTCATTGATATGTTTGTTCTTTTCATGAGCCTGTTGTCTTACTGCTAAGGTTTCTAGGTACCCTGTTGACTTTACAGCCACCGAGAAGGGGGATCGTTGAACGCCGGGACAAATTTGAAGGATTTTTGACCATGCGGAATTTAAAAAAAAAAAACAGTTTCAGAGCTACTGGGTTTAGGTCATAACCCTGACTGGGTTTCAGTAGCTAGGAGTGTATCATCATAGAAGGAAAGAGTTTCTATGGCAGAAGTAGGTATTGGAGAAAAGAGCTTTATAAGTCCAATAGAATACACACAGAAATTTGTAATAGAATGTCAGCACACTGAAATTTCTCTTTGTATTATATTCTGATGTTGGCTTCTGTTTCTGCAATTTGTATTTAATTAAGGTGGTAATGTTTTATTCTCTTTTTAAGCCAACAGCTTTCCAGTGACTTGCAGCAGAAGACGTCATCGAGTTTGTCATTTAATGTGACCTACTCCCTCAGACTTGAAACTGTTTTAATAGCTACTTATGATGGGGTGTGTTAACCCGCGATGGTCAAACACCCTTTGTAACTTTTGTCTGATCGGCTGTTTTTTCATCTTTCTCCCCGACCCTAGACTCAGTGTCTGTGAGTCAGGCGCAGGCGACCAAGGATCCACCAGACGTGCTCGACAAGACCAAATGTTTGGATGCCCTGGCAGCTTTGAGGCATGCCAAGTGGTTCCAGGTTTGAAGGAATTCCTCCTTTATGTTTAAAAAAATTTACAACAAAAATACTTTTCAGCCTTGTGTCTGTCAAGTTTTTCTTAGTTCTCACTTGAAGGATGATGGGAATACAGGATGACGGATTCAAATGTGCAGGTATCTCAATTTAGGAAGAAAATGTAAGCTTAACCAGCTTTGTCTGTTGAATGTATACTTTGGCATATCTTAAGAGAATTTCATTACTGTTTCAATTCATGCATGTCTGCTGGTTATGTGAGACTTAAAACCTTCTATTGGAGATGCAATTGCTACATATGAACTAGACATACTGTGATTCCATGATTCTTCACACTTGCCTTAAGCACAGTATTTAACAACTTTTAATGCAAAATCAGAACTTGCTCTTTGCTTCTACATTTACTAATGTAATGTATGCCTTTGAGTAGTGTTTTCATTGTACAGTATTATGACTACCACACATTTTTACCATAGTAGATGTTAATCTTTTAAATATATGATGTATGACTAGTTGTATAAGTTGGGTCTTAAAAGTAATAGAAAATTTAACGGCATAGGTCAAGGGACTATAGAGGTTAGGAATGATGCAGTAAATCTGATTTTCCATCATTACCATCAACGTGAGATACATGAGGCTGGAAAGTTAGCACCTTATGAGCGTGTGAAGTAATTACGTCTTTGTTCCCAGGCATTGTATCCTTTGGGCATTCAGTAATACTCGTGTATTCAGATATACCGCAGTTCGTCCATACTCTCGAAATACTGTGCATGTTAAGACATTCTGATATATGAGGAAAAAAAAAAAAATTGAACGTATATACCATTGTAGTGGTGTGGAGTAATTGAAATGTCATTGGGAAGGATGGAAATTTGTAGTTCAGATTTTTAGAATTTTATTGAACCATAATGTTGGTTTAGCATGCACAAGAGGTTAACTGTTAGCAGTTGTAGGACGAACATTAGGTAACAAAGAAATAGAAAGATTTAAAATGTGTGGTGCATTTACATTAACCTATTTCTACAAATTGGATATTATTTGATGCAGGCTAGGGCGACAGGACTGCAAAGCTGTGTAATGGTGATACGCATTCTTCGAGATCTCTGTCAACGTGTTCCTACATGGGCTCCGCTCCATAGTTGGGTAGGTATTATTGTATCTCTGCCTACTTAATTTAAAACCCTCCATTTGCAACACAAAGAAAAATGGATGATATTATTATTTTCTACTTTAGATTAGGCTGGTTAGTCTTATTTTGTACTCTTATGCTCCACTTACTGTTGAAGTCATCCGATTTTGTTTTATAGGTCTTTGTCTGCATCATGTTCTAATGTGTTTAATAATGTTGCACTAGAGTACAAAATGTACTTAACAGTCTCATCTAGAATATATAATTTCTGCAATGTAATGATTCCAATGTAGTATTTTCAATGTTCTCTTTACTTTTTAATTTTGTCCCAGCCCTCCTCAGTTTTTAAAGTAACCTGTTATTCTGTGTACTAACTCCAAATATTTTAACATAAACCTATTAAGATAACTAATTGATAAAAAGAAAGGAGTTCAAAGCTAATAGTGCAAGATGTTGGATAATGTAGGTTTGGCATATGCCTGTGTTTCATCTCAAGCAAGTATAAAAGTACAGTATTTAGACAGTGCTATTGAAGCAGTGCTGATATTTAAATGCTGTAGCTCCAAAATTATAGGTACTATTGCAACAAATTTTATTGAATTCTCTCAGTGATTTTGAGTACAATATTTAGACAGTGCTATTGAAGCAGTGCTGATATTTAAATGCTGTAGCTCCAAAATTATAGGTACTATTGCAATAAATTTTATATAATTCTTTCAGTGATTTTGAGATGGTATTCTGTTCTACCTGAGTATAAAGAGTACACCCCCCCCCTCCCCCCCGATATAACTGTATTAGTGAAATGAGGTGTTAAAGCTTTAGGAAAGTGAACCTTGCTTGCATTATCTTAAGGCAAAAACAAACTTCCCTCAGATTCCAGACAGACTAGTTTGGAGATGTTCTTTGTTTTAATTAGTATTCATGTGCTTATACAGTAGGCAGTGACTGTTCTTGATTAATATCATTCTAAAGAGATGTTCTAAATGGGCAATCATGCCGAACTGTTAAGCGGAATTGGGCAACTCTAGTTTTTTGTTTTGTTTTAATAAAAACTGTTCTAAAGTTTTCAGATCTTCATATGGTTTTCTCTAAATATTCTTTGATATTTTTTTGTTATTTAGTTAACAATGTGAGTTACAATTTAGAGGGAAGTTCTAGTTGAAAAGGTGGCTTTTAATTTTATGGTGGCTTCCACCCCGTTTTTTTTTTATCAGCAATCTCATTCTCCTTCAATCCCACATGACTCGGGATCCATTGGAAAACTATTTCAGTGTTTTTTTTAACTAAAAGCAGTGGTGCCTGGAAAATGACATGATCATTGGTAAAGATAAAACTTCAGCCCAACTTTTTATGGCCTCTGCTAAGAATCATAGCATAAGCCTTGAATACCATGTATTTGAAATTGCCATGCTGCCAATAACGAAATACTTTGGAGTGCAACTGGATAGCAAACTTAACTGGAAACATTACATAAATTCATTTTAGACTTAGGAAATTAAGAGACTATGCATCCTAAAATGGTTAGCAGGGTCTGGATGGGGAGCAACCCAGGATGTCTTGACAAACACATATAAGAAATACTTTTGTCCCACAATTGAATATGGAAGCAAGGCTTTCAATATGCCCAGTGAAACCACAATGAGGAAGCTGAATATAGCCCAAAACAATGCTCTGAGAATATGTTGTGGCACCGCAAAATCTACACCAATACCTACTATTGAAAGTCAGAGTCAATTTGAACCTCTGAAGTACCGAAGAGACAGAGCTCTCCTTAAATTCTATGAAAGGTGCCATAGAATGCCTGATAATTTCTAGAAGCAATATAGATTGTCTACTTTAAGATTAAAAACCCTGGTTACACCAATGTTGCACACTGAAGCACTCTTTACCAAGTATAACATTGATCCAGGGGAGTGCCAATGCTTTGGAAAACCAAAATTTTACTCAGAGAAACAACTGCCACCATTTTCAATTAATATTCCCAGGATTGATAAACCCCAGATAGAAATAGATATAGCTCCACAACTCCTGAAAGCCACAGTGTTTGAAATAACTACATTATATCCTGAACTAGAATGGTTGCATGTTTATACAGATGACTCAGCTATTGACGAATGCACCGGCGCAGGATTTTTCTCATTTCTTGGCAGGGGAACCTTCCCTGTGGAAAGAATCAGAACTAATTTTGATGGCAAAGTAGCAGCCATAAGTGAAGCAGCCAATATACTGATTCTGTGAATGTCAAAAGGTAGGTTTCCTGTCTGATTTCACTTCTACACTCCAAATATTTGGCTACACTCCCCATAGCTGCAACAAGATGATTTAGTAATTCAATGTAAAGAAAGACTTCTGAGACTGCAAGCATTAATTGAGATCCACTTACACGGGGTCCCTGGGCACTGAGACATTAGCGGAAACAAAGAAGCTGGCAGAGTGGCAAAGGAAGGATGCATAATGAATCAATCTTAACCCCCTTCTACCTATGCCATTAAATGCAAAATAATTTCAAACAGTATAAAGGAAGTTTCGCAGATTTCTAGAGGGCAGCAAGCAGTTGATGTGGGAACCGATTATATCAAAACCTATCCTGAACAATCTGCCCCGCGAAGTGGTTATGGCCACCTTCAGGATTGTCACAGGCCAAGATTACCTACAAAAACATTTGCAGAATTGCATAGTCAGCTCTTGGATCTGCCCCCTGTACCCAAAAGTGGAAGGAATGGCTTATCTTCTACACTGTACAGGACTTCAGAGTAACTCAAGAGAAGAGTCGTTAGAAGGACGAAAAGGATGTACTGGGTGGCACTCTGTCAAGTGGCTTACCAACCAAGAACGGGCTTTAACTGAAGAAATATTTTTGACCTGGATTGTATGATACAGTTTTCTTATTTAATTTATGGTGTATGTTTGGGTAGTTGTAATTCATTATACTTTGTAGTGCTGCTTAAGATAACTGTTATTTTTATTTATTTTAGGCTTATACAGTATATTTTCTAAGGCTGCTCTAATGGCCATTATTTCACCATAATTGTTGGCAAACTGCCCCAAAGGTGTATATTGAGAGAATTCCTTAAGAGTATATTCCAAAGCCTGCTTCTCCATTTTTAAGATAATAATTAAATGCTGTCAATCTTAACAGCTTGGATTCTTGGAGACTATTGTATCCAGATTTATTTTCAAGCTGATATCTATATATTGTAAAAGAACAGTTGGTATAATGACAAGTTTTAATGCTTATTTTTAAAATTTAGTCTAAATCTTCGTTCTGTACGTAATTTTTGAAAGTCTGTTGCTGCCAGTAATATGAAACCATTTATTCCTGTGTTGATTACTTTTTAATTTCTGTCTCATAGCCTTTTAATGTGTAGCTCTATTAATTGGCACGTTGTTATGCTCTGCTATGCATTGTAGCAATTGTTTTTACGGTTATTATTAAGGACCTGGATTGTATTGTATCCAATTTAGTTTTAAGTTAAGAGTTAAATAGTTGAGATTTTCACAGTGAAATATAGTGTAATATAACAAATTATTTTTGAGAAAATCACTCAAATTTCGCTAGTTTTTTTCCACTTATTTGGACATGTTTCAAAGGCTGTTGCCTCCTATCATCATGATTTCACTGTCTGCTTCCCACCATGGAATTAAGATGTCGTTCTCTGGATTTTATGAGCTTTTTGATGAGGTTATTGTTGCTTGAAAGATCAAATTTAACTAAATTTTCTTTTCTTTTTTTTTTTTTGAGTTTTGTTTAATGCCCGATTTTACTACTGAGGCACTACAGGCAAATGGACACTAATGATAAATTGGGAAAGGATAAGTTTAGGGTACCTCCCCGGCATTGGCCATTTATGAGGACTGAGGAAAACTTGGAAAAAACCCCAGCCAGGGAGGACGTTCCTGGTGGGATTTGAACCCAGACCTTCCGCTCACAAGTTCATGCCTTAATGACCTTGGCCACCCATGATGGTATTCATGTAATGGCCATTGGCGTTTTCTTTTATGAGTGTATTTTCCCATACTTATAATTCTGTAGGTTTTTTCAGAGCTTTTAACCGTTTAGATTAATTTTGGAATTTATGTTTTTTTCATTTATTTATTTTATTTTATCCCCTCCTCCACGTGTCTGATTTTTGTACTAATTCTGATGAGTTTTTTATGCTTTGGCTTTTGTATTTCAGTAACTATTGAATTCAGTAGTTAAAATATTTTAAAATGTTAAAAACATTTCTGTGGCTTTACTGTAAATGAACAAGAAAGCAGTCTGAATTAAAAGCATTTAAAATATTGATAAAATGCTAAAACACTCTTAATGTTTCACTCTGAAAATTAAACAATTCAGGACATATAAACACTAATGTAATAAAATTTGTTCACACTAATCCATTGTCAACAGCTTCGCAAGTACATTTAATTCAGGACATGTTTCATGAGACCTTTGCTCTCAATATCTATTAAACGACTGGTGTATGGTGGAAAAGTTTGGAAAGGTAGAAGGTTGCGGTGAATCTGGTGGTATGATGACGAATTTGTACAAAATATTGTCTGCTTCTGGAATGTTGAAATTCATGAGTTTATGTTCATATATCTTTAGAAAATCTTTTCCCATATGTCAAGTTCCTTGGTATGTGCAAGTTGGAGATGCTTTTTCATATTTCAGGATTTTCATTCCAGAAATGTGCTCATACGACTGATTTTCTATCTGTAACTGATATTTCTCTAGTGTTCCTTCAATCTGATGCCTATATTTCTCTTTGTTTTGCCTATGTATATTTTTTCAAAGTCTTTAAAATTTATACCTGATTTTTCTTCTTTGGGTTTGGAATCTGCTTTATTTAACTTCAGTAATTTGCGAACACCGTATTTGTTCTGAGATGCTAATGCAAGGTTTTACTGTTTGAAAATTTTTTTGAAATTTATTATTGGCTTGTGGATGGTAAGTGAATTTTTTCCATGTTTTTTTCTTTTTATAAGGCAGTCAAAGTGGTAATTTGCTTAATTTCCTTTTGTTTTAGGAATCTTTTAATTTTTTTTATCAACTGTTTTTTGAACCTATTAATTCAGATCAAATAAATATGAGATAAACTTCTTTTGTTTCATTGTTAGATGAATATAAGGAAGTGAAATACAATTAACATAGTTTATAAACAACTTATAATTTAATTTAGAGGTATTTTAAAATTAAAAGCCACATTTAATTTATTGAATTCCCTTTGCTGAAGCTGTTAAGCTTTTAACAAATTAAATATCCTGCAAGCATAGTCTTTAAATAAGAAGTTATGTTAATCATTTATAAGAAATGCAGTTAATCATTAGAATAGGGACTATAAAGGGTGGGGAACCTAAGGTCATACAAATCCAGTTACCTAAAGTTTTTATGCAAAATTATCACAGCAAATCTTGACTGTTCTTTCTGATTTTTGCACTCTTTTTTTATATGCAGTATTTCTCCAAGGTTAGAGTTTATAGATTTAGATATAGAAATATGGCTTTTCAATGGGTTTTACATATTTTAATTATAGAAAACAGCTGTTTGCATGCATAATTGAATCTAAACTATTTAGGATTCTAACAGAATATCAGTTGTCTTGGAAACTTCTTTTGCGTAAAATGTGCATAGCACTCTTAAAAATCTTTATTAAAATTTATTGCATATGCATTCAACACTTCAAGAAAGTTCTGTATTTTGGAATCTACAGAAGCCAATACGGGTCATCTGGAACTTTTCCCAGGTGGATGTCATTTGTCAACAGTACCTAGCTGCTAGCAGCTTTACGGGCTTGATGGACATAGGCGATTAAAAAATTAACCAGGAAGAGGGTTTGTGTATCATTAAGGTGGTGAATTATGCCAATGGCAGTGGTATTTCCTAGCAGTCACCCATCCAAGTACTGACCAAGCGTGATGCTGCTGAACTTTGGTGGTAACCGGAGTCCAAAGCATGGTTGTTGTTGGCAGATTAGCTGATACAGTGCTGAAGGAAATTAACAAACCAAGGATCAAAAGCTAGTTTAAGCCATGGTGTATTTGGCGCCATACTCTAGTTGGGTAGTTGCCCTCCCCAAAATTGCCTAACCTGAGATTTTAGAAAGTTTTCTCCCAAGGTATCCCATAATATCCTTGAGGATCTGCATCTTATGGGGCTCTAGTTCCCTAGTACTCTGACCAGTTCATTTGGATGGTTTGGGATATGGAGCATCAGGGCTCTCTCCATATGGTGTCTGTAACATACAGAACATTGCAGTGGTTGATTGGTACCATACATAATCCTTTACTCACAGTTTTGCAAGAACTGGATTTTGCAGATCGTGGTCAGAGCAATGGCATATGCTGCCTAAAGATCAGGGAGTGGTCCAGTATCACCATAATGCTCTTCGCGCTAGGGACCCAGGGGGCTGCTGACGATGCAACATGAGATCCTGCAGGTGCCTAAGATGTCTGTTCTTATGAGAATAGCTGAGCTCTTCTCAGGACTAATGGCCATTGGACATTTCTTGCTCCAGGTCTCTACCTGTCAGAGTTGGTTCTGGATTAGCCTTATTCCATAATTTTGTGCCAGAATTAGGCAGGCCATCTGCACATTGAAGGTAGTGGTTCCTGGATGTTTAAGAATCTACATATTTAGCCAGTCTAAAGAGGTGGTAAATATGTGCATGTTCTTACTTTTTAATATTTTTGAGCCAAAATAACAATTTGGTTTTAGAATTGGTACGAATCATTTGAGCAATGTGCATATTTTTACTTTGTAGGGAAATATATAGAGTATATAAATGATCTGAGATATCCATAAACTCCAAATTACAAACCTACTTTTTGCTATGAAGCTGGAATGGGCATATTTTTCATGTCCATTTGGTCTCTGTAAGAAATGATTGAACACTATTCAGACAGTTCACCTCACTGGTGCACATCTTCACATTTAAAATCAATCTTCATTAAGAATGATTTAAAGTAGCTCTTAACAATTCCACATGCTTTAATGGCATAAACCTTACTTAATACTTAACCCATTACATTGTTAAGTTTCTTAATTTAATAGAAGAATTTCTGCTGGTGATTATGGCCAATATGAACTCATTCATTTTGTGTTAAGAGAAGTTGTTCAATCCAACATCTTTGGAGTATCATAAGTTGTCAAGGTAATCGCTCCAAAGAAAAACTGAATTTCTTTAGAACATTTTCCAGAGCATGTGATGACCAACATGGAATAATATCTTAACATTTCTTCTGTAACTAAAAGTTTTCATTCCTACCCTTAGTAAATTTCACTAACTGAGAAATGTTATAAATATGTAAACTTTATCCAAGAGACAGTTAATTGTACCGTAAGATTGTTGCCTAAATCTAATTGTACCGTAAGATTGTAGCCTAAATCCTTAACTTGCATCACTGTTTTTACATGAGATAGACAACTTAAACTGGACTTGCTGACAGAGTTCATCTGCAATTATAATTAGGCATCACTTGACGAATTCATCTACATTAAATAAATTTGATTACGTAGCAATTTCCTATGAAATTTTGTAACTGATTTTTGCAGCTGATTCATTCAGTCATGATGCTTCAGCTAATGATTTACAAAGTATAATGTAGAATAAATAGGTACATTTTAATAGTAACATTTTTATTTCAAAACCAACTGTGAAGGTAAAGAATAATGCTGTTGAATTTTGAACTTCTTGATCAAAGAAATTTTGCAGAAAATTAAACACATAGCTAAACTGATGCCGTATATGAAAAGGTTGTATTCTTCCTATGCTGTATTAAATAATGTGGTCATTATATGAGAGCTCTCCTTCCTTGTTTCTCATGTTTTGGACTGCAGTGCACATAAGTATAAAAAAACTGGTTTTCTGTCATATATTAATAACAGAAAAACTACATAATTATAATACATTTTGAACCTTAATTTTATTATGTATTGCAGATTTTAAAAAAATTTCATGTACCACATTTTTAAAAAATAGAAAACTATTAATGCGTATGGCTTGTACCAGCAGTATTTACATAATAGTGATTTATTTGGATTTGATTTCAAAATGTTAGTAAGAATTTTCAGGTGTATTTTATGTATATAAGTAGGAAAGAAACAAGTTCCGCTGTAATAACAAAAAGATAAAAAGTGCATGGAACATTTAACTGAGGACCGATTTTATTTCCAACATTGATAGTATCACTTATTAACATTTTGTCATTTAATATTCTCTAAAAATATGTTTATAACGACCTACTCACACACTCCCTTAATCACAGTATAATCTATCACTGTTTTGATCTTGAACTTTAATATTTAATATATTTGAAGCGGTTTCTTGGAACGTTAGAAGCTCAGTCAGCTTATATATTATGGACATGAGACTAATTAGAAAAAAGTAAAGTTGAGCTAAAGATGCATAACTTTTCCGTAGCAAGATTAATAACCTGCTTTGTGGAGGCATTCATTGTCACAAAAATCTGCTGTCCTTTAGCTATGGAAACTTTGGAAGTTAAAGTGATAGTCAATTCAAGGTGAATACTATCTTCATGAAATAAGGATGGGAGGCTTATAGATGACACTGCGTTCATGATTTAACAGGAACTGGGGCTTCAGTACAACTGTAGCTACAGGATCATCTATGCCTACGGACATTAATGACTGATTGAGTTAGGGTGGAGCTGAACATTTCTATTACAGCTGCATGTAGCAAGTTCAGGCATTCCTTTGCTGTATTTTTACAATTAGTCCACATTCAGAACACTTGGCACAGTTCTTGTGTTCAACTTACATTTTCTTTGTATCTGCCACGAAAGGTTGACCATTGCGATTCATAGTAGAGATATGCCGCTCTCAGAGGAAAGGCGACTGTTAAGATGAATCCCTTAATCTTGCAACTGGAACCAAGACTACGGGATGCAACTAAATATACTGGGAGAACACCTGGGGCTATTATCATATTGGTTTTGTGTGTGACAGAGTTGACCAACTTCAAGGTGGGAAAATAAGTGCAGACTAGCTTTTAATTCTCCTGCACCAATCCTATTGTCGCATTTGTTTTATAGTGAAAATTTGTTCCTTTGTAAATGAAACAGTCAACATGCAGGAATTGAACAGAACATTTTGATACATCCTAAACTTAGATATCATTTTTTTATACTAAACTCCATTTACTTACATAAAAGTAAGACGCGTTTCGGGAGAATCTCTCCCATTTTTAGTTGCTTTAGTTCGGTGAGCCACTGAAGATGGGAGAGACTCTCTGGAAATGCATCATCGTACTTTTATGTAAGTAAATGGAGTTTAGTGTAAAAAAATGAATACCTAAGTATAGGATATATTACCACTCCATTGTCAACAGCTTCGTAATATTTATATTACGAATTATAATATTTATACAATATTTAGAACATTTTGATTTTCTATAGTCTGATATTGTCACAATTGCTATCACTGTTTTGTAGCTTAATATCCTCAAAGCTTTGATACATGTCTGCCCAGACTGCACTGTGTTAGGGTTCTATGTGTTATATACTGATGCTATGAGTCTAGCCTAAATATGTGTGTCAAAGGCCAGAGATATTTTTTTATTGTTCCTATTGCCTCCTTTCACAATACTGTGGGATACTGAATGCTGGGTTCTGAACTGCTTTGTCAAGCCTCATCTGCAGCCATATCAGAAAGAAGTATTTTCCTTTGTGAATTTAAAGGTAGAATGTGTGTGGAACAAGAAACTGCAATATTTACATACTGTAATTATTATGGAATCATAATGTGAAAAAGTGTGTTTTTAAATCCTTTTTTTTTGTTTCAGACAACTAATTGCAAAAAGAATTGTTTCTTTTATTTCCATGTTTTTTTTTTTAAATATATTATGTTTTCTTCATATTTTATACGTAATAAATATATCACATAAAAGTATATGTAATTTCACAACTCTGACTGCAGTGTCCCATTTGGGAGCTTTCACAATAGTGAAAGATCAACAGGGCACATTGCTCAAATTTAGCTTAGTTGCTGGCCCAGTTGTAATTAAAACAAGAATGTGGTTAAATTTTGAGGGAAAAAGGTTAATTTCTTCAGTTTATAAGGCAAGTTACTAATGTATTGCTCAAGGCTAAAAAATAGTTTTATTATTAAAACTTTATTTCATGCTTAAATATCTTTTAAGAATTAAGTGCAGAACTAATAATTGTACAATATGATGAATTTATATACAGGCAATGGAGCTTTTGGTGGAGAAGGTGATAAGTTCGGCAGCTCAACCTCTGAGTCCAGGTGATGCTCTGCGTCGGATTATGGAGGCCTTAGCATCAGGTATTCTCTTGCCTGGGGGACCTGGTTTGCTGGATCCATGTGAAAAAGATCCTTCAGATGCTGCAGGAAATATGCTTCCACAACAGCGGGAGGATATAACAGCCTCTGCTCAGGTGATTATTTTAATGGAACAGATTAAGTCATGAGTAGTCTGAAGCTTTCACGGCCGGAGTCAGACTTATAACTAGAAGTTTCTTCCGGGCTTGGAAGCCATGGTCTGTTCGAGCTAAGGAGTACAAACATTTCATCCCCACCTGCGGAGGACATCTTCAGTGAAGTGGTCTGAGTCTTCTGGGCGAAGGTTCTGGCATGACTGAAACCTTCGCCCAGAAGACTCAGACCGAGCCACTGAAGATGTCCTCTGCAGGTGGTGATAAAAACATTTGGACTCCTTAGCTCGAACAGACCTCGGCTAGTAATGCTATTTGGCACTATACATTTTTTCCCCCTTTTTTAATTGTACTTATTTTTGCTTTAGTTAACCAGATAGGTATAATTAAGAGTTTTTGTGGGTTTTATGCCCAGGGTGATTGAAATCTCTTTAGTGTTCACTTATAATTATTTGCAAAGTGAGCATCATTGGCTTCTGAAGTATGCTGACTTTTTTTTTTTAAATCCATTACTATTTTGGTAATTACTGTTATTTCACCAGTTATTAAGTCCGTAATTGCAATTTTTGGAGATGTTAACACTATTAAGGAAAGGGAGCTTTATTGTGGTTTTCAGACTCATTGCATTCCCAGCTGGCATTAAAGCGATTGGAAGGTTCAAGGTGCTCGCCTTTCTTGTTCTCAGGACGGTTTATGATGTTTATGCTTTAAAACAAGCAATGTTGCAATACGTTCTTTTTCCTCCTATTTCTTCTCAATGCATTCTTGGAAGGTAGGCACAGACAGTAAGCACATGTTTTAATTCAAGTCTTTTTGTAGTATTTATTTTATTTAGTTGTGTTGTGCAGAACAGTGTAATACATTTGAACCTGGATCTAGCATTCTGGAAACCATTGTTTTCCCAGATGTATTGTTAAATTTATGTGGTCCTAAATACTACCTTATGTAAATAAAACTTGCATTCATCATTTCTTGAAGTATTGTTTCCTGTATTTGTTCAAAACACTCAGTCCCAAAGAAACTCTATCCAATGGTTGTTTTCAATCTAGAATAATTAAAACAGTGATAAGTTACATGTATGAGAGTTTGTATTGGGTTTGATCTGAGAAATTGTTGCTCAAACTCTTTGTAGTTGCTGATACTTTTGGAGCTGCAGGATATCTCATATGAAGAATGCCATCAGTTTTGACACTTATGAGGTAGTGGATGAAGGCATTGTCACATGTGACATTCAAAGTTGTCATGAAGTGTGCGATGAATGGTGGGAGTAGTATATGTTTTAGATATGGGGGAGGGAAGTAAGGTAGAGGTGGAATATGGTGCAACAGCCAAAGGACTGAGAGCATGTATAGCT
This sequence comes from Metallyticus violacea, assembly GCA_030762175.1. Taxonomy (NCBI): domain Eukaryota; kingdom Metazoa; phylum Arthropoda; class Insecta; order Mantodea; family Metallyticidae; genus Metallyticus; species Metallyticus violacea. Next base: position 117,927,110 of record CM060845.1, on the reverse strand, counting down.
AGCTATATGACGGTAATGAGCATCAATGCATCAAATGTAGAAAATTTGTTGTTTCATATAAAAGAAAACCAACAAAGTAGTAAATGTTAGTTAACAATCTTATGCATAAAAAGTGACAAACATGTTCAGTTTTTAAATATTGTACTTATGAAGCTGTTGACAATGGAGTGGTAATATAACCTAAACTTAGGTATTCATAGAGTTAAAATTATGTTAAAAGGAAAAGACTACAAACCAAGTGAAAAGAATCCGCTCAATAAATGCAATAAAATGTTAACAAAACATTAAATGAAACACTATCCATTATTGAAAACAGAATATCACACAGAGTAATCCAGTGCTACCCAGGCTTTATGCAATACCTAAAATACATAAAAATGACAACAGCATGAGACCAATAATAAACAATATCAATTCACTCATGTACCAGGTAGCAAAAAAATTGATCAAAATCTTTTAGAAACACTGAATAGATGCCCTGAAACTTCTTAATTTTCAATATGAATCTATACAATTTAATATAGAAGAAGAAAGAAATGGGTGGCTACCATTCTTAAATTTAAAAATTATAAGAAATGGAGATCGTTTGAATTTTGGAATTTCTAGAAAAGAAACACACACAGAAAACTACATAAAAATGAGAGTTATAACCTCATTCCACCTAAATATGCAGTATTTAACAGTTTGGTACACAGATTGATGAATATTCCACTCACAGAAGCAGAGTACAAAATAGAATACAAAAAAATAATAAAGACGGCTATAATCAATGGTTTCGACAAAGACACTGTGATAAACATTATCAATAAATCTAAAAGACAAAAAGGAATAAGGGAAGTTTCCACACTGAAAAACACAAAAGAAGAATACAGATTCAAAAGTTTCACCTACCATCCAATTTACCACAAGAAGTTCAAGAAAATTTTCAAAGAACATGGGATAATGTTATCCCCAAAGAACAGATACAACATCAAGAATTTATTAGGTTGCACAGTAAAAGACTCCATACCAACAGAACAGAAATCATCAGGAATTTAAGAAATAAAATGTGAAGATTGTGAACAGAGCTACATAGGCAAAACAAAAAGAAATTTGGAAATTTGGAGGAAAGAACATTTTGGGAATGTTCAGTTTAAACAGGTGGATAAATCAGCAGTAGCAGCTCACTTTTGGACCAAAAACCATGAAATAAAACCGGGAATTAAACTCCTGAAACATCTTCACAACCCATTGGAATTATTCACTTGGGGAAAATATGTTTATATTAAAAAAATAGAGAAAACCTAATGAATTTCAAGTTTCCTCCTATGGATGAACTCGGCAACTTCCTACTTCGACCAACAGAGGAACATCCGTTATCCAGCCATCGTTTTAAGTAACGGTTCAGTGAGCAACTGAAGATGGGAGAGATTCTCCCAAAACGCGTCTTACTTTAATTAAGTGGAGTTTAGTGTAAAAATGAATACCTAAGTTTAGGTTATGTTCAGTTTTGTTGATTTGTTTTATTTACAGAAGTTCTTAAACATCTTAGGTTATGGGACATTGAATTCAGGGTGTGAAACGGCTGATAAATTTTGCTTAAAGACCTTCTTTCAGGGTTGAGTTTCTATTATGTGATATTAATCTGATACTTAACTCTTGACTTTACTTCCATTCCAAAGAAACTATGCATAGTACTTACATAAGCCTGAAAAAAATCCATCCACCTTAGTCGGGATTAAATGTGTGATCTTGAGTGTATGAGGCAAGTATGGTTACCACTAGACCATCAGGACCAACAACAAACGTGTAAATTGTGTACATGGTAACATGTAAAATTGATGCAAAATTGTCTCCAGTAAATAAAATATTTCAAAATGCTAAAAAAACTTCCTGTGGCTTAACTTCCAATGAACAAAAAAGCACTATGAGTTAAAAACATTTAGATGGACTTGATATAACTCTCGTGGACGTTTTATGAATTTTTGGATTTATTTGTCTACTGTTGGGATCTGGAAGCTGTAACCTTATCTTCATGTTTTTTTATAAAACTTTTTCTCCATATTCTGAGATCCAAAACAAATTTTATTTATTTGATTTCCATTTTAAATCTTTTTTCTCTCCAAAAGTGATGTGGAAGTGCTAATTTTTCTATCTGATTCTTCTTGATATTTTTTCCTGTGTTCTTTGAGCCTAATTCGAATGATTATGTTTTGCGAACATGTACTTTGTTGGATTCCAAGAAGTTGATTTTATAGATTTCTAGTTTCATCTCATTAGGTATTTGTCATTACCAATCAGATTGTTTAAGCTGAATCTGTTCACTGGGGGCAAAGTAATATTGAATTCTTGAGTATTTTCTGAAAATTTTTGGTGGCCCAAGGATGATCATTTCCTGTGAATGGTAATTTCTTTTCTTGCTCTCAATGTTGCTATCTTCTTAACTTTTTTCTTGTTTGAATTTCTTAAACTTTTTTGTTTAAAAATTCTTTGACCATTCGTATTATCTTGTGAGTATTCTTTATTGTATTCGAGGTCATTCGTGGGTGTGTAAATGAGTCTTATGTGCTAAACTGATGTCGTAGGTTTAATAATTTTTAAGCATCATCGAAGTGCTTATTATTTTTTTTGAATTGTTTATTTAAGGATGCTCTTTAACATCTCAGGTCATCAGTGTCCCATTCTATTTAGGGTGTGAAATGGCCGACAAATTTTGCTCAGAGGCCTCTTCTTTCAGGCTTGAGGTTCTTTATTGTGCCATAAATATACGACACGGGACCCATGGCTTTTCTTCCCTTCTGAAGGAAGCCATACTTACGATTTTTATGCCCGAAAAAATTCATCGATCATGGCCGGGTTTGAACCTGTGACTGTGGTTTAGAAGGCAAGTATGTTTGCCACTACACCACTAGGACCGATGAAGTGCTTATTGCAAACATATCTACAAATCTGTGCTGACTTGAATAATGTGTGGCAATGATTTGGTAATTGCTTTTCTAAATTACTCATATATAAATCATACCTAATGATGCAAGCAATAGCCTCTGAAACATGTTCTGTATAATTTAATGGTAATTGGAGCATAAGAGTATTAAATCCAGCGACCAGTTTTAAGAATAAATAAGTGTCAGACACAAAGTTAGCCTTAAAAATCAGTATGTAATTTTGTGTTCTCAAAACTGTTTTCATCATAACTTATACAATTTTCTACATAATTACATGAAACTTTTCACAGACTTTTTTTCTTGTTAAACAGTCTGAACCCGAATCTTCATCTTACCTTCAATGGAATTGTTTTTAAAAAAAAAGATTTTTAATGGAGAATGTGTAATTAAAATTCAGATTTCAGAAACAAAAAATTTCTCTGCATTTTCAATATAATGCAACTATGGAGGTTCAGTTTGTAGATATAGGTCTTAATTTTATAATATAATAAGAATTGTTAGTGAAAGATAAAAATCTTGTAATTGTGTAATGGCTCTTTGATTATTCACAATGAATAAATTCAAAATTTTGTAAAATAAATAAATGTTTATTTCATATTAAAGAGGAAGTATAGAATGTTAAGCATACACAAGCTCATTGTAATATCTGTTAAAGGAGGAGGGAAAGAAAAAGGGAAGGAGAGAAAAAAATATATACATTTCTAGGTGTTCAAGGTGTATGTTCCCCTATATGTGATCACAAATGTGTGTGACAGTTGTATGTATGGCTCAATTATGTATTCATGTATTGATGTTGTCTTGCATCAAATTTCCCTATTTTTCTCTGCTGTTTTCTTAAGATGCTAATTATGGCATTGCACATTATTAGAGGTATGGGATTGTTGAGGAAACTGTGTAGTGTAGCTTTAGTAGCATTGGGTAAAAGGATCGGAATTAAGAATAGATCTCACTATCGCTTATGCAGCTTTTGCATTGAACAGATTAACCATGATTAGGTTAGATAAGAACTCTTAATTCTTGGCAGATGTGTTTAAGAATTAGTAGAAGGGAAGCATTGACCTAGTATAATATGCACTATTATAGAATATAAGATCATCTATTATGGGCTTTAAAATGCACCCATTTTAAGGTATATGAAATACATATAAAATAAATTTAGAGTAACTTTTATACTGCTAAAAGATTTTTAACTTTTTTGTTTTCCAGCATGCCCTTAGATTAATAGCATTCCGTCAGATTCATAAGGTACTTGGTATGGATCCATTGCCACCTCCAAAATTCAGCCGTGGTCGCTTCAATAGAAAGCGAAGGAGAGACAACAGTAGTGGAGAAGGCAATGATTCAGAAGGTAATTTGCTTTCGCTTTAATGTTTTTATACTAATGAAGCAAAATATCTTTGTAGCATGCATGAAATATTAATATTGTTTTAAGTTAATAATTTGTACAAGAAGCGTATATATGTTGAAGTAGCTTTGAAATGTACTATATTTTTTCTAAGTATAAGATGACCTCTTTTTTCTTTCTTTTTCTTATTTTCTTTTCTCCCCCCCCCCCCCAAATTTTGCATTTGGAGAATACAAAAATGTGGGGTTGTCTTAAAATTGCAGATTAAGGAATTCTGTTAGATGTTCAAGGTAATGTTTTAACCTGCCATAGTATTTGACTGCCTGCCCAGGGAAGAGATTAGCTTTTGAATGACCACATATGCAGCTGAATATATTATTATGATAGCCAGTAGGAATAATGTAACATTGGGTGATACAAATAAAAACAAGCGGTTGCTTCCGAGCTTCTGCTCGTAAGCAAGTTAAGAACCTAGCATAGGCCTGTGGTTTGGTATAAATAAAAATTTCCTATCTTCACTGAGCAATTGCTATTGGCAAACCAAGTAAAGCTTGGTGACCTTTACCAAGATACATTAGCTAAGTAAACAAGCAAGCATATTAACTAAAAATGTTAATTGGATACAGGATACAGCATATTGCTGTATCCTGAATTTAAAACTTCGCCATATTTAAATAATATAGTATATAATATAGTATAGTATTCATATTACTCATACTCACATTTAACAAATTAAGTGAAAATATATATTTTAAATAACAGAAATGAAATTATAAGGTTTGGCAAATTATTAAATATCCAGATATGCCAGACTTTGAACAGAATGGTGTTCATCCCCTTCTTAAATTTAAGCCTTGGTTTCCACAGTATGTTAGTATTAAGGACCTTGTCATTTGCTAAATGTTACATTGAAAGTGGATTATTTGATCTTAGTTGGGACCCTTAGAAGCCAAGGGTATAAGTAACAAAATATAAGTTTTGAGTACATGATGATCAAAATTCAGACACTGCAAAAAATTCCTTGATCAGCATAAAGGAAAAAAGAGTTATTTTCATACTTTTTAAACTTCATTGCTCAACTTTCCCAGAATAATCAATGTTAAACTATCAGTTCTTTTTAATCACTAATTATTTAAAATATAGTAGCACTTATACCCCCTGGCCTTTACGAACATCTATTGTAATCTGGGAAAATGAAATAAAATGACTGAATTTCACTTCATATTTATTACAATTGTCTTACTTTACAGCAAGCATTAACACTAAACAATAAATCTGTGTCCTTTCTTAACATTAATAAAAGTTTATTGTCTAAGAGTAAAGAATTACTGATTTAACATTGAACAAAAATTTTAAGTAATTGATCACAGTGATACTAATATTAACATTTTAAGGCAGGAGGTAACTTAATACTTTGAGTTAAACATGATTATGGGTCTATTCAGAGTCTGTTTCTATCATCCTGTCATGTTCATTTTCTGAATGACAATCATCTGTCATGATTTTTATTGGTTCCATTCATCTGGAAGCATCATGGTGTTCGTAGTAAAACTGATGATGTATTGGTGGCTCAAAGGGAAGGAAAGTCTTCAGGTCTTTGTACTGCATATATTTTAACTTAGACATTTCATTATTTATTTTTAGAGTTGGGAGGACACTACTATTTTATGCAGTAATGATGTGCTTTCTTATTAACATTTTGAAAATCTTCCAGTTCTCCATAAGAGATTCTTTGTAAAATAAGATGAAGGGTGTGTTCTTTTGAAAATGCAACCATTGTATTTTTCTGAAGCCTTTCACAGAGTCCTTGAGATAATCATGGAGTCCACTTTGTGTGATGAAATCATTGGCAGTGATCTGGACCATCTTAAATTTCCTGCTGACCTTGGAAATCATTAATGCATAATCACCAGGTACAAAATTCCATGGTTTTTTCTGGCAACCTTTTCAATAATTCCAGAATCTTGGTCGCATTCCATATAGGAATGTCCCGAAATTAGAATTTGTGATCTACAGTTTCAATGTATGTAATCTGGGTAATGCAATACCAAAACTTTAAAATGTGTTTACTTTTGTCATTGTTACTAAAAGCTGTGATGTGGTTAATTGATGTTGGCAATCTACTTAAATAGTGTAAAAGAGATGGAACTTCTTGGCATACACTAGCAGTTTGACCAGCATGCCAAATGTACATTGTTGCAATTCCAGAGGCTAAATCATGAATATAAAAATTAGAGGTCCATAGCTGTCTTGCATAACTATGCTCTGCTGCAAGGAAGCACAGGTGTAGGAAGTGTCTTCTGTAGGTCAAAACAAATTGCTATTTGCAAACTCATTTTTTTAACATTCTTTTGCCCTGTCTTTGGCTTCTCTAGCTGCCTGTGTCTTAAGCAAATGTAATTCTCTTTCAATAGTTTCTGAACATTTTTTAACAAATTCTGCAACCTATCACATGTCACACAAGTATATCAAAGTGAATGGGAACCCAGATTAAAGGCTGTATTGAACCGAAATTTATAGTAACTTTCTTTAACCATTGGTATATACTTTTCTCCACAAAAATCTGTATAGAGGTCATATTTTCGTTATATTTAATCTAGGATCCAAGTACTGAATATTAGAATTTTTTTTTTCTACAGTAGTGACTGCTGTATTTTGGAAATGAATTTATGCAATCCTTAACAATCTGAACTTGTGTATCAGGAATCTTGTTTCCTGGTTTTTCCTGTTCTCTACAGTCTTTTGGAGGAAGTTAAGTGGGAGATTTTTTAAGACAACTCATTGGTAACTGGTTTGTTACTTATATCCAACGTTGGCAAGAAAAACTGCTTACATACCCTGAATTCTTTCAGAATGTAAGTGCAACTTTTTTTTTTTGCATGCATGGACTGAAATGAATGACTTAATGATTAATGTTTGGAGATTCCAGCATCCTAGCTTGCACTATTCATCCAATATTTGCTGTCTTTCATCTTCATTGCATTTAAATTTGCAATTGTGAACATATGGCCTTTCCCTATTCTCTTCACAAACTTTCCCCTGTCAATCTGTATATCGTTTTCCTTCATTTCGAAGTCCAGAACTTCAATATCTTTTCCAATTCTCAGGTTGTCTTATTTTCTTTCTTCCCTTTTGATATGATTCACTTCCAGTAGATTCATCAGATTTTACGTCAGGTTTTGAAAGTGTGATCTTCACCAGTGTATGCAAAAGAAATAAATAGTATTATGCACCATATATTGATAAAATGTTCCTATCCCCATATCATCGATATGTATAGAGTATACTGTATTCCATACTTACTCAAATCCCATAGTTTTTTATAGCTATGAATACTTTGTATAACAATAAAATATATTTGCATTTTAGTTATAATATATGGTAGTGATTAATATATGTACTATACTTATTCAATAATAAATTTGATTTAAGGCTCCAAACATTCATTGATATGTAAATTGTATTTAATCTGTCGTCTAATACATCTAAGAGTCAAGTTGGTTGAAGATAGAGAGGATGTCTCTTGGAAACCGGTTCCACCGTATTTAAAAGTGAAGCATAAGAGTGAGTTACACGACAGATTAATTATTATTTACATTAACAAGCTTCACTGTAAGAGTTCCAACAGAATTTTTTAAAAATATCTTATTTTTGGAAAATTCTTAAATGAATTCATTGATATGTTTTTAATTATATAAATTTAATAGGCTCATTTGCACGTATTTCTATGTTAGGTTAGAACTTTAATAAATCAAATAAATATTTATTGGTTATGTTTTAAATTGTATAATCTAGTAAGCTCATTTGTATAGATTTCATGTATCAAATAAGGGCTATTAAAATGAATGTCTTAATGTTTACTTACTTAAATGTAAATTAGAACTTGCACAGTGAAGCCAATCATACAATGATATCAATTAAGTCTTAATGCTTGTTTATTGGCCTTTATGACAATACTTAATAATATAACGATTATCTAACATAATTACATAGGCAAATGAACTTAAATCAACATAATTAAATAGCTATCACCATTAAATGTTCATGGCTTTATATTGGTCATTATAGCCTTTACCTAATATAAAAACTTGAAAATGAACTTATTAATATAATTAAATAACTGCTATCAATGAGATTTTAGGGCCTTAAATCAGAAATTTTCTGCTTCAAACTGCACGAACAGCTTCGGAGCTTCTGTAGCAACTTGTGGGTACACAGGAAAATAGCTTAACCAAAATGTTTCAACAGTCTTTTTAAAATCTCTGCTTTTACTTGAAAATCACATTTTAGGTTGATTCCCTGCTCCTGAAGGGAATCATTTTGCTTGAGAATCACATTTTAGGTCAGTTGCCTGCTTCTGAAGAGAATCAGAAAGCTAGTCCACTTCAATTAACAATTTTAGTTCCTTAATAATTTTAGTTAGGTCCATGATTTGGAATGGATCTTGTATCAACTTAGTGCCAAATATCTGGAATGTAGTGTACAATTTCAGTTTTCAAGAATGGCAAAAGGTCTGAAACTAAGTTCTTTAAGTCACTTTTCAAATTAAGTGGAAGATTTTGTGTGTCATCAAAAAGAACGTTAAGATGGGGTAGAACGTTAGGTTCTGAACTCGGAAGGCAATGTTTCCGCAAAGGTATTTTTTCCAGAAAACTTTGATTGCATCATAAGCCTTCAAAAAGTTGTTGTGTACTTGCAGTTTTAAATTCAAAAGGTTGATCTATTGAGAGGAGTCAGATAAATACACGCCAAGTGGTGGATAAATTTATCAATTGTACATGTACAATTGATTTATTTTAACTCGTAAAAAGTATTTCCTGTTTCGGATTGTAGATTGAATAGCTGAACAAGCATGTTACTTTTTGAAAGCCAACGAACTTCAATGTGGTACAGAAGAGTTAGTTGGTCAATGTTCAACTTTTGGCATAAAACTTCAAAGTCACTAAATTTGAGATAGTTCACTACTTCGATTATTAATTTCTTGACAGTTTTAAGTTTTTTAGGCAGTCTTTCTGTATAGGATACAATGAAAATCAACAATGTTAGGTTTTGTATATAATCAACTACTTGTCGTCTAAACACTCTTATGCTTCACATTATTTTTGAATATGACGGGACCGGTTTCGGAGCGACATCCACTCCATTCTCGACGACTGATTGGAGAAAAAATCAACGGTTATGAAGAACTGCAGCTCCGCCCTAGTGGTACTTCTATGAACTGGAAATTTGTATTGCATTCTTCTGACATGTCAAAATTCAACAGATGATCCCTATGTTTATAAATAAAAATCTTCTCCCATGTATCCAATTCTATGTATCCTTGTGTTTCTTTTAGTAACTTTATTTCTTGTTGTATGTCGTGATTATTCAATCCAAAAATGGTGTGCAACTGCCGACCTGTCTATCTGTTTATACTTGACGTTCCTGAGATGTTCCTTTAACCGTGTTCCTATGTTCCTCTTTTGTCTTCTCTACATATATTTTATGATATTCCTTACACGATATTTTGTAGATACCCGATTTTTTCTCTTCTGGAATGTTGTTCAAAGTATTGTCCACTAAAGCATTTTTTAAAGTGTATCTGTTGAAAGGTGCCAATTTTATGTTCTTTTCTTTAAAAATTTTTTGGAATTTATTCATAGCTATTGGATGAAAGTTAAATTTTTTAAAAACTGGTCTATCTTTTTCATTCATCAGTGTAGTGGTGTTCTTAATCAATTTTTCTTTTTTGAATCTGTTAAGTTTTTTATTTACTAAATTTTTATTGAAACCATTTATAATTGCAATCTTCTGTATCTTCTCGAATTCCATTCTGCATTCTTCCTTACTAATTGGTAAATTTACCAGTCTATATACTAAGCTATTAAAAACTGCATGCTTGTGAGTTATGGGGTTGAATCCTTTTGATAGTTATCAGAATGAGTTTCCTTTCTATATATTCCAAATTTTCTTGGTTCTTTTTAATTTTCAAATCCAAAAACGGTAACACACCATCTATTTCTGTTTCTAGTGTGAAGGAAATATTCTTGTCCTGTATATTTAAGAGTTTCAAAGCTTCTCCAACTAATTTTTTGTTTACTATACTAAAAATATCATCTACATATCTATACCAGCATTTAAAATAACGTGGAAAGGCTGATATTATGTGAGTCTCAAATTTACTCATAAATAAATCTGCCAAAAAAGGGACAGAGGATTTGCCATTGTTAGTCCTGTTTGCTGTTTGTAGAATTCACCGGCAAATTTAAAATAGGACTGGTTAATACAAATTTTAGTGAGGTGAATGTAATCTTTTCTATGGGTTTCATTAACTCCTATCTCTCTTAACCAGTCATTCAAAAACAATAAAAGTTTTTCATTTGGTGTGCTCGGGAATAGAGAGACTACATCAAAAGACACTAAAATATCTGAGGGTAAAACCTTAAAGTTTTTTAACTTTTCTGTTAACTGAATTGAATTTTTTATACTTTTACTTTCAAATTTTGGTAAAGCTGTGAATATATCTGTGAGCCATTTTGTTAGAGAATATGCAGGAGTGTTGATGTTATTAATGATGGGTCTCATGCTAATCACAGGTTTATGGATTTTTGGTAATCCATATATTTTGGCTAAATTAGGATTGTTTTGTTTTAACCTTCATTTTACTTTGTCTGGTATGACATTGCATGTAAGTATAGCTTCATTCACAGTTTTTGTAATTTTTTTTAGTGGATCAGATTTGACCTGTGTAAATTTTTTTTTTATTTAACATCTCTAACATTTTACTAATGTAGTCTTCTTTATCCATTGTGACTATTTTATTCCCTTTGTCAGCCTTTTTATAAATAACTCCTTTTTCTTTTAAATATCTAATAATATTTTTATAAATCTGAATTCTTTTTGGTTTTAATTTTTTAACACATTTAAGAGCATCTGATTTAATTCTAATTCTAATTTTTTCTTTCTCCTTATTAGTTAAACCTTCAATGGCAATTTCTAAATCCACTATGTAATCCTCAACTTTGTTGGAAAGGTCTATGCAACTCTTAAAACCCATATTAATTCTTCTCTATTAAAACCCTTTTGTGATAAATTTACTACATTGCACTGTATGACACTCTTATTGAGGAGAGATGTTCCTTCTTTATTCATACTGTTTTTTGATATATTCCCTGCTTTGTTCCTTTTCTGCAAACCATTTTTTGATTTTTGTAAATTTTTTTAAATTCCCCAGTTTCTTTTTCTGGATATTTACTTTTTTCTTTATTCTAGTTTGTATATATTCTAGTGCATTTCTTATTACATTGTCCCATAAGACATAACCTAACTTCTTAGTAACTTTTAAATGTATGTTATATAATTTCAGATCAATATCTGCTAATTTTTTGTAATGTTTCTCTTTTTCCATCTGGATTGCTTTCTTTTTCCAATGCTAATTGTTCCTTGTTGTTACGGTTATTTTTAACTAATTTTCTGACGAAATTTGGGCAGATGTGATGTTTAAGACATAGCTTTAGAAAATGTATGTCTGCAGCTATCTGTCTACTCTTACCTTTGAGTTTTATGTAGCTTTTTATCTCTTTCTTCATGTTGTTAAAATTGTGATTAAAATAACTGATGAGTAAATCTTCCAATTTTGATAGTTCTTAAATTTTAAATGTTGGGTTTTATTTCTTTGCACACTGAACAACTGCAGAAAGGCTTGTGAATCATCAATCAAAACTCTCCCAAGGAATAGACTTTGTAGTTGTCTAAGGGTTTGGGAAAATATTTACTTTATGAAGCATTTGTTGTCATATCTAAATTAAAACAAACTAAGAATGCTTTTAAATGTCAGTTTGGTAGGTAATCATACTTCATAGAAACTAATGGAGATTCTTTAACTTTTCTATAACTTGTTCTTTTAAATGTTGTGCCATTTCATCAATTCTATGTTTTATTGTGTCATTTGAGAGCATTTTTTTGGCAACTTTCCTCTCCAAGTAAAGTGCTGCATGCAGTTAGTAAACATGAATTTATAACCGACTCACCAATGGTATGTAGTTTCTTGTCTTTTGCTATAAGCAAAGCAAGCTTGTAAGATGCTTCAGTGGCCTTTTCATTAACTTGAAAACTTAGTTCATTTAAGCAAATTTTTCTTTCCTCAATAAACTTGCATGTTTTGTCTTTGAAGCTGGGATAATTGTTGTTAAATGACAATCTAAACATCCTGGTCAACTTGAGTCATTGCTGAAAATATTGTGACAGATAACACACAGAGGTAAACAATTTTTTCTAAATGTAAAGCCAAATCTTATACAATTATCATTGTACTGCAGAAGCAACTTGTGACCCCGTGGAAAAGTTGTCCAGGGGCATAAGTACATGATATCCAAATGGTGGGGGGAAGGTCTCTTTTATGAAGACATACGTCTCCCAGACATCCTCTCATAATGACAGCACCATTGTATGTTTATGCTGTAAACTTTTGAGTTATATGAAACTTTACTAATTCAGCTGTTAAATTACCCCTTATGGTCTCATTCACAATAAAAATTAAACATAAACATAATAAAATAAGACTTAACACATTAAGTTAATAATATTTAGGCATTCACTATGAAAGATGCAAATGTAGGTATTAGTTGATCAAAAATGAGAACAAGCGAAGATCAACTAACACCTGAGTGAAAATGGCTGCTTCTGAACTGATGGCAGGAGCATTTATGCATGTGCAAAGTGCAGTAACTAATTTGTTTGGAGTAATATGAGCAAGGATAGCTTATAATGCAATTATCTTTTGTTCATTGATGCCGTTCTGTCTACACACATTCACTGATCTTCAGCTCTTTCTACTATAACTTGCCCTTACACGGAACATGGAAAACAAGTGCAACTACTGTTTATGGTGGCAGTGTATATATTTGCATGTATTACTTTACTGTTAAACATAAGAGTAACCTATGAGTTGTTCTCTGCAAATTATAAATACTAATGCTAACCTTGGATAAATCCTAGAAACGGTGGACCACTGTAAATATAAATTAATAGGGGTGGGTGAGTCTCTGTGATGGTGACAAATCTCCTTTGATTGCGGCAGAAAAAAATTATTAACATAAATTTATGGCACATTCTGTGAATGGTACTATTTGCTTGAAAGCCTGATAATAACCCAAAGTTGTACTCAAAATGAGCATATGGTTATCTAAATTTTAAAATATTCAGGAATCAACACAGTCAAAACGAGTGTAAAATCTCCAGGAGATAAAATATTTTAAAATGCTAAAAACATTTTTGTAGCTTCACTTTCAATAGACTGGGAAGCACTCTTGAATTAAAAACATTTAAAATATTGATATAATGATAAAATGCTCTTAATATTTCACTCAGAATTGCAAAATTAAGGACATGTTTCGTGAGACCTTTGCTCACATTGTCAACTGTTTGAAACATTAAGAGTGTTTCATCATTGTGTTCCTATATCAGACTTTATTTATCTTGCTTTAATATTTTCAATTTTTGCATGTCACTGGTTTTTAGTTTGTTCCAGATCAGTTTAATTCCATAAGTAGTGATTGGTGCGATTCATGTTTAGAACAGTCTCATTGCTGTTTCTAGTTTCAGTGATGGATGCTTTTGATAGTCTTATTATCTAGCTTATCTGTTGGTCTCACTACCTTCGGCTCTCTCTGCAATCACTCCGAACTTGCAGAAGCAATCAGCAAGTTTTGCTCCGTGTTTGGATAAATTCTACCATAGAGCTGTACAGACAGAGCAGCTGTGTTCTGATTAAGTGTTAAGTTAGACATAGATGCAAAACCTTGGAGCATGCAAGCTTCTAAGTTTACAACTAAATGTATATGAATAAATTCATGTGATCTATGTCGTATTAAACACTCTTATTGCTTCACTTGTGTAAATTTGGAACCGGTTTTGAAGGCATTCGTCTTTGTAACCGGTTCCAAATTTACACAAGTCAAGCAATAAGAGTGTTTAGTACGACGTATATGACATGAATTTATTCATATGACTTGGCTTCACTGTGTTAGTTCCATATATATTTTTAAGATAATTTTTAAAAGATATTGTTTTAAATGTATGTTTATTTTTGTGTTTATGTGATTCATTGTGAATGGTTCCATTACAATCCATAGCATCTAACTTTTATGTTTAAGTTAATGTTATATTTAATTTTCTATGTCAATGGGTTCTTAGGTTTCTGTAGGTCAATTCAGTAATGGCAGTGACTTTAATGAATCTTTAAATCGGTTTACCCCCATCGATGCATCATGTCACAAATTGTGACATTTCATTTCAAAATTTGGTCTTTCTCTATATATTCATTGTCATTCCTATAAACAAGATATGTTTCTTACTTCACATGCTGTCAGCCAAAATGTTTTTTCAAACCATAAGAACGAACTTCTTAATTTTGTGCCATTTTGTTGAGTAAGCTCCTATAGCTTTCAGTTGATAAGGTAGAAATCATTTCATTTCCAATTCAACATTAAACTTAAGCTAAAAAATGGAGTCTTTAATGTTAACAGCTAATGTTATGAAAGTAAACTTCTACTGATAAACAGCGAGGAAGCCACCCAAATTTAAACAATTGCAAAAATAGCCGTAATAGTTATGGTGAAAGTAAGCCCTCAACATCTGGTTTTTAACAAAAGAGAATATCGAGTGCTGGCCATGGGCTGTCTTCCCATTGGTCCAAGAGAATGCAGAAATAAGCAGGAGAAAGACATTTTGGAGGAAGACGAATATAGGTCCTTGTAGATATTTACTAGCCCATGAATATATAAGTTTAGCATAAAAATTTGTGGGCTGTTCCATGAGCTTCCCTCATTAATGAAGAACCCAAATGCTACCGCAACTACAGTACAGAGGAAATGTGTGTTAGATAAAATGAAGAACTAATTGGTTATAAATCACTATTTCCATGCATTTTTTGTTTTAAAAGTTGACCAGAAGAAGGGAAAATGGTTATAATTATGAAATTTTCTTTGGGGGGTTGGCGGGCACATCTGGACCTTATTGATTGACCACCTGTGGTGTACTGTCTTTTCTTTGGTAAGGATTTAGCTATGATTAGCACCACTAAGCATGACAATTACTCAAATGATTGAACTAACAAACCTCAGTTGCCTATTCTGCGAGTGTGGTCAGCAACTGGTAGTTATGGTAAAAGTTTTTGGTGTGAGCACTGCTAGTCTTCTTCAAATGGAGATGCAGAGAGATGTAGCAATATTGGGACAAACTATTTAGGTACAGAACAGTGTCAATAAGATTTGTTTGTTAACTTTCTTCTTACCTTTCTTTCCCTTCCTTTCTTTTTTCTTCTCTCTCTGCTAAACTGAAATTTATGAATATTTTTCATTGTTCACCAAGCCTGTCCCTGAAATTCTCAAAACCCCTCCTCAGATTGAGAAGAACCCCTGATTTAAAATCTAATTAGGATCAGAATAAATAGGAATGCTGGTTAAGGTTAGTTTTAGTCATTGTTTTTCGGTTTTAGTAAAGATGAAAAATAGCTAATATTTAACATCTCAAAGTAATAATAAACATAGAAAGTTTAAAATTATTATAAACCAAAATAAAGATAACCCAGAATTGTTTGAAAATTGGTTTATCTGGAACTGAACATTACAGTTTTTAGTTATATCACAGTTTAGACAAATAATTAATGTGAAAAAATGTTAGTAATGGCATTGAGAGATTGGAAGTAGTGTTATATTCTGTATTGCAAGCCTTTGAAATTGCACATGCATATTTAACATTTTTTCAGCTATAGTTTCACAATTAAAGTTCTCTTTGTTGCATTGTGGTAATAATGTATATCAGAGCTTTTAATAGGAAGTGCATGTTTTATTGTTTGCAAAACATTTATATTATAATTTTTAAAAGCATATCTACAAATGTTATTGTATTAGAATTTGCTAATGTACCTAATGATTATTTTTTAAAAGAAATATTTTAAATTTTGAGCTGGTGGAATCTTGTATAGCAAACCCATGTGTAATATGTGACTATATAATTGAAAATTTGAATATACTGACTATAGCTTTGGGAACTGTTTTTACCTGAATGTAATTAGGTATAAATAACCTTGAATTATGTTGTAATGAGTTGCGTCAAACACACTTGCAGCTTCAGTAACTTATTTTTCATTAGCTTTTTTTTTGGGGGGGGGGTTATTTATGAATGCTTTTTAACATCTCAGGTAATCACCGCCCCATTCAAATCAGGACGTGAAGCGGCTGATAAATTTTGCTCAGAGGCCTCTTTTTTCTGGCTTGAGGTTCTTTATCATACCATAAATGTGTGACATGGGACCAATGGCTATACTTCCCTTCTGAAGGAGGCCATAATTAGGATGTTTACATCCAAAAAAATCCATCCATCCTGGCTGGGATCGAACCCGCAATCTTGGGTTTAGGAGACAAGTATGGTTACTACTACTTTTCATTAGCTGAATGTCCTGGGGGGAGGGCAAGGGGGAGGGGCAGAAAAATCTGTGAAAAGAATGAATATCTCACTCTTAGTTAATTGTGTGCATTTAATTATAGTAGTTAAAATTAAATCGAACAGACATACAGTGATATAACAAAATGAATGGTTGTGGTATCAGAAAGCATGTGTAAGACGGAACAAATAGCATCTTTGCAGAAAGTGATAGAAATATGAAGCAAAGATGTTTGAGAGGCACACAGAGAAGTGGAACGTCTAAAACTGTTACATACAGACATCTTGTGCAGTAGTAACATCTCTTTTCAGAAACAGCAATGGAGAAAACCAAGTAGAGTTACAAATGGAGGCTTATGGAACAGTTGTAATGCATGGAAATTTAGAATCGTACAAAAATTAACTTTTAAGGATGCATGATAAATGTTAATCACATTCATTATACAGTGAAATGAAATAAACTGTAATGTAGCAATGAAACACAAGTTAAATATTAATTATAGGGGAAAAGGCATGGGCTTGTAACACTTAACGTGTTAATTTTTTTTTAACTTAACCTAACATAAATTTGCAACCTATGCATTGTTTTAACACTGAAAGTTTTAATATAAAATAGTAACATTTATTATATTGGAGTAATCTAGGCCAATTTTGAAGATTAAGAAAAAGTTAGCTTCTGGAGGGACTCATTATAATACATAAAGTAAATAATAATCTAAGAGGAAAAGGCATATGCTTTTAACACAATAAATTGTATACATATTATTTTTTAATTTTAAGGTAATTAACTAAATTTGCAACTTAATACATTTTTTAATACTAAATTTTAACATTAAATAATTAAAAGTAATGTTTATTATATTGGAACAGTGTAGACAAAAAACATTGGCCTTTGGGGGGATCGAACCCATTTCCTTCTTACTAATAGCACTACTGTCTAACCAACTGAGCTAACAGGCTGATATGGTCAACATAGTATTTATCCATCCACATATTATGAAGTCACATTACCTGGAATTGGGCTTGGTTTTATCTGATTGTTTCGTTAGAGAAGGTGTAACTATTTTACAAGATCCATCCAATGTGTAAGGATAAGTGTCTGAAACCGGAGAACAAGGAGTAGCTTTCAAAAGAGGAAGAAATAAAATGGGGAAAAGCCAGATAAAACGGCAAGATCATCTTAAAAAACATTGGACTTTGACATTACAGCACGTACTTCTGCAGCCGAATTAAGAACGTACAATGTTTGCCAGTGGAGCAAGTGTAACTTCCAACCCAAAGAAAGTGAAAGTAGCAGCATATGTTGATAGTCGTGCTTGATGCATAGTAGTGAAATTGTATCTGCCTAAGCAGCATAAATGTTATAGGCTATGTCAATCCCAAAGCCAAACATTCCCAAAATAAACAAGAGTTTTAAATTGCAGTAGCACAGTCAGATGTAAAAGTCATTTAACAGGTGCAAATGATGTATACAAAAATTAGGCCAAAGAAATTAGTGCGAAGAAGAAAAAGTTATTCACAAATTATCTAGTTACAAGCAAGTAAGTAGCAGTAAATATATCCCATAGTAATGATTTAAAGCATAGCTCTTTGTAAATAAATATGTAAAATAGCTTCTATTTTTTAAATTAACAAATGTAAATTTGATTAATTAGGCAAACACCAGCATATAAAGCATGCTTTTCAAAAACTATTTATCAAAGAGCTGCATAAACTAACAGAAAACACTGACAAAAAACAAGTAACCGCTTTCTTTTTGTGTGTGTAACCGAATGGGGAAATAACTTTTCAGTTATAAAACTATGTAGTCTCCAAGGAACTAGAGCAAACCTAAATAATAAAACATTATTAGTTCTCCACCAAAATGTCCAGTATTCAATAAAACAGATGCCAGTAATATAATGTTCAGAGATTGCAAAGAAAATGTATTAACAGAACATGATCTTTTAGTTAACCAGATTAAATTTTCAAACTTTAATAGATTATAGTTTAGGAGGTAACTTTAGTAGGATGTGAAGGAATGAATATATATATATATATATATATATATATATATATATATATATATATATATATATATATATATACACACACACACACATACACACACACACACACATAATATTGTATATAGTTATCAATAATGAGGTACAAAAACATTCTGTTCAAATAGCATTAAAAAGTTAAACAATTAAATTATCAACAGAAATAGGTAATATATTTATTATATATTTCATATATCATATCATAATATACTTTATTCACCTTTGGAAATTGTTGCAATTTCATGGCTTCGTCAATTACAAAATAATATACAGATGCCCAAGCTCCAATGTTAGTTATGTAACCTTGAGTCTTCTGGGCTGTAAGGCTGTTGTCCAATGGGATTGTTCTCCATCTTCCCAGATGTCTTGTGCATAACTGCAGTGGACATGTTCAGTGAATCTTCTTGGGGACGAGGCAGGGACAGACTCGTTGCTGAAAATAGTGGGGGTGACTGTGAAACTAAGCTCTGATTGATTGGCTTTGCTAAGGGGACTGAATCTAAGCTGGAGCTCATGGGTGTATCTAGGAGGGTGTTTGCTACTGATTGGTTCGCGTGGTTACTTTGTCTTGGTATTTTGTAAAGCCGGATACCATGCTGAATGCAATTTCAAAACTGCTTCTTTCCTGTTAATGTTGTGTCTAAGCTTGAGAATTTCAATTGCTTCCCAGTATAAGCAAGGGTAATAATGGGATGCTGAGGTTAATATATCAATATCTTGAAAGCCAATTTTATGCTCTCAGTCAACTAAGAGTGATTTGCCTGTCTGAACTAGGTGTCAATGTCTTTTCTGTTTTGTAAGGTGTATTAATGCTGTGCTGTATGCTACCAATGTAAACAATATTTACATCTATAAGAAATAATGAATATAAAAAGTTTTGAATTATTGTAAACCAAGATAGATAACCCAGAATTTTTTGAAAATTTGTTTTTCTGGGGTTGAAAATTATGTTTATTAGTCATATCAGAATTAAGATAGTATCTTTTCACATTAATGTTAAAAAAATGTTAGTAAATCAAGTGAGGTTGCAATTAGTATCATATTTTGTTTTACAAGTCTTTGGAATCATGTTGAATATCGTTGCATCTGCATATTTAGTCGTCCTGGTGGTGTAGTGGTAACAATACTTGTCTTCTGAACCCAAGGTCCCAGGTTCAAACCTGGCCAGGATCGATAGATTTTTTCAGGTGTAAAAATCCTAAGTATGGGCTTCATTCGGCAGGGAAGTAAAGCCGTGGGTTCCGTGTCGTACATTTACAGCATGAAAAAGAACTTCAAGCCTGAAAGAAGAGGCCTCTGAGCAAAATTTGTTGGCTGTTTCACGCCCTGAATTGAATGGGATGCGGATGATCTGAGCTGTTACAGGGCTTCTATAAATAAAACAAATAATAATAATAATCTGCATATTTAAAACTTTTTTCAATTATAGTTTCACAATTAGTTATCTTTGTTATAATAATGTAAACTTTGGCACCAAACAGTGTAGCAATAATACATGTCTTATACAACACATAAGACCTAGATCAGATAGATAAATCAGCTGTTGCTGAGCGTACCCTTCTAGCTGATGAAGAGCATAACAATGATTTTCAAGATACTGACATTAAACCTGAGTATATCATCAGCCTAGCTTATACTGGCAGGCAATTGAAATTTACAACATAGAAACAACTTTATTCCTCCACTATATAATTCCTGAGCACGCATCACTGACCACTTCAGGCTACACTGACAAGACAAATGTATATCGTGTGATAAACAGGTTAATAACAGGAAAGAAGAAGCTGTTAAATTGCATTCAACATGGTATCTGACTTAATAAAATACCAAAACAAAGAAAACATGAGAACCACTCAGTAATCTTCTACACTGCACTGGAAACACCCAGGAACTCCAACTTTGATCCAGCCCCCTTAGCCTAAGGAACCAATCAGAGCTCAGTACCACAGGCATCTAGGATATATATATATATATATATATATATATATATATTGCCACTATTTCCAGCAACAAGTCTGTCACTGCCTTGTCTCCAAGAAAATTACATTGAGCAGACCACTGAAGATCTCCACTGCAGTCCTACAGTCATAGACGAAACATTGGGAAGATGAGAAGAATCCCAGAGGATCACATGGCCTTACAGCCCAGAAAACTCTGTTTAAATAATTGTCATTGGACATGGAAACCTATGTTCTACAGTCCAAAGTAAATGTTCTCAAAGGACTGGAGGAGTTCAGTTTTTTTTATTTATTTATTTATTTGATTGGTTTATTTATGGACGCTTTTTAACATCTCAGGTCATCAGCGTCCCATTCAATTCAGGGTATGAAACGGCCGACAAATTTTGCTCAGAGGCCTCTCTTTCAGGTTCTTTTTCGTGCCATAAATGTACGACACGGGACCCACAGCTTTACTTCCCTTCCGAAGGAAGCCATACTTAGGATTTTTATGCCAGAAAAAACCCATCGATCCTGCCGGGTTCGAACCCAAACAGGAAATTTCTTATACTACCTGATATAAACATTAATTCAAATCTCAACACCAATGACTACAAGTAACTTTGTGACTAATGAAGAAGTTACAATTTGCATGATGTAATTAACTACATGATGCATTTGTAAATGATGATGATGATGATGATGATTATTGCTTAAGGGTGCAAAACTGCTATGGTCATTAGCGCCCAGTTTGTAAATGAATACTGTAGAACCACACAGAACACATTTTTTGTTTGATGATCAATAAATTAAAAAGGTTTGGAACACTATTTTCCAAGATTAAGAAATGCAGAATTTTAATTATCAATAGTGAGAGAGATTATACTGATCTATGGTTAACAGGTAACCATAGATCAGTAATGAGCAGGATAAGAGACCAAACAAAGACTTCGGTAAAGCAGTATTGAGGTAAATCAACAGCTTTCATTTATAATTTTGTTTGTACTGTGTCTATGAATAATTTGTGAAATTTTGTCTATTGTATACCATTGTTTGTGTCTTCTGTTCTGTAAAAATTATTTCACTAATTATCTTTTCTGCCCCTGCTAAATATGAGTATTATATATATAAAAATTAACAGTAATAATAAAAGTAGATAAGGATAAAACGCCTAAAGTTACACTTGAAATTGCAATTTCAAGTGTGACTTTAAGTGTTTTATCCTTATCTACTTTTATTATTACTGTTAATTTGTTACATTGTTAATAGTGTTATTTTATTTAAATTATCATTTATGTAGTATTTTAACATTTTTATGATATGTTTGTTTAAATCAAGGTCAAAAGATTAATTCATATGACTTTGAAAGCTGAAAATTTGCCAACACCACTGTTTTACATGTAAAATGAAAGGCAGTCTTGCCAGTTTTTGATTGATATCACCCTGAACTATTAAGTTAGTAATTGGCTGAAGTTATGCCAATAAATAGGACACCATTTGTATAAAGTATTGTTTTTCCAATTCTTTAAATCCCTATATTTATTAAAGGATTATATCTGGGGATCTATAATTTGGTATGAATGTTTTTTTTTCTGCCTAACCTATATGTCTACCAAATTTAATTGAGATCAGAGCATGTAAGGTTGTGAACCGAGTGATTTAGAATGGAATGACAAAATGCATAATGGCGTAGGCAGACATTCCAAGTAGATATGGTACAATATTGTGAAAACAAGATTTTGACCAGAGCAAAATTTTGAATGAGTGAAGTGGGAAAATAATATTTGTAGGAATAATCAGGATGCTTCCCATAGGCAGTAAAGTCTGGTATTTCAGCATAATGTAATTTGAATGCTGAATCTGGGGAAAGTGTTAGTTTGAAAAATTTAGGTTCCGCTGTGAAAATATTTGGCATTTATTGTGTGTATTGGATCAATTGACACAAGCATTGTAAATGCTAATACCATATTGTATACAAAGAGCGAAAGGAAGTATGTATGTCTGTGTTTTTGTGGATTGGGTATTATTTATATATAAATGTATATGTGTGGTTATGAACATGTAAATATATCCATGTGTTTTATTTACAGCTGGTGATGGAAAGAAGGATAAGAAGGATGATTTGGGAGAAGAGAAGATGGAGACTGAAAAAAGTGGGAAATGAACTGTGTGAAAAATACTGCTATAAGCATTTGCTAAGATAGCTCATTCGTTAAAAGGATTCCTGTTCTAGAATATTGTCATTTTTATTTGGTTCTGTGTTTTCCATGTGCCTGTAATGCTGTGTGCAATTCTGTTTTATAACACATTTGGTTAGACTTGAGCTTAATAAGTGTCCTATATTTGTCTATTAGAATTGGTTTGCTGATACTCCCATGTGGTGTATCATATTTTTTATTGAGAGATAGTAAGCAGAAATGAGAGGCTCATTTTCATTCAAGGAATGTTTCTTCATTTGTTTACATTAGACTTGTTGAAAGATATTATATTAGCATTACTAAGGTTAAAAAAACTGTTTAGCAATAGAATTGTTCTAATCTCACTGGGTGTACTTTTAGATATCCCAATTTTATCATTCCTTTGACACGAGTTCCAGACATGGCTGTTTGTTGCCATTGTGTAAAAATAAAAATAATTTTAGATTACTTATTCTAAGTGACCAAATATATCATGGTTCTGTTTTCTCAGCAGTCTAAATAATAATAAAAAAATCTGAAAAAGAGGGAATTTTCTTCATATGTGCATTTGGTGCTGGTAAATGAAAATCTGTATATAGAGGTGGCTGTGGAAAGTCTGCAGTAATATGCATTTCTTCATTCTGACCATGGTTGGACAGTATTATAGCATAACCTAGTCTCTCTCGCCAGTGAATGAAAATGTATGAGTGAATTGGCATGTTTCCTATGTAGAATGTTATCTTCAAGTTAATAAGTGAGGAGACCTCTGAATGTATATTTAATTTGAAGCTTCTTATATGTGTTGTCTATTCTTAAAAAAGGAAAATATATAATTTAGACTTCTTACGATGTGTTTTATTTTATAAAATCTTATATATGAGTAAGTCCACAAGAATTAATACATTCCTTGCAACCATTAAGTTGCATTTAATTGCCCAGACCAGCCATTAAATGCGAGGGTTATTGAAAGCCTCTTAACTACAGGATGTCATTTTTTTTTTAGTTACATTACATGCCAGGTGTGAAAATTAAATTTGGTGCTTCATCAGAAAGTGATTTAGCATGCTCTGAAGGAGTGATACCCTAGGATCACATTTCATTTCCTAGATGGAGGGGAACACATTTTGGACTGGAATGTGTTTGTTATTGTTGGTTCAGGGCATTCTCTGGACCATGTTAGTTTGACATTGTGTTTAAACTTCACTAGCATGTGTTCACCTGTAGCCATCCCCCCCCCCCAAAAAAAAAAAAAAACAGCCATGACA
This sequence comes from Metallyticus violacea, assembly GCA_030762175.1. NCBI lineage: Eukaryota > Metazoa > Arthropoda > Insecta > Mantodea > Metallyticidae > Metallyticus > Metallyticus violacea. Next base: position 117,902,994 of record CM060845.1, on the reverse strand, counting down.
AGGTTATGGAATGCCATTATCTTTATTTTAAGGTTTATTTGGATGCAGTTTTTGCTCCTTGGAATAAATCTGTAGTACTATGGGAACTAAAAGTAACAGTGCTGTACACTTTAATCTTTGTACATGACCAAGTAATCATAACACAAGTAAAGGATTTTTTTTTAGTAGTGTTAAATGCCCATTTTTACTATCGAGGCACCACAGGCAGTGGACACTGATGATACACGAGATGAAATGGTATATTGGGGAAGGATATGTTTCAAGGAAGGAAGCATTCCAGGCCTAAGTACAGGGTACCCCCTCAGCATTTGCCAGTTATGAGGACTGAGGATAACCTACAAAAACCCCAGTCAGGGAGGATGGTCCTGGTGGGATTCGAACCCCAGACCTCCCATTCACCAGTCTGCATCTTAACCTCGGCCACTGGTGGCGGTGCAAGTAAAGGATGACATTAAATATATAATGGAAAATTTAACAAATTGTGATCAATTCAGGGGGGGAGGCAAATATTAATTTTATGAGTATTTGGTTATAGATGTAAACGATAGGGGCTTGAGAGAATGGTAAACCATTTTATCTAGGGTCCATACTACATCAATCACGTGTACACTTAGCACAGAGCGTAGCACCAATCATATACCTCCTTTCATGAATGGCAGCAGAGAAAACCAAGCACATTTCCATTGAATGACTGCATACGGAAAAATTGACGGGCTTCATAAGCTCAAAGTAACTTTGTAGGAAGCATGGTGGAAGCTATCACATGAAAGCAAATGGGAAACTGTGATGTAGAAATCTAAAGGAAATGATAATTATATGGGAAAAGGTTGCACTTTTAACAGTATAAGTTTTGCATGTATACTAAACTGTATAAGGGAGATTTCTTAATTTGAGGTGTGGCTAATTTCCATTGTATCAGGTTTTGCAAGGGGATACTGAAATGTTGACATTACTTCTTTTCCATCTTGCAGTTAAGAAAGCCTGAAGGATGAGTACAAATAATAGCACCATTCAATATTAGACAAATTCTGCCTAGTTAATGAATTGTTTGCAATTTAGCATCTAACACTGAATCTCTGAATTTTGTCCAGTATGGTTTGAAAAAAAAAATTGTTCACAATATTTGCAGTTGAACTGACCGTTTCTTTTTCTCACAGTCCTATGCAACTTATGTTGTTGATGACCAAATAAATTTGACTGGGCATTTTCCATCTGCAGCTTGCATGATTTGTATCTTTGCAGGACATACTCTGCCAATTTTATTGCTTCCTTGCGATTTAAAGTATTTGAGAAATTGCCTGAGTGATGGCACGCATCATAAAACCTTAAAATGTTTTCGGAAGCAGTGTGACAACCATGAATTTTTTATAAACGTTGACCCGTTGTCTCCTGAATTTCCTGCTTTCAGTATTTAAAATCATCAAATGATGCGAAATGTAGTTCTTCCAATTTTACTTTTATTTTATATGCTGATTTGAAATGCTCAAATAAAAGAAATTCATACTTAAATATAAATAGGAACTTGCACAATGAAGCTAATCATATTAATTGATATCATTGTATGATTCAGTTGAACTACACACTCTTAGAGCTTCACTTACTTTTCATAAATGTATGGAACCAGTTTTGAGTTAGGGTTCTTGAACTTGAGCCTGGCTGAAGATGGGAACTAAATGTTCTCGAAACCGGTTCCATACATTTATGAAAAGTAAGTAAAGCTTTAAGAGTGTGTAGTTCAACTGAATCATAAAGTGATATCAATTAAAAGAAATTCAGTTGCTGCTTTATGACTAAGTAAGCTGAATGTCATTGTTTGCTTTCTAGCTGAACAATGGTAATCTCACTGATGGCATTTGAAATTGCATGCATAATTGAAATTCTTGTTGCACATCTGATAGTGATAGGTGTATGGTCGCTCTTTTTTTTTTTTTTTTTTTTTTTTTTTTTTAAATAGGCAGGAAAACTCCAAACTACAAGAAAGAAAAAATAGAACAGGTGCGATAACATTCGCAATTGCAAACTAACACCAAGGAGCCCATAACATTCTGCTGCCATTCACTAAGGAGGCATTTGGTTTTCTCTGTTGTAGTTTGTGAAAGGAGGGCATGATTAGTGCCAGATTCAATGCTAAGTGTACAGTTAAATCATCAGTATGGCACATGTGAAGGAGATACTGGATATTGTTACTTTCAGGCCTACATTGCTATTAAGCAATTTAATAGAGTGTTGAGTTGGGACAATACACAGAAAGCTATGTTGGTATTAAATGTGATACTTGTGAGTATCCAGACATGATGACTGGATACTTGAGTACAAGACTGAAAAATACTATTCAAGCAATAGAAATGATATGTCTACAGCATACCTTTATATTTATCTTATCTTAGAGGCAAAAAATTATACCATATTGGAAATGTTAAATCCATAAGAAACTGTACTGATTGGAGCATAAATTACATGGTTTGTGTATGGAAACAGATGTCTAAGAAAAGATGGCCAAATAAGTATTGACTTATCTCCCCAGATAGGAAGAAAAGGGGATGCCCTTGGTTTATGTGCAGGTGCAGGGGATCATGTAGGCAATGAACAACTGTAGGAAAAGGGGAATCAAATGCAACTAAATAAAGTGGAAATAGCCTAAAAAGTTTTTTTTTTTATTTAAAGACTTATAAAAGTTGAAGATAGGTAAATTAATTTGCAGTGATGTAGCAAATAATATGTTTGAAGTTCTTGTTCTTTTTTCAGTTTACATTGTGATAAATAACATTTTAACAATTTAAGATATTTAAACATAATATCACTGTAGATGATGAATGGTATTTAATGCCCGTTTTTACTACAGAGGTACCACTGGCGATGGACACTGATGATATACGAGATGAAATGATAAATTGGGAAAGGTTTTATTTTTTAAGAAAGAAAATGTTCCAGGCTTAAGTTTAGGGTACCTCCCTGGCATTTGCCATTTTCGAGGGCTGAGGATAGTCAGGGAGGACAGTCCTGGTGGGAACTCTTAAGATCTTCCACTCATGAGTCTGTGCCTTAACAATCTCGACCACCTATGGTGGTTATATCAATGTAGAAGAATTGACCTTTCATGTAGTGTATTACAAGTTAAAAGCAATGGATTAGGTACAGAGGAGTAATTTTCTCAAAAAACCAAAAGTTCGTAATTTCTGCAGAAATTTACAAAATAAGGGCTATTACTGGGATTGTTAACTAATTGTTTCACAGCATATTAATTTGCATGAAATACAGTGCAATTAATTTTTTCCCCTGGAGTGTTTTGCCTATGGGTGGGCATGCTGCTTGTTAGCCAGCCAGCTAAATAATGGGATAGTAAAACTAAAACCCTCTGTATACATTCCATGGACGCACTCCCTACTTGGCCTAACCATATCTAACTCCTATAAGACTAATTGTTAAGTTTGTGTCATTTTACTTTATTGTCATACAATTAATTCATAAAACATTTGTTATAGTGTTGAATGATACCTTCTAAGCCTGCTGATGTTCATTTTGCATTAGAAGACCTAGGTTAGACAGAAAATGTTTACTTTTGAGACTATGTCAGCTATAGTTAATGCAAGGCTATCATCGGTTAAAACAAATCGCAATATCAAATGTAGGCCTCATCAATCATATCCTTTTGACATGTGAAACTTAAAGTAAGAGTTTCTCATTTTATGGTATTCATTATTTAAATTATTTGTTGTAATGCATTTATTATATTGACATAAACTTTTCATTGAAACGTTTACATTTACTGCACATTTACATTAAAAATCATAAATAAAAGGAGAATGAAAATGTGAAAGGAGATGGAACAGAATGCAAAGATACCTTTAGGTATTACCCTAAAGCTAAAAATTAAATGTACCATATTTTTAAACTTTATATCAAAAGCATATATGTAAATAGAGAGGGAGAGAGAGAAGATGAGGTAAATGGTTAGAAAGCTTATAGCCTAAAACATTGAATTAAAACCTTTCCATTAATTGCACAGGTGTCCAATATATTTAAAAGTATAAAGGTAAAAAAGTGAGAGAGAAAATGGTGATTTAAGGGAAAGAGACATTTTATACATAACATTTTAAATAAAAGCATTTCATATACTGTAGTTACATATAAATGTTTAGCAATATACGAGTATTAGAGCATGGGGCCAATGTAAAAGAGAAGTTATATCTTGCATATGTTGCAAACTTGCATAATGAGGCACATGGGAGAGAGAAAGGGAGGAGCACAGAAGAAAGGAAAAGTATTTTTTACCATAAAGCATAAAAATAATACATTTCTAAAATTTTAAAATTTTTACATAATTTAGCATATCTGTAAAAATTAAGAGAGTGGGGAGATAAGGAAAATAAGCATTATGTATCTTAATTATTAAATTAAAACTTTTATTACATTGCACATTTACATAAAACGTATAATAGAGTGGGAAGCTGGGTGGAGAAAAGAAAGAAGTATTTTATACCCTAAAGCATTAAATTAAAACATTCCCAGTTATTAATTTACATATAAGAATATATCGATAAACTTTATTGTTTCTGGCAATGTTACAATAACATAGGAATGAGGGGGTTAACATCATCATTTCCTTTGGAAATGTATAATAGTTTTACTTTGGATTGCTACATTATGAAATGCACTATTTATTTTTCTTTTTATGTGTTAATTTCATTGATTTCTTGTTTTAGTGTACAATATTTGATATTGTTGACATTAAAAATGCAGATTAAAAGTCAAAATATCTATTCCTTACCAAACTAAATAATAATTAGTAATGTTTATGTTTCTTTTATGTCACTATAGCTTTTTTAATTTAAAGAATTTATAAAACCAACTTTCACTAAACCCCACAATATTCTTTCACAATGAAACAAAATAATATTTTTAACATTATAACGTTAATTAGACTTCAACATACAGCTTTTTTCGACATTCCTTTTGTGTTTTCATGTATGAAATACAACAGTGTTAAATTTAAAGTGGTATATTCTATTTAATATCAAATACTAAGAAAAAATATTACATAATGCATAACACAGTTGAGAGTTCTTCGATGGAATCCAGTTCTTCCAATTTTGTGAATCCAAATATTTTATCTTTCAATGTATTTTCCTGGAGGGATGTGATATAACTTGACGCCTTTCTTTCCATGCATTGTACAACCAAATGCACAACACTCAGGCATATTAACTCAAAATAAATTTTTAAAAATGTTCTCCATATAAGTATCAGGCACAACACACCAACATCGGGCCGAAAATGGCAGCTGATGCTGACAATCCAATCACAAAACTTGGTAGTCAGCAAATTCTGCTGTAAAGTATGTCCATACTTTAGGTAAAACCAATGGTACATGGCACAGTAAATGAGTGGGGGCTTGTGCCACAGGGAAAACCAGATTGCATGTTTAAAGATAAACCTACAATAACCTAATCTATAACATACAATTTACCGTTGTGTTATGAAATAAGAGAACTGTATAAAACCATGCTTAACAATCAATTGAATTAAATACATATGGGTAAAAACTAACCCCCAAAATATTCAAATTGCAAAAAGATCCAATTTCTTATAAAAATTAATTAATAATATAATTATGTAGAAAATATAATTAATATACAAACTTTTTGTACAATGCTTAAATAGTATAAAACTATACTTAAAATGTGTGAAGAATCATTTTTTTTATGAAATTATTAAAAGTTTGAAAATTAAAGTTTAAAACTTTAAGTATTCTCATTCATTTTGAACCCAGATATTTTCTGGTAAATGAGAAAATTTAAAATCGTAAAGTGTGAAACCTCATACAGAAAGGGCAGAGATATACAGAGGGTGCCAAAAAATGTACACACACTTCAAGCGAAGAAAAAACTGTGGTAACAACAAAACTGAATTAACACAAACAGAAAATGATGAGCACTAATCATCTTAGACTTTTTCAGTTACAACAGTTGCTCAAAATGCTCACTATTGGCGTCGATACACTTCTGAGTATGTTGAACTAGTGATTGAGCAACGTTTGCAGAAGTGTCCTCGGCGATTGCAGCATATACTGTTTCAGAGACTTCATTTAATGCATGTAAAAGTTTTGGGATAAAAACTTTCAACTTTCCTGTTTTAACAATACGATGTATGTGTTGGTTCTGCTAATCCCAATCTCATGTCCACATTGCTTTGTAGATTTCTGTGGAGTGCTCAAAATATTTCAAAATCATAGCCGAGAATGCAGGGCATGTTGCTATGCGAGGTCTCCCAGATCTGCCTTTGTGAACATTGCATGCGGTGTCAAATTTGTCTCAAATGCATGCAATTGTTACTCGTGTTGGTAGTTCTGTTCTGTACACATGTTTCCATTGCCTTTGAACTTCAATAACATTCTTGGTTTTCCAGTACCACTTCAAAATAGTTTACTGCTGTTCAAATGATAGTCTTGGCTGCATTTTGTTGTAGCAATGCTAGCATAATGTAATATTGAGTCATATCTGTGTACAGAACATCATATGCTACACATACTGTTGTTTTTTGGTCCAACTTTGAAATATATTAAATAGATAACTATTGTGAAAGTGTATGCATACATATTATACCAAACAGCCTCATAATTTGGTTTATCAATGTGTAGTCTGCAGCAGCAACAACATTCCTTCGTTAAGCTGCTTTAATTAACATTTCTTTTTATGTACTTTGTAGTAATACAATATATAACAATCGTAAAGTGGACATATATTCAGAAGAAGAAAATACCTACACAAATAACAGATAGCTTAGGAATTCCAATAATCAGAAGATGGCTTAGCAAAATAATAAGCATGCATATTGGAGAGTGTGTTTAGAAGTTATTGACAGCGAAATGTTGAAATATTCCAAACTGAATGCTTTCAAATGTTGACATGAATTTTGAAGCAGTATTTAATAGCCTGAATCTCTCTCCCTCCCCAATAACTTATAAATGCTGCATAATGAAATTTGTGTATTTCATATTTAATCATGCTTACATTACTTTACGTATTTCATGTAGATTTGAAAACTGGTTGCCAGGACCATATTACTTTCTAGCCAAGAGTGAAGTAAACAAGAATTGTTATTGTAAATTATAATTAATCTGTGTAACACGCTCTGATGCTTCACTAACTTTTAAATACGGTGGGACTGGTTTTGAAGAGACATCCTATCCATCTTGAAGAGACATCCTTGTCAAGTTGGTTGAAGATGGAGAGGATGTTTCTTCGAAACTGGTTTCACCGTATTTAAAAGTAAGTGCAGCATAAGAGTGTATTAGACGACAGATTAATTATAATTTACATTAACAAGCTTCACTGTGTGAGTTCCAACAGAATTTTTTAAAAATGTCTAATTTTTCGAAAGGTCCTTAAATGAAGAATTGTTATATTTGGCTTAACAAAAGGCCATAAGAACCTGTCTTTCTTTGTGAGTAATATGTATAGAGAACCTTGAGCTGGATGGGTCAGTTTGTTATCGTTTGAGAATCTTTAAGAAGGGACAGAGTCAAAGATATCCCTTTGTGTGTGGACAGGGAGCTTTAGCTTTTGTGGTGTTAGGTAAAGGACCGTATCATAAAATTTTCTTATCCAACTGAAGCATGAGGAAAATAGGCAAATAATCTGCAAAGAGTAATGGCATATGGCAAAATACACCAATAGACAAAGATGTAAGATGGTATCCAATCAGAGAAATCAAAAAGATTGTCTGTAGGCTTAAAAGCCAATAGAAAACCATAAAGGGGAGAAGTTCTAGATTATACCCAAGTCATACTTTGAAAGTTGAATATAGTGTCCTGACTGAACGACGGCAATATTTATATAAGGTGGTAATTTCGAAGCCCTGAGATAGTACAATGTAATATTTTGCAGTCTGAGTTAAGAATTCAGAATTGACAGTTTGGAGTAGTTCCAAATTATAGTTTGCAGTCATAGTTCAGTCCAGAATCGAAAGTTTACAAGTCAGTGTATACTTTTCTTTTGGCGAGAATTTTATGTATGGACAGTTTAGCAACAATGACTTTTGATTGAATAGGCATTGAGTTAACTGTAGGAGAATAGAAAAAAAATACTCGTGAACAATTCTGAGAAGTGAATAATTTATTGAGTGGACATAGCATGTAGCCAAAGGAATCTTGTGAATAATTCAGTTTAAACAGTGCAAAAGTAGCATAAAAGACATTTTATATTCTTCAGACTTAACGGTGGCCCATAGCTGTGAAGAAGATATTAACATTAATAAATGGTGTTTTAATAAAAATTCATGAATCTTGTTAATCTTTTGTTAGTTTCCCAATTCCTTTCCCTCTGGTCAAAAGTTCACAAAATTCCAGCTAGCTAATCTGAGGCAAATAGCGACACTTTGAGGATCATCATTGGGAAAAGAAGGGATCAACAACATCTCTACTGCAACTACTTAATTACAATAATTCATCAATAAATCAATCATAACCAATCGACAACTGTAATATGAAAATCTCCGTTGCCATATTATCAATCCCCTGCCAACATCTAATTTCTATCACAACTTCACTTACAGTGTTTTTACCTAATACAGGCTTGGGGAACCTTTATTTCCATCTTCAGCTGATAATTAAATACTTGGTAAGTTTTGAGCTGTTTTTGGTGTGTGCTGGTAGCTGGATCTAAGTTGTTCTCTCCCAGCATCTGTTGGCTAGAATAGGAATTTACTGAATTTATCCAAATGTAGAAAGTCAAAATTTATTTATTTTCATTTTTAAGCTGTGGCAGCTCATCCACATTTTAGTTGGTGGGGCACAAGTTATAAAAATAATATTGCATAGAATCCATGATGTCCCCCCCCAAAAAAAAAAACCACAACATTTTCACTTTTTTGAAAATGTTGTGAAAAGTAATATTATGCTGGAATTAAATTTTTATTTGAAGTAAAATATTTACTTTTTATTTACCAAAGTAAACAATTCACCTTCACTTAAGTTTCTCACGTATTCAGATCATTGTTAATAGTTTCACTATATACTCTTGTTCAGAAACATAAATTCATTTCAGCAATAAATATAAATACTTAGAATTCAGCAGTATATTTAAATAACTGTCTGCAATGTCACTTTCTTTTTTCTTATTTTTATTTCAGAATATTAAATGTCAATAAATTGGTGAGAGGCAGAAGTGCCAAAATAAACTTCATCGCACTAATCGTTCATGTTTGCTCTTATTTATGATAATGCTGGTTTTTATTAAAACGTAATGTTATTTAAGGATACGTTATTCGAGTTGTTCTTATAATGGAAGAGTTTCTTATAGTTTAGATTCCTCATAAGCCATTGGCATGAAAGAGCAAACAGGTGATGAGAAGTAACAACATTAAATTCATGAGAAATCACTTAGGGAAGCTCCTGTTTACAAGTGCTATGATAGGATTCTGTGCGTGAAAAGTCACAGTTTCAGTGTCCTTCATGAATCTTCACTGTGACACCCCTCTCATTCCCTTGCCCACCAAATTCATGATGACTCCTTTTAAATCAAAACATTCTGCCCTGAAGCCTGGACACAAGAAAGAGTTGCCCAAGCCTGTTCTCTTCACATATAACATACACCAAGTTGTCTGTATTTGCAGAAACTGTTTAAACCTTGTGCCTCCTGTATACTACAATGCAGGTGCTGAAACATTCAGGATTTATGTCTATGAAATTCCTATAATCTTTTTTGAATTGATAATTTATGCAGAAATTATTTAACGGTATTATTAATGGTTCAAAATTAAAAGGAGGCCATGTGCCCTTTAGTACGAGCTGCCACTTTTTTTTAGAATGAAACATTTTTTTATATGAAAATCTCTATTTGAATATGTATTTCTTTGAACATAATGGCTTCTTAATTTCATGGTTTTGTTTACAAAAATTAGTTGCTACTGCCAATTTTTCCAATTGTTTTAGTCAGACGTTTCTAATATTTTGTTTCCTACTGGTTTTCCAAAATTTCTCTTGGTTTGTTCCTATGTATTTTAATGAAGAACCTAATAATATTTCTTTTTTGTATTTATTTTGTGGTGTTAATTTTATTATTCTTTGAAGATCTTCCTAAACTTGTAATGATATGGTATTGTCATGATCTCTTGGCAGAACTACCCTAAATATTGTCATTTTATATATTCGTCTTAGGGCCTGACATGGGACATAACTCAAAATACTTATCTAATAACATCCTGCCTATCCTTGAACAGAATTAAATAAAAACAGGAAAATAAGGGACTGGGATGTACATTAAAAATATACCTACTATCAAATTCACTTAGGGAATTTGATTAACATTTATGGATTACACTCACTTTCATGAAGGACGGCAACCAAGATGACCATACCAAAGGAGTTAGTGACACACTGGGAGCAGCTTGTATAACATCCACTCTTTTCAAGATCCAGCTCTTGACTCTAATAGAAACAGTTGGGAAACACCGTGCATTATCCTACTGCACATGGGCAGATTGACTTTTCCTGACTAATGATCCCGTCACTTCTCCATTTTTAATCGATTCATTACAACAATGTATGTACTAGTTTCCTCGCAATGTCAGTCTCCATATGCAAATCTGCCATGGATCACCTTAATTTACATCCTGGTCAATTATAACATCTTAAATAAAATACATACAAAGAAAACGTAAGTTTAATCCTACTTGGATGTATTTATTTTCAGGATTATTAAGGTATTTTAAAAAACTAAGATAAATGAAAATGTATGTACTTTTGAAATAGTTTTTTTGTATCACATTATTAAAAGCTTATGACAGCTTAAATATTCATAATATTATTCAATTTCTGTTTATTAGAAGTATTTTTTCTGAGGCTACAGTTATTTTAATGTGGCATGTGTAACAAAAAGCTGGAAGATTAGCTTTCCTATATCTGAATGATAGTTTGTTCAGTTCATGGGCATTTTATAATGCAATAGAGAAGTCATATTGTCTTTTTTCTATCACCTCTTGCAAGACACATAACACATGGTCCTTTGGAGCCTTTTTCTTTCCTGTGCATCCAATAGAAAAGGCCACTTAGTCGCTCTGGAAGTCCAAATGATGGTCTTCCTAAGCCAGGGGATAAATACTTCTTCATGAGATCATTATCATATACTAGGGCTTCTATCAGGCACATTTTGAATTTCTTATGTGGCATGGGCATCTTTTTGTTCTCTATCTAGACCATGATGTACAAACTATAAGATTTACAATTGACACTTCCATCAGCCAGGAAAATATTTTTCTGTACCACTTTACAGTATACTCTTCAAAAATAAATCTCCGTCTCTTCAATATTTTGTCAGTCCTGATGGATTAGTGATAACCGTACTTGCCTCATAGACACAAGATGGTGGGTTCAATCCCAACCAGGGTTGAGGGTTTTTTTTCGGCTTAAAAGAGTATGCAATATTTCATGCCCTCAATTGAATGGGATGCTGATGACCTGAGATGTTAAAGAGCACTCGTATATAAAACAAAGCAACAAATCAATAATGTAACATTTATCTTCTCTTCAGCATGCACATAACAACCACATTTCCGAGCCAACTAAAAATAACTCATACACTTCAAATAAATCTCTATATCTTCAGTATTGTATCATTTATCTGTGCTTTGGCATGAACATAATGGCCAAAATGCTGAGCCAACCTAAAAATAACTTATATACTCAAAATAAATCCCTGTAACTTTAATACTGTACCTTATATCTCTGCTTCAACATGCAGCAGACATGCAGTCCATAACAGCCACAATGCTGAGCCAACACATTTACTTATGTAGTGACTGCTAAAATCCACCTCGATCAATATACAGAACAAAAAATCAACACTCATTTCAATAAGAGCCTATAGGGTCATAGTAAGGAAAAAGTTGAGTCACATATACTGACTGTTCTTTTTCTCATGGTATATTAGGGTGACGAATCATATAAGTAACAGATTGTTGAATAACCTCAAAAGAACCAAAATATCTGTGCAGGAGTATGGTACCTTTTCCTTTTTTATGAACTGTGTAAAAACTTTCAACTAGTTGACCAGTATTAAACTTATATCTCTATGCTTGCATCATGCCAGGCTCTCTGTTTAATTTGTTATTGATTTATATTATGAATTGCAACCTCACAGGCTTTCTGAATATCCAGAAAACAACATGTCAACATTCATTCATATAAAACACATACAAATATAAAGTGATTACCAAAGGGTCATATTATTCACAGACAGTAAGAGCCTATGGGGTGATAGTAAGTTCATTTGCAAGCCTGCAAATAGTCTTATGCAAAATAAACTTACCTACCTGTGGATTGTAGCTGAAGTAAGCACGGCTGTCTGAAAGATCCAGAATCTGCTTATTCCACAATTCAAAGACAAAGCAGCTACCTATAATCATAAATCTGATGTCCTATACAGAAAAAAATGCAGATTCAACAGGTCCACTACATTTACTGGTTATATCAGAAATGCTCTTGTTATGCAAACCCTCTCTCTGGTAATATAGGGTTTTCAAAAACCTTTAGTAAAATCAACTGTTCATTTATTGGATTAGGATGAAAAAGGATATTGAACATTGGGGAATTGATCTTCTAGGATCCCTACCACATTCAAACTCTGGTATTATTGTTGCCGCTGAATATGTGTCTCCCTGGGTTGAAGCAGCAGGTAAGGAAATAGGTGAGACACATGTACTGACTGTTCTTTTACTCATGGTGTATTAGAGCAACAAATCATAATAGTAACAGGGTTGATTTGTTGAACAACCTCAAAAGGACTAAAATATCTAATGCAGAAGTTTGGTACATTTTCCTCTTTACAGACTGCTATAAAAACTTTCAACTATCAAAGCTGATAAAGGGAACAAGGTAGTAATAATGGACCAAGATGATTACATCGAACAGATGGAGACTATGTGGGCACTACTGAGGATGCAGTGATAAGTCATAATCCATAGAATGAGTGTGTTAAAGCTTTTAATTCCTCCTTGAGACAGATTAAAACATTGTCAAAATTTGATAAATGGAATATTAAAACAAATAATCCACAGTTGCCCAGGTTTTATGGCCTTCAGAAAATACACAAACAGGCAAAAGCATGCGCCCAATAATCAACAACATTAATTCACCACCTACAATTTGGCCAAGTAGTGGGTAAAGAAATTTACATTTTTAGAACAATTTGAAAGCAGAAGTGTAGCTAATTCATATGAACTTGTGGACCAATTTAACAATGAGTGGATTTTGCAGAATGATACCTTGGTCTGTTTTGATGTTGCATCTTTGTTTACAAGTATTCCCACAAAAAAACTTCCTAAATTTCCAGAATTAGCTAAAAAGTATGAACGTAACAGTAGAAGAAATTGAGGGTTATACCATTCTCACAAAACTATGTATAAACCAAAACATGTTTACATTCAATGGGAAAAATTACAATTTCTGGCATAGCTATGGGTAGCCCTCTCTCTCTATTTCTGGCATATTTATTCATGAATGCTGTAGAAACACACATTACTAAGGCATTTCCTTTCACCTTCAAACCATAGTTTTGTTATATGGATGACATACTTGCAATAGTACCAAAAAAACAAACAGAGGATGCCCTGTAATTACTAAATTTGCAGGACCAAAATATTAAATTCACTATGGAATTGGAGGAGGATGGTTGTTTGCCATTTTTGGACCTAAAAATATACAGGAGAAACATAATTTCATTCGGCATATACAGGAAACCTACACATACAGATAATCATATAAAGAATAACAGCTTCAACCCTAAACTACATCAAACATGCCATTATTAACTGCCTTGCTCATAGATTGGTAAACATCCCACTCAACAAAGAAGAATATTCAGCAGAATAACACTATATCATCAAAACATCCTTCAACAATGGATTCAGCAGCTCTTTAGTTGATACGAAGGTGAAACATTTCAAAAGACAGAAAGACATTAAAAATATCACAACTCTCTCCACGATAAAAAAGAATGTGGTTTTCACATATCACCCATGGACAAACAAAATTCATGAAGATTTTTAAAAAATATGATATTGATTTGGCAGTACAAAATAAATTTAGTATTGGAAAGCTTCTGAACAGCTGAACAGCACTATAAAAGATGTTACTCCACCCAGTAAAAGTTTGGATGCATAAACAAAGTTGGTCCTGGTGGTGTAGTGGTAACCATACTTGCCTTCTAAACCTGAGATCATGGGTTCAAGCCTGGACAAGATCGATAGATTTTTTTGGGCATTAAGTATGGTAACCAAGTATGGTAACCACTACACCACCAGGACCTACTGACACCTAAAAACTACTATCATCAGTATGGAGTTCAGATTGTGCACTAGGAGTGTACTGAGTCAAAACAGGAGCAGAAATTAAAGAATCTTTCAAAATTTGAAATGCTTGTTGCTGCTCTGGAACCCATAATAATGTTGATTCCTTTGAGTTAATTGAATTAAAGACTAGGCATTGTTAGAATACTTCTTAATAAATTTCTTATAGATATTTGAAAAGACCTAGATATATCTAATATTTTTAAGTTTATGTAACTGTGGATGACTGATACTTTATCTGAATCTGAAGAAATTCCATCATTATAAACTTCAAACCTCAATAGTTTAATTCTGTTCATGGCAAAGAAACGTTTTGCTAGTTCAATGGAAAATTGTGCATTTCCAAATTCTGAAAAACAGCTTATAGATTTCCCAATAATTTACCAAAAGATTTAGAAAAAACAACAATGTCATCTAAATAAATTAAGGCTTTTTTAAATTTTAAACCTCTTAAAATTTTTTCTGCAAAATAACCGAAAAATCTAGGAACATTAGCAAGAACAAAAGAAAGATATTAAAACTCATATTGTCCTTAGTGTGTGGCTGACAATAAGTCCAAAGAAAAAAACCATTTTGCTTCACCAAGATAAATTAAGCAAATCATCATTAAGTGGTAAAGGAAAAAGTGAGTACTGTTGAATTGAACTTTGTATAATCAACACAGAACTGCATCAAACCATCCTTTTTCTTAACCAAAACAATGGATGAAGCCCCAGGGTGACTGAGATTCTGGAATAACACCAGCATTTGTCTTTCTTTAACTTGCTGAGAAATAACATCTTTCATGCACAGAAAATTACATAAAAATGGTAGTTATAACCCCATTTCACATATATATGCAGTGTTTCAAACTTGGCACACAGATTAACTAATATCCCTCTCACAGAAACAGAGTATAAATTTCTGATATTCATATAAATTTTCTTATTATTTATGTACAATGTTTATAGAAATTTCTTGTCCTTAAACTACGCATTTCATTTAAGAAAACGCCCAGGTTTAGCCAGTTTTGTCTATTTACTGTTAAGTTCCAACATGCCAGCCTCCCCTACTGGAAGTGAAAAATGAATCCGGGAGAAATTTTTTCCTAGTATCTTCTGTTTGTACGACTTAGCCAAAATGTGCACCCAGTCCCGGTTACGAGGAAAATGGGCAAAAAAGTATCGTCGTGAAGGTAGCAGCTTTGAAATATTAATCTAATATGTGTTTGAGAATTATATTTGTATTCAAGAGCGCTGTATAATAACCTTCAGAAAGCGTTTGCGTTATATGCATTTAATACAATAACATTTAAATTAAATTTCAAAGCCAATGAAAATCGATGAAACTTTCGATTCTGTATATTTGCTTAGTACATCGAAATTGTTTTTAAATACTATCATGTTTTTGTTTTATTGAAACATATGAATATCGTCTTCTTAAATACGAATGTAACTGGAAATTTTTTGTTACTTTTCTCTATTTAAGTGAATGTGAAGATATCAATGGGTAAGTTCATAAACGTTGTTATATTTAAAAATGAATAGTTTTGTCTATCAGTGGTCATATAATTCATTTAATTTAATTTATAGTGTACCATTAATTCTTGTGGTTTAATTTCAACAACAACAATAATAACAAATATAATAATGCGGTTTCTCTTTTGTGATACTTACAGATTGCAAGAATTCTGATTTTGTTCATCTAATACCACACAGTAGTGCCATAACTTATTTAATTTCTTTAATTAAAAAGGGCTAGTTTGGATTTTATATTAATTTTTATTAAAGGTTATTCAACCGGTTAGAAATTCGCTTAGTTTACGCAGCTCCTGCATGACTGACTTTTAAATCATTCCATAGTAACCTCTTGTGAAAGAACTTGCAACGAGCACTTATTATTAGTCAAATAAATTGCACTGACTTTATGTCAATGTTGAAACTGTGGTACTACTACACATATGAAAATTGTCTAAGAAATTAAATTAATATATTTAACAATGATAAACGGTAAATATGGATGCTTTGTATGTTTATCTACCTACAACACTGAGGTAATTTGTTTCAGCTTGTTAAGCCCCGGAGGGCTACATCCTATTGTTTAGTACCTATAGTTCAAAATTACGGTATAATATGGAGTGTGTAAGTGCTGTGTAACAGCATCGAGGGGGAGGTGTGAGGCGAGATTCTATTATGCACTTAACAGCACACAGTGTAGTTTATTTTTGTACAATCTTAAAATTGCATGTTTTTATAATTTTTACAACATTTTGAATTTGTAATGTAATTTCATTTTTAAAGATTTTTGTATTGCATTTATTGATGCTTCGCCATTATAGCTCATTTGACTATTAACCTATACACATAAAAAGGTGTATAGTTTATTTTAAATACTGTTCTAGTACTGATGTGGCCTATAACTGTAATAGTATTGCTAGAGTGTGTTTCTTTAGCAGCCAGCCCCTGCAAACATTGTTATTACTTATTCTAACAGCAGGGAACAGAAGAGGATGTTTTCAGCACTATAGTCACTAATGGCCACTTAATGTCTACGACCTCCAAGGGAGATTCTCTGGAGAAAGCAATGAAGGACGGCCAGGACAGTGTTTTCAGAATAAACACGTAAAAATCCTAAGTACGGCTTCTTTCGGAATGGAAGTAAAGCCGTGGGTTCCGTGTCCTACATTTACGGCACGAAAAAGAACCTCAAGCCTGAAAGAAGAGGCCTCTGAGCAAAATTTGTCGGCCGTTTCACGCCCTGAATAGAATGGGATGCTGATGACCTGAGATGTTAAAGAGCGTTCGTAAATAAAACAAACAAAAAAAAATCATGAATGAACACCAGCTGAGCATCTCCTCCAAGAAGTCCGAGCCCTTCGAAAGCGTCGCTTCCACTCCAGAGGCCAGGTCAGAAGTCTTTCCTAGTAAGCAAATGAGATCAAAATGGCTCATTCATTCACCATCCAAATGTTAACAAAGAGAAAGAGGAAAGAAAGAAAGAAAAAAAAAGTCAGATGGCCAACCCAAGATTGTGCACTAATGAATATGGTACAAATTATGAGAACGTGAAAAAGCCGAAAAATTCGTATAAATAATTACTTTGTTATAAATATGGACGCTTACTCGTAATGGTCCATCAAGTTAGCTCTTTAGGGCCATCTCTACTTGGACAATGCCTCATTCATTCACATACATTCATTGGTATGCACAATAAAAAGAACCAACCGCGGCAAAGAGTAACCCTGTCTCAATCAAAATTGCATAAAATGAAATACTGACGGCCATTTGTACCTTTCTCTCTGAAATCCGTGCTGATTTCAGAGGAAAAGTGATCAAACTTTAACCGCGGTGAAATTGTAGTTCGGTGCTTCATAGTTAATTCTGGTTGAACAAACCGCCATCAGCTGACCGAACGGTAGAATGCTGAACGATCGCAATTCTACGATAATTACTCAAAGGAAAGCATCTAACTCTATAACCAAAGAGGTTGTAGAGCAATTACAATCTCCTTGTTTATATCGCTTTGTTTTTGTTTTGCATTTATTTAGCAATGTACGTAAACGAAAATGGAAAGCAAATAAAAGTCCCCAAAAATTTCTCAGCATGAGATAGACGTTCTGTTGGAACTAGTTATCTCATATTGCAATAAACTGGAAAATAAAAAGGCTGATTCATGTTATTTAAGGAAAAGAAGGAGGCATGGAATAATTTAGCCTCACATTTCAACATGATACCAGGCAAGTTCTAATTACCAAATAAACAAACAAACAAACAAATAAATAAATAAAGAGCTCGTTATTTGTTAAAACAGCATGAGTCATGAAGTATTCATGGGTAGAACAGGGTGATTGCGGTTAGTAGGAAATTTTAACCTCTCAGTCATTTCATTTTCTAGCCACCACACTATATCCTTTGATTGCTGGAATCTTTCTTCAAATTTCCCGTCCCCATACTCTTCAAAAGGGTCACCTCTTTACACAATGATTCGGTTTTGAAGCTGGTCTTTATTTAAATACTCCAGGTTATAATGTCGTCCTCAATACCTTCAAGAAAACTGAAACGGGCAACCATTTTGTGTAACTCGAGCGTAATCAACGGAGTTGATCGGTCCAGCCCCCGCGGTCAAAGTTGACCATAATTAACCACCTCGTTTAACTTTGATCATTGTCGACGCACCGAAAAATCTCATTGACGCTGACGATTTGACCGCCTTCAAACAATGTTCAAGGATGGTGCACATGACCATGAATGTCACTAATTAGATTTCGCCGTTACACGATTGTACCGAACGGATCACTGCTCTTGAAACGTGTACTTAAAACTCGTGTAACGGATAGCTGTTGCCACATCAGTAGCGAACAGATTGTAAAGATCAACTCAGGGATAAAACCGAAGTGTTTCATTTCCTTCTGGGCAGTCTTGTTCTGGGTAATGTTAAGGATGGTCATCTTCCTCTCTGTTTATCACTCAGAGGTAAGCAGAAATAATATACTCTCAGAACTCAAGACAACAGATTTATTGGCAAGGATTGACTAATATGCATAACAGGAGCAGTCTAAGAGGACAATAACTCACATGTTTTATCTTCTGCCGGAAGAGTACAAATTACTAAAATAAATAAAGCAAAGAATGGTACAATGAAGGGAATAAACAAAATATTTATATATTCCGCCTCTTGAGCTCACAGCGTCTCCCATCTTTCACTATCAGCGAATCAGGAAAAGATGATACCAAAGGGTTAGTCTAGACAACAGAAATGTTGCACAGTAGCTTACTTCTGTGTGTCTGCTACTACTATAACAGAGATGAACATTTGAAACAGGTGGCAGGATACGGATTGACAGGCGAGACGAGAACAATGAACTATATATATAGTCAGCTAAAGAGGCGGAATATATAATTATTTTGTTTATTGCCTTCACTCTAACATTCTTTGCTTTATTTATTTTAGTAATTTGTACTCTTCCGGCAGAAGGTACTAAGACATGTGAGTTATTGTCTTCTAAGACAGCTCCTGTTATGGATATTAGTCAATCCTTGCCAATAATCTATTGTTTGGGGTTCTGAGAGTATATTATTTCTGCTGACCTCTGAGTGATAAACAGAGCAAAAGATGGCCGCACTTAACATTATCCAGAACAAGATTATCCAGAAGGAAATGAAACACTTCAGTTTTGTCCCTGAGTATTCAGTTGATCATTACAATCTGTTCGCTACTGATGTAGCAACAGCTATCCGTTACAAGAGTTTTAAGTACACGTTATAAGTTATATAAGTATATATATATAAATTAACACTAATAATAAAAGTAGATAAGGATAAAACACAGAGAAAGAGTCACACTTGAAATTGCTATATTTCGAACTACTGCGAGTTCTTCTATGGCAAGAAGCTAGACAAGTGAGAGTGATAAAAGTAAATATTGAGTATCGAAGGCAACGTTATGCATGGAAACAGATGAAACTAGATATGAGAGTGTGGGAAGAAAAAAACTAATATGTAAGATTTAAACCAGGTGGTATACGCGCTTTATGTAAAAATATAGCTGCCATTTCTCTATCTCTGAGTAAACGCTCAGAGCATTCTGTAGGTAACGCATCAATAAGTGTTAGATTAAAAGCATCATCAAAATCCTTACAGTGATATAAGGCATATTGGGCAACCGGCAAGGGAGACTTGGTTTTAACAGAACGTCTATGATTGTTCATACGTAGCGAAACAACAGTAGAAGTTAAGCCAGTATAAAATGCTTTGCAAAGCTTACAAGATAACATATATATGACGTTCTTGGAAGAACAGGTAGCAAATGAAGAAATGTTAAATTCCTTGGATAAATTAGGGCTATGGAATGATTTGCACGGCATAATTAGTGCACAGGTTTTACATTTAGGACGTTGGCAAGGATACGAGCCAGCAAAGGGACGTGGTAAATTCGGAGAGGATAGGTTACGGCGAAATATACTTTTAAGGTTAGGGGGTGTTCTGAAAGTAAGGCGGGGTACAATTTTAGAAAAATCATTTAAAGATGGATACATTAACAAAGTATCGTGACATTCTTTCAAAATAGGTCTGATGCTTTCAATTCCAGGCACGTAAGTGGTAACAAGGTTGATGAAGTTCTTGTTAGAGGTTTTAGGTTTGCATTGGAAAGTTTTGTGTGATGGGATTATACGGGATTTTAAAAGAGCAGAAGGATACTTTTAGTTTTGGAACTTGTGAGTAAGGTTTTTAATATACTTGTTAAGAGATGAAACGTTTTTACAAAGACGATGACCACGGATTGAAAGAGAAAAAGGAATAGATCTTTTGATATGCAATGGATGACAGCTATCAAAATGAAGATACTGTTGTAAATTGTTAGGCCTAATGTGCACAGACGTAAGAAAAGAGCCATTGCATAAAGAAATATCAATATCTAGGAAAGCAGCAGCATTGGGAGAGACAGAAGAAGTGAACTTAACTGAAAACTTGGAGTTAAGATTAGTAAGGAACTGATCGAGAGATTCTGAGATATGAGCCCAAAGCACGTATATATCATCAATATATCTCAGCCATAATAATAATAATAATAATAATAATAATAATAATAATAATAATAATAATAATAATAATGGTTTAATGCACATATATATGTCAGTGTGTATGTATGCATTAAACGAAAAAATAAACAAATAAAAACAAAGAACACACTTCTAATTGATTTAGCGCCAGATTTCTTGTTTGTTTGATATTGAGACGTGCGGCAATATTAATGAGTTTGCGCCAACCACATTTCGGTTAAGTATTTTTCGTTTTTTTGAAGTTGGTAGCGCACGAAATCTGGTGACATGCGTATCTGTTTACTGCGTACGATTCCCATGTGACATGTTTGCATTGAGTCGGGGGACATAAACATTATGAGGCAGTAATGGAGGAAAAGACATGCTTGTAAGAGATGGCGTAAAGTTTCCCAAAGTGTAGATGGACATGCACGTTGGAGTTAACTGTCCTGCCAAAATAACAACGTTAAACATGGATACAAAAATTGTAGTCGATCATGATTACAGAGTAAAGAAAGAGATCTTGTGCATCAGAAAGTTCGTGCATGTGCAAAAGGAAATCGGCTAGTGACTTAAGTGAAAACCAAGCATTGTAATATCCAAAACATTTAATGAGAATTCCTAAATTTGTGTTAGTGTATTGCATTTTGCTGACGTTAAACTATTACGAGAAGCAATTTACAGAGAACGAAACTACCAACAACCTTATTTGAAGTTTAATAAGCTGTAAATAACTCTACTAACGAAGATTTTGTGCTCTTGAATAATCGGGAAAGCAGTGTGATTATTTTTGGAGATGAAAGAAGTTTGCAATGTTCCTTGGTGTTTCGTTTCATGAAGGAAAAGTACCATCGTGTGTGGTCCAGGTCGTTAAGGCGCGGACTCATGAGCGGGAGGTCTGGGGCAATTCTCACCAGGACCGTACTCCCTGACTGATTTTTTTTTTTCAGGTTTTTCTCAGTCCTCATAAATGGCAAATGCCGGGGAGATACCCTAAAACTTAGGCCTGGAACAGTTTCTTCCTTAAAAATAAATCATTTCCCAATATATCATTTCATTATTATCAGTGTTCACCACCTGTGATGCCTCTGTAGCAAAAACGGGCTATAAACAACATTCATTCATTCATTCATTCATTCATTCATTCATTCATTCATGACAACGCGCCAGTGCACACAGCTCTTGTTGCAAAGTAAGTTATAAAAAAATGTGGCTTCCAGGAGATTGACCATCTACCCTACAGTCCAGATCTAGCTCCCAGTGACTATTTCCTGTTCCCAAAACTGAAAAAGGATCTTCGAGGAAGGAAATTTAAGTGTGACGAAGAAGTGATGGATAATGTTAATGCACATTTTGCATACAAGACTTCTGTCTATTTTGGGTGGGGGGTTGTCATGTTAATTCAAAGATGTGAGAAGTGCATTTGCAATAAAGGGTAGCTATATTGAAAAGTGAAATATAATTTTTGTCTTTATCATACTAGAAAATGGTTACGCCGGAAACTTGTGGACCTAACTTTGTAAATATAGCAATGAGTTGAGGTTACAAAAGAACAACTAGCTGAATTGTCATGTTTAGATAAGCTGATATGACAACGCTGCATTCTTGACTAGGAATCTATTTTCCACTGTTGGATGGCATCCGCCAACAGGTGCAAGGTTACTCGTACATTACTCCCAGGAATCTTCATTCTAAGCATATAAAGGAAACAATGCGTTCAGAATGTGTTAATGATTGGATAATTTTAAAACTGTACTTTTCGGTACTTGAGAATTTAGGAAACCATTAGACAGTGCAAGCTTCAGTTATACAACACATTTTATGACGAATCTTTCAACAGATTCGGTTTGAAGCTATGTGCTAGAAATGAAATTTAAGCAACAAAAATATGTGAGCTATTTTACTACACCGCAGTTTCAAAATTAAAATAACTTGCATTTGGTTAAAAATGTCTGCTAATATTAGAAATAAAAAAACTCCATCATGTAATTTTATTAAAGGGCGAAACAAACGCATGGATATTTATCCTTTCATTAAAATAAATTTACCATAATTTGGAGTGAAAATTGTTGCAAAAATATTGTTTCGAAAAAATCATACTGCAGTAATATTTATGTAGTTTTTGAAAGGTTAGGAATTTTCATAGCACTTTACGAAAAGATCTCTAGAACATTTAGTATTTCTACTAGAAAATGTTAATGGGCATTTGTATTTAATTATCTCTCACCTGTAATAAAATACCCACTCTGTTAAAACAAAGGTAATTCAATTGAAGGTGGCCATACACTAATTTATTGTTTTACTGGGTTCTTAAACGTCAAACATTTTTAGGGATGTATTTCCTGAAAGGTTCTAACTTACCTGAGAAGTAATTGACGCTACTTCCTGGTGAAAATAAAGTAGACATAGATATAGCAACATGCAGGGCGGAGGACACAACTTCCTGTAAGTTCCAAGTTTAAATTTTAACATTTTTTTTTTGTCGGCGGTGATTACAGAGGTGTACGGATGAGAACAGGAGGAGAGAATCTGTTTCAAGGGAAACGTCCCCTACACACGAAATCCGCCTTTAAATAGGTGCTTCCCAAACCACTAAATGTAGAAGATTGAATATTATTTGGATATAAACATTCATTTTCGACAGCGTTTATGTATCACACAGACTACCAAGTTATTTTCATCCAAACAAAGAATTAAACGCAAAAAAAAAAAAAAAAAAAAAAAATGAAAAAGCAAGGGAATTAATCTGTCATCAATGATAACAAAAAAAAAAAACTAATTAGTGTCTACTCTGAAATTACAGATTTAGAAAACAAAATATATAATTTAATAGATCGATGGATAAGTTCTGAATTATGGTTTATATTATTATTATTATTATTATTATTATTATTCTTATTGATATTATTTAGGTAGAATAGGTAAATTTTTTTTTGTGTTGAACCAAGGAGCGGCGGAAATTGATTTTTCAAGCGATTTTATATGGCTCCCAAAAATTAGAGCCTAATTACGAGACAGTTTGTTTGTGGCCCCACTTTGGGCGCCAAATTATTATGAAGTTGTTTAGTAGGCTCCTGGCTATGTGCCCAAAGTAGGGCACCAAATTTGAAGCGATTTGTTGTCGACGTCGAGTCACCGTAAGAAGGGGGGGGGGGCGACTGCGGTCGTTGCTCTACAGATGCTCCAGGTGCGGGCTCTACGGTCCCTGAGTACTTCTGACGCTACTACAAGCAGTTGTTCGAGCCCCTCCGGATGGACTCGGCGTGGCAGTGGTTCCGTAGCTCACGGGTAAATGAGTACCCGCGGTGGCAGTGTGTCCCAGGGCAGTGCCGAAGGAGTGTACCTTAGGGGCAGGTTTTTCTGAATCACTGTTGTCGCGGGGAGGGTAGTAGCTACCTCAATGCTGGGGTGACGCATCTCTTAAATTGAGTAGGTCTGTGCTAGACGTGACCTATCCACCTGGTAGCTAAGATCGCTTAACGCGTTTGGGCGACGAGATCGTCAACAGTAGAAAGGAGGATCGGAATAGACTCCAGGTGCCGTCCTAATGTAAAAAAAACCCACTGAGGACCACAGAGTTCCGCGAATCTCTCTGGACCAGGGGAGGGATCCCCACGCCAACTTGTCGACGTCCAGTGGCCTCACGTTATGATGGCAATTTTGAAGTGCTTTTGTAGATTGATTATTGGTTAATTCGATGTTGTTGCCCACGCTTCAATGACGAACTATTTCTTAGGAGATTTTATTATTTAGGTGATTCTTACTGAACAGGATTGGGAGAGGATTTCAATATGTAAATAAACACGCGACACACACACATTTGTATTTTATTATGTCCAAAATTTTTCGCGTCCTCTGATGTTTTGCTTAGATAGACTAACAGACGAGTGCCGCGGAGCGTGAAATTGAAAACTGCTTAACTGATGTACTGAAATTATGTGAAATGGGAAAGCGAAAAATTAGTGGAAAGGAAAGACTCAATTCAGCATTCGCCTAAGCGACCAGGGTAACTACGAAAGAAAACCCCAAGACCAATATGGCCGGCTCCACCGGGGTTTGAACCTAAGACCTAAATGTGAAACCCAAGCTTTACTGCCTCAGTCACCCCTTTCGGATGGTTCTGGGAGAAGAGTAATGTTGGTGTTTTAGGTTTACTGTGCTGATATCCTGCACTAACTTACTGATCCTTTTTTCCCCTTAGAATTCACTTTCCAATAATTTTTCCCCACATTAATTTCCCAAATGTTATCTGCCACGAGACAATAGTCTAGGAATAATCAATCAGCGTGCTTAGGTTATTTGTGTTTGTAAAAAAAAAAAAAAAAAAAAAAGCAATTATAAATTTGGGGAGGGGAGAACTTTAAATTGTTTTGTCATTTAAGCATGCTACTAGAGATTTAGAAGTTAGAAAATATGAAATAATTGCAAAAGAGTTCCATGCTATTTTGACAGCTTAACCATAAAGTTATGTACAGTGAGGGAGGCTAAATACTCGTCTTTTTGCTAGCTACTCTCCCGGAAATTATGATGAAAATTATTTAGTGCAAATATTATACTCCAATGAAAATCATTTTGTTATATGTGCATTCTGAGTTGTGATCAGGAATATTTTTACATAGTTGAAATAGTTTAATGTCCCTTCTGAATCTTCCATTTTAATTTTTCTGACACAAAAATCTTTGTATTAGAATCGAATTCAACTGCAAAGCCAGCCCGTAGATTTAGAAACATCTTGAGAGGGGACTCTACTGCCGACTATACAAATGCGTGTATTACATGCAGTAATTTGGGGATATTTGTATGGCTATTCAGCATAAATAGGTGGAACAAATTTAACTTTTCTGTGAAATTTAAACTACTGCCATTTTTCATTGCTTCCTGAAGAACGTTCTTCAGATATGCCAAAAGGCACAACCTCCCTAAATCAGTGCGTCTCAATAAGGTGAATTACGAAATGAGGCTTTTTAGATTTTCATTATATTAATACTGGTTTGCTTGCTTGTTTTGCCTTTCATTCTGTTTTAACCGTTTGTATTTCAAGATTACAAGAGCTAAAATTGTTCTGTGATGCTTACATGTGAAATCTGACAGCACAGCAGCAAAGATGAATGCCATTGCAACCATTTTATATAAAAAATAGGATGGATACTTAAATTAAATAACGTTTTAATTTATATGTTGTGGCAAAGCTAAAGTTTCAGGCCATCTCTTTACTAATATAATATTAAGTTTCAGTGACAATACCACAATTACAACATAAGCAGTAACAAGGACATTATACGTATAAACACTATGTAAATCATGAATATAAATACATACACTAGTAAAACAAATATAGTGAGGTTATTTGAGTTGCGCCGCGCGTATAGTTTATTATTATTATTATTATTATTATTATTATTATTATTATTATTATTATTATTATTATTATTATTAGGGCGGCCGAGGTCCTTAACGCGTGAACTCATGAGTGGGAGGTCTGGGGTTCGATTTCCATCCTGACCGTGCTCCCTAACTGGTTTTTTTTTCCAGGTTTTCCTCAGTCCTCATAAAGAGCTACCCTAAACTTAGGCCTCAAACGTTTCCTTCCTTAAAAGAAATCCTTTTCCAATGTATCATTTCATCTCATATATCATCAGTGTCCACCGCCTGTGGTGCCTCAGTAGAAAAAACGGGCGTTAAACACTATTAAAACTTTATTGTTGTTGTTGTTATTATTATTATTATTATTATTATTATCATTATTAAACATTTCTTCTTGTCAGCGGCGTTCCCCCTACGGGTCCTAACGGACCATATAAACGATTCCAATGAAGTTACACTTAGCATTTACAGATGACAGAAGGATAGGTGGTCAACCAATCATTTCAAGTATTATCTAGTATGATGCTAAGTTATTACTTCCACTTAAAATGACCGCTAATTTTATATAGAGACCTCTTTTTTCAGGTGCGGAGTTCTTTAACGTGCCATAAACCTATGGTTTGGGGTCCACGAATTTAAGTCCCTCAGGGAGGACATGCGCTGGAGATTTTTCCGTCCTGGAAAACCTTTCAACCTCAGCGGGGTTTGATCCTGCGAACCTTGGGGTTCAGAGGAGAAGTTAGTGTTTATATTTGTACTGAAAGTACAAATTTATACTTTATTTTAAACTGATAATTAAAACTCTAACTTGTGCTATAAATGATGCCCCTCGGCTGCTTCATCTGCGTGGAAATTTCTGTATCTTAAGAACATGGTGGTTGAACATGTTTCTTGTCATTGAGAGAACCCGTTTCTCATAACTTTTTAACAAGCTAGCAAATGGTTTCTCTACTTGAAACACGATTGCCAGGCTATTTTCTTGCCATTTCACTTCTCTGCATATATGTATCTTACATTAAAGTACATAAAAGTTCCATCTTCAAGACTATATTCACGTAGTAGTGTAACTAAACAACAATAATTAACACACAATGAAAACACTGTGTAGCACAAAACGCAGAACCATTCTTTGACAAAACCTCCTTCAAACTGACTACCAGTGGCTACCTGCACGTGCATTATACGGCCTTGACGACTAGATTCTCCCATTAGCAGTTATTTTCTACCGGCCCATAACTAAGACAACCTCACTGTATAACATTTGATACAGGTTATATCAAGCGTAAAACTAAAACTTAAATAAAAACTAAATGTCTTTCAAAAGTGCCAATATTAAGTATATAAACCAGTTACTATTTCTCTCCTAAGACTATGATACACGCTAAACATATAACATCAAATTTTCTTTTTGTACCTGGGACCTCAGCTTTGTGTGAGCGAATTCATTGTAAATACAGAGGGTGCCAAAAAACGTATACATATTTCAAGCAAAGAAAAAACTGTGTTAACATAACAAAACTGAATTCACACAAACAGAAAATGTTGAGCACTAATCATCTTAGACTTTTACAGCTACAACAGTTGCTCAAAATGTCCATCATCGGCGTCGATACACCTCTGAGTACGTTGAACTATTGATTGAGCAACGTTTGCGAAAGTGTCCTCAGCTATCGCAGCACATGCGTTTCAATTTCTTCCCGAAGTGCTGTCAGTGTAGCTGGTTTTCTACGTTATACAACATCCTTAAGAGTTCCCCATAGGTAGAAGTTCAACGGAGTTAGATCCGAAAAATGCGGTAGAAACTCAGTCGGACCTTTTCGTCCTATCCATGCCTTGGTAAGTGCCAAGGATCCAGTGCGCGGGCTTGTTGCTGAGCGAGGTCTCTCAGATCTGCCCTTGTGAACATCGCATATGGTACCAAGAGTCTCAAATTTGTCTCGAATGCGTTCAATTGTTACTCGCGTTGGCGGTTTTGTTCATTGCACACATCTCCATTGCCTCTGAACTTCAACAATATTCTCGGTTTTCCAGTACCACATCAAAATTACTTTCTGTTCTTCAAACGATAATCTTGGCTCCATTTTGTTGTAGTAACGCTTGCATAACGTAATGTGAGTATAGAACATCATACATGCTCTTGACTTCATTTGTTTATTGTTGTTTTACCTGTCACGTAGCAATGCTATCATAATGTATGTAAGTCACATCTGTTTACAGAACATCATACTACACATTACTGTTGTTTTTCGGTTCAACTTTGAAATATATTAAATAGATTCCTATTTTCAGTGCTTTAGATGATCTTGAAAAAGTGTTGGGAAGAACTCGTTGACACTTGCTAAAAGCTCACTTGTGTGTTGTTCCATAGAATACTTAAATAGTTATACGGATCCCTCTGGCTGAGTAATTGAATTGTTCTTTGTATCAAAGGGCATTTCTCACGGTTCAGACTGCCATTTTAGAACGGGTGTAGGCAATGCAGCAGGATTATTTGACGTATGAGCAGCATTTTGCACATTGTTACCCATTTTAGACACTTTAGAACTTTTATTTCCCAAAATAAAAATGGTCTTCTTAATTTTTGAAACTTTAGGAGTTCATTAATAACATGCATCTGCACTTAAATTTAGATTGAATGGGGACACAGAATTGAAAATCTCATTTTCCAAGAGAATGCAAGGGACGGCTGGGTTTGCTATCGTCTGTAGGGGACTTTTGAAAACGTAACATAGCGTAACCAATCCTTTCCATTCCCGTGCCGGAAATTATAACTTCTCAGGTGCAGAAGAGTGAGATGCCTGAGGAAATCCTATTATAAAGTAAGAGAAAGAGGGAGCAGTCCGGGCAACTGGCAGATACTGCTATGGCGCCTTCTAACGTATCTTCAATAAATTAGAACATTGGCCTAGCCATTAACGGAAGGAGAAAAGCGAATACAAGGAGTTTTCTTGACTCGTGTGTTCGAATCCGGTTGAATTATTCTGTTGTTTACATTGTTCGAGCCAACTGTTTAGTGAACTGCTTGCACTTGCAGATTGTATTACATGTCAATTAAATATTATAAACCATAAATAAGTACCAACAAGAAATATAGCACAATATGACAGTGCTTTGATACAATTACTGTGTTTTAATACCTCTAGTAGCCTGTTTGTTCACATGGAATATTTTTTATTGTCCTAACATATCTAAAAAAATTAGCAAAACAACGTTAATGTAAATTTACAGTGTATCAAAATTAGTAATTAGACGGCAATATAAACTTACGTACAGATTAGAAATCATTAAAGGAAACATCCAAGCAGAAAGCTGTGCTTAATCCACTTGCTCAATATTACATATGGATCATCGCCGTGGACTAGCAAGTTTCAGTTCGTTTCCCAATTGGGATAGTTTCCTACTGAAGTTTTTCTTAGGGGTTTCCCTTAGTTATTTAGGCGAGTTCCTGGGAAACGTAGGCCACAAAGTCCTTTGCGCTCATTCCGCCAATTTATCATCTATTACTTTTCAACTGTCATAATAGATCTTAAAGCGCAGTGCCACGATCACAAGTATATGTACATACGAGGGTAGGTCCGTAAGTTTCCGGCCTAACCATTTTCTAGGAATGATAAAGACAAAAACTGTATTTCACTTTTCAATATAGTTACGCTTTGTTGCAATACAATTCTCACATTTTTGGATTAACATTTCAATCCCCCCCCCCTCAATAGTCAGAAGTCTTGTCTGCAAAATGGGCATAAACAGCATCCATCAATTCTTAGTCACGCTTAAATTTCCTTCCTCGAAGACCCTTCTTGAGTTCTGAGAAGAGGAAATAGTCACTGAGAGCTAGATATGGGCTGTAGAGTGAATGGTCGATCTCCTTGAAGTCACATTTCTTCATTGCTTTGTCGTGAAGAAGGCGCCCACCATCACTCAGCTTTCCTCACCTTTTCTCTTTGATGGAAGCACGTAGTCTGTGCAGTAGGCCAGCATAGTACTCCCCATTTACTGTGGTGTTCCTCTCCTTGAAGTCAATGAAGAGTATTCCTTCACAGTCCCAAAAGATTGTGGCCATGATTTTCTTGGTTCAGTGAGTGACCTTGGCCTTCAGAGACGGTGCTTCGCCAGGTTTACACCACTCCATTGGACATGGGATCATAATAGAGTACCATAGTTTCATCTCCTCTAACAATGGTTTGCAGAACTTCTCTCTCGTTGCCACAGCAGAGCTCCAAAAACGCCTCACAACAGATGACTCATTGCTGCTTTTGGACAGAAGCCTAGGCACCCATCTTGCACTAACCGTATTCATGTCTAAATGTTCATGAATAATTCGAAGAATTGTAGTTTTAGAAAGGTCCAACCTTGCTGCTATTTCTGTAACTTTGAGCCGCCGGTCTTCCATAATTTCTCCTTTCACAAGAGCGATGTTTTCAGGAGTGAGCACCTCCAAGGGTCGATCTGCACGCTTTTCGTCTTCAATGCTTTCTCGACCCATTCGAAAAAGTTTGGCCCATTCTTTTACGGTAGAATATGAGGGGGATACTTCCCCATATACACTGTCCAATCGCTGTTTAATTTCATTTGGAGTAAGCCCTTCTTTTGTGAAAAACTGAACAGCAGCTGGATACTGTATTTTGAACATGTCACAATTTTCTATATACAAACTTCTTAATGCAGCTTTATTTGAACAACTGAACACAGCGGAGCGGAAGTTACAGTTGCAGTTATTTGCTTAACAGATAAGATATAATACCAGATAAGGGTTTTGTGAAGGCGATAATCCTTATCGGCGAGGCCGAAAACTTAGGACCTACACTCGTATATTATAAAAATGAAAAATAAGTAACTATTGGATCAATGTAACTAAAATAATAAGCAGAACGAGATAAAACACTTAAATATTCGCACAATTTTCGTAATATTTCGTATAACTCTTGTTCTTGTTCAAAGGTAGAAAACAAATGAAGGTCATGTTTTCTGCCTTTGAAGAACACCAGTTGTTCGAAATAAAGCGAAAATTGGTTTATTTAAGTGGCTTATCTATTTCCGAGTTTCTAGTTCTTATTATTTTAGTTATATATATAGAGGGTATTCCATTTATATTGATCACCCAAAATAACTTTTTTCTGATGCGTCAAAATGAAAAACTGTTTCAAACAAGCATTTTTAACTTCATAGATTATTTTGGTCATCAAGATAAATGGTATCCAACTTGATGAATAGAGAAGTGACCTATCTCATGTGAGATTCCTATTCAGTAATGAAGGGCTACTGAATGAGGCAGCAAGAGGGCTTTGTGGAAATCTCAGTATTTACGAAGGAAATTTTGTCCAAATACAGCTTTGAGCTCCGTTAAATTGTAAATCAATATATACTGCACAATGTTATGCAAAAATGCATTACATCCGAGTTGTATTCAAAACTTCAATATATTTCAACTTCCATTTCCTGTCTTAGTAATGTTGCAGTTGTTGTATGCAGCACGAGTATTAAGTCGTCTCAAATTCCTTTTTCTATAAATGTTCCACTCGTATGTTTGAGTTGCCTAACTATATATTTTAGTATTGTTATCAAAGACATTCAAGAATCATTTAATTGTATACAAAGGTCGCTACTTAATTTTCGGGAAATAAAGAAACTATAAGAGATAAACGTTTTCTGTTGGTAGCACTGGAAAGGCTATTTCTTCATTAGTAACTGTGGTGGAAGTTAGGGAGCGGCACTCATTGTTGCAGCTGCAGCAAAATGTTAATTGTGGTCGTGCGTTCTTTGTTTGATGTTCTAATATGAAGGAAACTTGAGATTTTCTCCGTGCAATGAATTTTAGTGATTATAAGTGCAGCCTGAAGAAATGACAGAGAGCTTTTCCGGATTATAACAGGCCAATGTTCATTACAAAATACAGTCTAATACTTTAATACTACAATATTTTATAATCTAACTTATACCCCAAAGAAAGAGAGAAATAAAAGGAAAAAAAAGTAGGTGGCATGGCATATAAGTCCTCTATTATACAAATATGGACATGCTTTGCTGCGGAATTTGCCCACAACCGAACTCTGTGATTGCTTCGCCGGCATCAGCCGCCATTTTGTGGTGCCTGATGTCTGTGTGTTGTGCCATATGCTTATGTGGAGAACATTTTTAAATTGTTATTTTAATTGAATTAATATGCCTGGGTGTTGTGCATTTGGTTGTACAACCCAAGGAAAGAAAGGCGTTACATTATATCGCATTCCTTCAGGAAAATACGACGTCGAAAGACGAAATATTTGGATTCACAAAATTAGAAGGCTAATTTAAATTTATCGCTTATGTTTTGGTGATTTTATACGTGAAAAAACATAATAGGAATGTCGAAAAAAGCTGCCCTTGAAGCCCAAAGTAAGGTAATAAGGTAATAAATATTTTTAAAACTTGATGCATGCTTATTTCATTTCATTTCATTTCATTGTTGAAGAACATAGTGAGGTTTAGTAAGACGTTTGTTCTTATAAATTTTTTGTTCTAAATTGAATTTGGTAGGAAGCCCTCTAAGCCCCATAATTCTTTTAATTCATTCATAACTGACAGGTTAACTGTAGGCCTTATACAGTTTTTGTCAACACTGACATAATAAATGCATTACAGCAAACAATTTAAATAGTGAATAGCAAAATAAAATTAGAAATTATTATTTTAGGTTTCACGTGTTAAAAGGATGCAAAGCCTACGTTTAATATTGCGATTTCTGTTTTAACCGATGACAGCCTTTTCTTCTGCCGGCAAATGACCCATCATTGGCCGCTGAGTTCGGATGCGATACGCGAAAGTGCGCACACTCTCAAAAGTATGCATTTTCTGTCTGACCTAGGCCTTCTAATGCAAAAAGAAGAACATGAGCAGACGCAGAAGGTATCATTCAGCAGTATAAGATACATATTTTAGGAATTAACTGTATGACAATGGAGTAAAACAACAGAAATTTAACAGGTAATCTTATGGGAGTTAGAGAAGGTTAGGCCCAAATTGGAATGTGTCCATACTTGTATAATAGAGGGGCTTTAATGGCAAATGATTATACAATTCTTTCTAATTTCAATACTTATATTTATCTACAAAAAATTATTGATTATAGCATTTCTTAACTAAGTTTCAGACATATTAAAATATCTACATGAAAATAATGAAGTTTATTATATATATGGTGAGTTTTTATAGATTTATGTATTTATTCTGGAGATGGTTCTCCTACAAATGCCTATAACTGGTTTGCAGAGTTAAGGCGAGAATGGACATGGGGCATCCAACAACAGTAGTCACATCTGAGAACAACGCTCATGTAGAAGCCATAGTGAAGAACGATCCGTGAGTGACTTACAGGGAAATAGGGGTGTATAAGCCTTCATTTTCCGCAGGTGTCAGAATTTATGCTTAAGTAGTTTCGTGTGAGCAAGCTTTGTTGTCTTTGAGTACCCCGAAACCTCACTGAAAAACCAAATCCAGCAACAGTGAAATGGTGGCTGAAAAAGGTTCGTCCGCGATATATTCATAGATGACGAAAGCTAGATTTTCCATTATGACCCGGTATCAAAAAGGCAGTCGGCAATTTGGGCCTTCCCAAATGACCCCCAGTGAAGATTAAGAGATTTCGAAGTGTACGGCGGGTTGCCACTTTCTTCTCTTCAAGTGGCCATATTTTATCCATTTCACTTCAGGAATTTGACCCCACAGTTTGCCTTCCAGGAGTCTTTAGAGTATTAACAGAAAGAATACAGAAATCTGGACAACAAGGATGCCTCTGACAATACCTCTGCAGGCTGCTTTGAAAATAATGGAGAATTGGACTTGACACTGGTGAACCACCACTCACTGCATAGTCAGATCTGACTTCTAGTCGCTTGTCCAGTTTCCAGCTGTCAAGCCATTAATTGTGTCCTATGAAGAGGAGGTTGGTGCCATTTGTAAAGAAGCAAGGGTGTGATTTATATCGAGCTAACGGAAGATTACTTCGACAAGAAATAGGCATGAGCGATGGGATATGGCCTTATGCTTATAAGAATCCCGAAAATTAAATAGATATCCCTCATACCCATTAAATCCCATCAGAAGCCTTATCTTCGTTTTGTCGTGAACTTGTCTCAGTAGAGGCCATTCTCATCTGCATGTTTTCGACAGTATCAGGGGCAATGTTGAAGTCGAGAGTTATGCTCTAATTAAAACCAGTAAGGAAATTGTGTTACTATAACTATTGCTAAATTCGTTATACAATAAGGCCACATTCTCCATTCACGATTTCATTATTAATCCTTGAATGATTCACTACATCTGCCATTGAAGAGCAGGGGCCTAGGTCCTTGCTTAATAAAGCTTTTAAATTTTTCTTATAACTTTAATTAGGCTTATGTTGGGAAGCTTCCAGAATTCGCTTTCCTCAGGTGTTCTTGCGATGAAACATGTAGCATGTTAACAGTTTAAGAATGTGCTGCTTTCGCGAGGCACTTTTGAGTCCTTTATCCATCATCCATGACAATGACTTATCATAAGTTGCTCCTCGAACCGCTGACGAAAGTTGTCACAGTTCATTTCGTCGTGATCGCCATCGCTTTTCTTGAAGATAATCCAGAGAGCACTGGTTCAGCGTCGCATTGATGTCTACAAATAACGATTTGAAAATCCCACAGGAGAACTGATCTAGAAACGGATTGCAAACTCAGTATAAGATCTTCAGCTGTCACAAGGTGTGGTTTGGTAGAATTATGAGCTCGTTATTCTTTTTCAGTTTCTGCCAAATAGTCATTATCAATTGAATAGTTTGAACGATATTTCGAAGCGGAATTATCCTATTTTAATGAGCAAAAAACGAAATAATTGTCCAACACAACGGTGTAGGATTAACTCTAATTTGAGTGGATTTAAATATAGCGCAATCCTGACACACTCAGTTCAGCGACCATGACATTCGATTGAGGTTTTTTTAATCCACGGCAATATTTCTGAAAAGAAAAACTGGATTTCAGTATATTTGAAGAAGTGGAAACATCTCGACAAGGATTGGTATTGTAAAATTCGAATGCTTGAAGATGGACGAGTGCAAACTTTCAAAAACTGGAATGTATTTTGAAGAGTAATATGTTCTGTGTTTAGCTTTTCGCCAAGTAAAATACAGACACTGTCATATGAAGAAACGTAAAGAGAGACGACCTAATAATGCGAGGGTGTAGTAAATCAGATAGGTATTTTGGTTGTAGCGTGACTACATCACATCGTTTAGACACCCAGGTGGGGTCTACTAAGACAAGTAGTGCGCGCGTGTATTGTCTCTGCATGTTGTCTCCGTAAGTGGAGCGAGTGAAGCGAAAATGTCGCACCTTTCCTGCGCTCCACACACACACATATATATATATATTTTTACTTCTAACGTACAAGACATTTATTAAAATATTGTTGTTTTCAACATCATGATCCATTCTTTACTTTGTTACCAGAATTATTAACGAAATTACAATCATGCGAGAGAAGACGACGAAACCCTGATTTAACTTCTTGGTGCCGATGAATTGCTGTATACATTTATATTTTATTACGTAGTCTGTTTTCAGTAGCTTTTCAGAAGCTATTAACATTTCTAATTTTGTGAGAACATGTGTCTGTTCTTTTATTTTCAGTTCCCCCTTGCCTTAGCAGCATCCCATAACTAACTTTTCTGCTTCAGTTCGGCAGTTAATTTGGTTGTTAATACCGCGGACTATTTCGTGTTGATAATGGAGAGCAGTGAAATGCGCAAACGCAGTTTCTGGGACCCCAACATGTTTTCGCTTGATTAGTAGAAACAGCGAACTTATATAGCCCATGTAGATATGCTAGCAATACGAAACATTACATAAAACAACTAGGAAACACCATAAAATTATAATCGGCATGCAATTTGTCTCAAACAAATCAACACATTTAGAGAGTTGAAGGTCTGTACAAAAAGTCATCGTTATGAAGGCGGGTTTATTAGGGACATAGCTGCAAGTTCCCACGAAAAGAAAGAAACAAATAAAGAAAGAAATTTGCATCCGAATTAGTCAGCTTTTGATTGATTTTCATTAATAATAATAGTAATAATAATAGTAATAATAATAAGTTTGAGATTAAACCACAAGAATTAATGGTACACTATTAATTAAATAAAATGAAATGAAATATATGAACACTGTTAGACAAAGCTGTACATTTTTAAATGTAACCATGTTTATGAACTTACTTATGGATATGTTCACATTCACTTAAATGGAGAAAAATAACAGAAAGTTTCGAGTTACATTCTGTATTTAGGAAGATGATGTTCATATGTTTCAATAAAACAAAAACATGTTACTATTTAAAAACAATGTTGATGTACTAAGCAAAAATATAGAATCAGCAAAGAGCAATCGAATGGCTTTGAAATTTAATTTAAATGTTATGAACATGTAACGCAAACGTTTTCTGAAGGTTATTACAGAGCTCTCTTACATACAAATATAATTCTAAAACACATATTAGATTAGTATTTCACAGGGGCTACCTTCATGATGATGCTTTTGTTAAACGTAAAACATATGCAACGTTTTAAATACAGTTTATATGCTGAATTAATTTCTCATTTTATTTTAAAACTATATAGAGAAAATTAAATGCAAAAGCAATTTTTAAATTTCAGTTTTCAAGTATACTTTTACTCCTATTAGTTCAATTTCCATACTTTTCAGAAACTATTTTTCTTATTTACTTAAATGACATATCTCCAATTTTGTTATTATTATTATTATTATTATTTATTTATTTATTTACGGACACTCTTTAACATCTCAGGCCATCAGCGTCCCATTCAACTCAGGGCGAGAAACGGCCGACAAAGTTTGCTCGAGGCCTCTTCTTTCAGGCTTGAGGTTCTTTTTCGTGCCGTAAATGTACGACACGGGACCCACGACTTTACTTCACTTCCGAAGGAAGCCATACTTAGGATTTTTACGCCCGAAAAAATTAATCGATCCTGGCCGGACTTGAACCCGCGATCTTGGGTTTAGAAGGCAATTATGGTTACCATTACACCACCAGGGCCGACTAGGTTGGACCGAAAACAACAGTAATGTGTAGTATGATGTTTTATAGACAGATGTGATTCACGTACATTATGATAGATTTGCTACGTGACAGGTAAATCAAAAATGAACAAATGAAGTCAAGATTATCGTAAATCAACAATAAACAAATGAAGCCAAGATTATCGTATGATGTTCTGTAAACAGATGTGACTCACATTACGGTACCGTTGCTAAAACAAAATGGATTCAAGATTATCGTTTGAACAGCGGAAAACAATTTTGAAGTGGTAATGGAAAATCAAGAATGTTGTTTAAGTTCAAGGAGACATGTGTACAGAACAGAACTGCAAACGCGAGTTTGCTCACATCGAGACAAATTTGAGACTCATGGCACCGTATGCGATGTTCACAAGGGCAGATCTGGGAGACCTCGCACAGCAACAAGCCCGCGTACTGGATCCAAGGCACTATCCAAGGCACTGGATAGGACGAAGAGGTCCGATTAAGTTTCCACTGCGTTCTCCGAATCTAACTCCGTTGGACTTC
This sequence comes from Metallyticus violacea, assembly GCA_030762175.1. Classification (NCBI taxonomy): domain Eukaryota; kingdom Metazoa; phylum Arthropoda; class Insecta; order Mantodea; family Metallyticidae; genus Metallyticus; species Metallyticus violacea. Next base: position 117,865,182 of record CM060845.1, on the reverse strand, counting down.
TACCTATGGGGAACTCTTAAGGATGTTGTATACCGTAGAAAACCAGCTACACTGACAGCACTTCGGGAAGAAATTGAAACCCATGTGCTGCAATAGCTGAGGACACTTTCGCAAACGTTGCTCAATCAGTAGTTCATAGTAGTACTGGCTCATCTATTTATTTCCGTCATGATAGGTATCACAGAGGATAACTAAAACTATAGTTCAGCAAGGCTCAGTGACTACTCACGAAGCGTGAAATGAAGTGATCATGCAGGTGAAATCAGACCCACAAAAGAAACATGTTTTGGAATGCTGCACCGTTGCTATTATAGGACCCATTTCTCTTTCATTAAATGTTGCGAGTTGCCCTGTAATTATCTGTTCAACTTCTTTGATGTGACAGGCAATTGTTTACTCAGGGAACATAACTACTGCGCTCAGTTTTTCCATCCGCATTGCATTTCTGAGAATTCTTTCTATTATAGGGTATAAATACAGCGTTCAAATTCAGCAGTTATCGTTAGAAAGGTAATTATTAATTATTAATTTGAAAACACGGACACTTTTCTGGAAAGTATGCAATGTGCATTTCTGAAGGAATAAACTCAATAGATTTTGTTTTAACTTTAGAATACAAATATTCTGATTTTCTGTCCATTTAATGTAGGAAAGATTCAAGATGAAGGCTTTAAAATCATTTTCTGGGAAAATCGTATTATGCAATTTGAAACTGTTAGAAAAATTGTTGAAACAAAGTCAAAATGAGGCGAATATACGTTCTGTAATGTTGTTTACAACCACTTCAAACATTACATAGCCTCTATATATTCTTTTGTTATTCCACTTTATCTTGCCGAAAGTCTCTAACCAAATTAAATACAGCTCATAAAATCTTTCCAAAATTTTCCTAAATGCATTAATATCTTCTTTTGTAATGAGAAACAAAAGTTGTGAGAGAAAATTTTGTGGTAAAATACAAGCCAAAATAAAAACTCTAGATCACTGAAATTCACGATATAATATATTATAGGGACGAGATACAGCCGAAAGATTTCTGCCCCGGCGTCTGATATGGAAGCGGTCCTTGTGAGGGGTTCGAATTCCTTAAAACTCTGGGTACATCATTACGAAAGTCCGTGTCTTCGCCGCTTTATCTCATCCCTTCCTCCCGAAGGTGTCTCCACTGGGGTCGTAGATACAAACGGCCAGCCTTTGAGCACGGCTGAAATATTTCCTCCATCCCTGACATCCAATCCAACCCTGAAAATACTAATAATTTAAAATTGAAAAATAAAATTTCATTGCAATATGTAGTATTTTTTATTCATTGTATATTTAGTGGAAATAACAATCAATTAGGCTATTTGGAAAGCAGAAATGTGCTATTTTATTTCTTACAAACTTTGTTTTCTGTGTTTACATTCAGAAGAATTTATAAAATGTTAGGTTAATTTAATTTCGTACAAAATATATCGCTCTTAGAACGACACTTACTGATCCTGCTGTAAAAGTGTAAAACTAGAATTTTGTTTGAAAAAACAAAATTTTTTTTCTGTCACATTAAGATAACATATAAGTGGTTGCACTATTATCTAACTTCTTCAAATTAAATTAAAACATTCGAAACATTTCCGTATCTGTGAGTTTCATAGTCACTTCCGCGGCACATTTGTTTAGAACTGCAATAGCTGAGGGGTACAGTGCAACACAAGCTCATTACTCCTTGGTTTTTTTTTTTTTTTCCTTCAATAGAGTTTAACGCTCGCTTTTACTACTGAGGTATCAGACGGTGGACACTGACGATGTATGAAATGAAAGGATAAACTGGAAAAACATTTTTTTTAAAGGGAGGAAGCGTTTCAGGCCTAAGTTTAGGGTATCTTCCCGGCATTTGCCATTTATGAGTGAAAATAGAACTCCAGACCTCTCACTCATGAGTCCACGCCTTAACAACCTCGACCACCCCTAGCGGTCTGCTTAGGATAAACGTATAGTAAAACTACACGCTGTTTTTCTTTTTTAAATTTTAAGCTGGTATTATTTAACATGGAGTTCCAAAACAACTAATGTTTATTCCATCTCTACTAAATCCAGAATTGAAGAGGAGGGTTGGTAAAGTTACTGGTTTATTTTTTTACTATCTTATTATATTCTGCCACTGACTCCTTATTTTGCCTTATTTAATAATGCTATCTTTTACAAAAGAGAGTAATTAAAAACAATTTGAACACTTTATTTGTCAGTGAAGGTTTGTATTTAGTAAAGTGAAAGAGGGTGTAAGAAAAGGGGGATGTTTTCCAGCCTTCAGCATTTCCTATTGAACTAAGAAGTAACCATAATGGATATTAATTTTCAGGTTAGAATAAACGAACTATCCTTGTTGCAGTATCATTTCAAAAGCTGGAAAATGGATGCTAACAATTTAGTGTCGGAAATTGAAAGCGTGGCAATTAATATTCCAAAAAGTTTGCCCTCGGTACTATACGGTAATGACTCGGAAATCACAGCTGAGATACAACTCATCCCCTCCGGAAGAACCCCCTTCTACTGTAGCCCCTGGCTTCATCTCCGTTATAAACTGTTTCCAAGGAAATAACAGGTAAAGTACGCAAAACAGCGTAAGTGAACTACAGAAACCTAATCCTGATTGCATGAGTTAAACTACAAGATTTATACTGGCGCGTTTAACGGTAGGCGAAGTCAGAAATAGGCCAATAATGCACTAGGAATGATCATACTTATTGACAACAACCATTCTTACAATTTGATGATATTGCTCAAAGCAGTCCCTATTGGATGCAATGCGTGCTGAGAAATGCCACCCACGAAGGTGTTTTTTCAGTATGGGGAAAAGGAAAAAGTCACACGGAGCTAAATCTGAACTATTTAACCAGAGGGTGAAGTAGATATTTCACATAGACGTCCAGTAACAGCATTTGCGTTGTGCGGCCATGCATTATCATGACACAGCATCCAGCTTATTGCTTGGAAGTGCGGCCTTTAGCGTGTGATATGGCCTTACAGAGTTTTCAGGGCTTCTCTATAGTATTTTCCAGTTATTGTTACGATATGCTGATAAACCATTTCTTGAATATAGAAAAATGAGATGTCCCCCAGCAAACAACGACTTGGTTGTTGGTGATAGTGGACAGTTCTAAACCACAGCTTTAGTGTTTGTTCTTAGGATCGAAATGATGCAGCCAAGTTTTATCAATAGTTTGAGAGAAACTGCGCATCTTCCTGTAATATAATCTTCAACTCCATGCAAGCCTGCACGCGAATGGGAATCAGCAGTCTTGGAACCACCGTTCACATACATGTCTCATGTGGAACTTTTCAATTACAATCGGTGAAATTTTCAGAATGTCTGAAAGTGCTATTAAAGTTATTTACGATCATCTCTTACAATGACAGCAGCGGTAATAATATTTTCTTCTATTAGAGTACAAACTGGCGCGCCGGGTCCATTTTGTTTGAAATTGTTTGCCTCCCATTTTTAAACGTTTTAATTAATCTCGAACTGTGTTATAGGGAAGAACAAACTCTTCATAAGCCCCAGCTAAAGATTTGTTGTGACGGAAACAATTTCAGAGCAGCTATTGTTCGTCGCGTGTCACCACCATTTTACTGTAGCGGAACTTGCATACAGGTAGAAATCAGAACTAACCAAAAGTGGTACCACGTGTACATTAAGCTAACAAAATATTATACAGCTAAATTTCAACGCGAAATAATATGCTTGTAAAAATTATGATCATTCTTTATAGAAATTCCTCGTAATACGAGGGTAGGTCAATTAGTTTCCGGCCTCGCTGATTATCGCTTTCACAAAACCCTTATCTGGTGTCATACCTTATCTGTTAAGTAAATAATTACACCGTAACTTCCGCTCCGCTGTGTTCAGTTGTTCAGATAGAGTTGCATAAAGAACACTATGTGTAGAAGATTGTGACATGTTCAAAATGGAGTTTCGAGCTGTTATTAAGTTCTTCACAAAAAGGCATACTCCAAATGAAGTTAAGCAGCGATTGGACGGTGTATATGGGGAGCATCCCCCTCACATTCAACCGTAAAAGAATGGGCCAAACTTTTTCTAATGGGTCGAAAAAACAATAAAGACGAAGAGCGTGCAGGTTGGCCCTTGGAGGTGCTCACTCTTGAAAACATCGCTCTTGTGGAAGGAAATTATAGAAGACCAGCAGATCAAAGTTATAGAAATAGCAGCAAGGTTCGGTCTTTCTAAAACAAGTCCTTCGAATTATTCATGAACATTTAAACATGAATAAGGTTAGTGCAAGATGGGTGCATAGACTTCTTTCCTCAGTCCAAAAGCAGCAACGAGTCATCTGTTGCCACACATTTTTGGTTAGCCGTGGCAACGAGAGAGAAGTTCTGCAAACCATTGTTACAGGAGATGAAACTATGGTTTCCCACTATGATCTCTTGGAATCAATGGAGTGGCGTAAACCTGGCGAAGCACTGACTCTAAAGGCCAAGGTCACTCAGTCAACCAATAAGACCATTACCACAATATTTTGGGACTGTGAAGGAATACTGTTCATTGACTTCAAGGAGAGAAACACGGCGAGTACTATGTTGGCCTACTGCACAGACTACGTTCTTCCATCAAAGAGAAAAGGCGAGGAAGGCTGAGTGGTGGTGTGCGCCTTCTTCACGACAACGCGCCTGTGCACGCTCTTGTTGCAAAGGATGCTGTGAAGAAATGTGGCTTCAAGGAGATTGATCATTCACCCTACAGCCTAGATCTAGCTCCCAGTGACTATTTCCTCTTCTCAAAACTCAAGAAGAACCTTCGAGGACGGAAATTTATGTGTGACGAAGAAATGGTGCTATTTATGCCTATTTTGCAGACAAGACTTCTGACTATATTAGGGCGAGGGGGGATTGAAATGTTAATTAAAAAATGTGAGAAGTGTATTGAAATAAAGATTAACTCATTGAAAAGTGAAATATTGTTTTTGTCGTACCTATGCTGGAAACGTCATGGACCTACCCTCGTATCTATCAAAATCATAATTAGATGGACAAAATGTCACAGATATAAAAATAGTTTCTGAAATATGTAGAGCAGCTCAAAATTTTAAAAAGAAGGTTAAAAATTTGCTCTTTCTATGCCTGAAGAAGAGATATCCAATTCCGGTAGAGGTCCCCCACCCCTAAAAGTAAAGCAATGATAAGGAGAGAAGATATCTTATTACTAAACATTAGTCCGGAGAAAAATTCCTTCGCGCCAGAGACATTTGCGTGCTGCAGGTAAAAGGAGTGCAGCAGATCTTGAAAATAAGCTAGACAATCATGGAAGTGTATTCATCGTATCCAATGCTTGTGACTTAGTGCACAGCCGAGAAATAATTATTTAGTCCTGCATCTTGTTTATCGGGCCACTATTAAAAGAAACTCAAGAAGTAAGAAATGGGACCTGAGAAAATATAGAGTAGGCCATAAGAGAAAAAATTTCAGAATATCAACAAATAAATGTAAATTATTCGCGCTTCATGCTTCCGAACCAGTAATTTCTACAAGAAGGAAGCTACCACCAAGAAAGGATGAAAGTTTAACTCTCCAAGTCCTCCACTCCCATCTAAATCTCCAGTCCCACCCAGCACGAAAACTTAAGAGACGTCCAGTATCTCAGACATAGAATGAGGCAGTGTTTTATATTTTTAGCTTGTCTCTACACCCCTAAGGAAAAGGAGAAAAAAATCAAAATAAGTGTTCATATCATTTTTATGAGACAACCTATTAATATTTACAGCATTTCTTTTTAAAATATAAAAACAAGAATTCAACTTTTATATCATAAAAAATGATCACATTTTCAGCACAGTCAAAATAGATGATAATTTAATATTTGTGAGACAAACCAATAATTTTATTTATTTTCTTTAATTAAAAGACAAAATAACTTTTCCACTCTTATAGACAGGGATTGCAAAATAATCAGAGTATCATTAAAATCAGTGTGTTATAGATGGAAACAATTTTAGGGACTCTGTCTGTGTCTGTGACCCACCGACCCTAGATCCTAGTCGTCCGCATCCCTTCTCGGAGTCGTAGACACAAACGACCAGCCCTTGAGCAAGGCTCAAGTACCGAAATATTCTTCTTCGTCCGTAACAATCCAATCGTAGTCCTGCAGACTGTTTAAAATAAGTGTTAGATATACCTTCTTTTCATATTTTAATATACAGATAAACCGCCACGGGTGGCCGAGGTCGTTAAGGCGCGGACTCCTGAGCGGTCTGGGGTTCGAATCCCATCTAGACCGTCCTCCCTGACTGAGGTTTTTTTCAGTTTTTCCTCAGTCCTCATAACTGGCAAATGCCGGGGAGGTCCCCTAAACTTAGGCCTGGAACGTTTCCTTACTTAAAAAAAATCCTTTCCCAATTTATCATTTCATCTCATGTATCACCAGTGTCCACCGTCTGTGGTACCTCGGTAGTAAAAACGAGCGTTAAACACCATTAAATATTTTTAGATGTGTTGTTTATTGACATATTTTATATTTTATGAAATAAGTTTGCTTTACAAAAATGCTTTTATTTATTTTAACCGGCAGTTCCACTAAAATAATTATTTATGCATCCTGCGTGATTTAGCAAGCCACTCAGCAATTAAAAACATTGTATGTAGGTTTAGTAATGAAATAGTGCTAGCGGGAAATGGCCACTGGTACAAATAAGTGTGACACCTTCTACATCTTCCAGAAGCAACCTTCTCAGTAGCTTCTTTATATTTCATGATCTTCAAAAAAAGTACAAATTATGGATCATTAACCTGTTCCTGTAAGTTTAGATAACATATTTTTCTAGAAGACTGAAGAAAAATTTGCTATTAGTTGAAATATACTCTAAAATTACATCCCAGAAAGAGGAGTGGTAAAAATAAATTACGAACTGAAATCTTAACTTATTTATGAGTATGGCGGGATCACATTCTATCATAGAACTAAGAACACTTTCCTTTTGTAATGTAGTGTGGCAAATATAACTAAAATAAATTATTGAAATTAATGCATCATAATACAAAGCACTAATTTATGAAATTAACTTGCTTGGAAATGAATAAATATTGCTTAAACAACTACAAAGAATGATTGATGGCCTGTCAGAGATGAATAACAGTGGTGCATAAATGGGCTGATATTGGAGAGAAATAAAGCAACAGTCGACATAACAATGACAAATAGGTTTAATCTGCAATTGGATATCATAGCAACTGTTGGAAAATACTCTTAAATATAGCTACTGCTGTGGAAAGGCAATTTGCGATGTAAATGTATCACAAAATAACACACGAAGAAGGCTAAACACTTATACTAGTATTTATCGAGCTTTATTAATGAGTTAGTAACTTCCAACGCTCTCTCCATCTAGAGTATCGACATAACCTGAGTGCGACAAGCAACCGCTTGGAAATTTCCTATTGTTTACTACACACAAATTGCGTACTAAAAGTTTCTAAGGCAGAATTCGGTGGGTATACGAAACAAAAATACGAAGCAAAGGCTTTTCTTTGGGGTAGGCGGCATCCCAAGCGCCTTGTGTCCCATTATTCTGCTTTGTGTTGCACAAAACTCTAAATTTCCATAAACTTTGGTCCTCTTTTGTTTGATTCTTCCTTTGCCTGCAGCCGTGCTGTTGTTGGAAGAGGCTGTGAAGATCTCTGGAAGGCTCTTCGGCACGCCTTCGTAATATCATCACTCGGAAACGCCATTTCGCTTTCATAACTTTTAACAAACCGTTTCCACGGATTAAGCCGCTTTCAAAGCTTTCCTCCACCGGCGGGAGAACGTTTTTCTATTGAACAAAACGCCTATCTTTGTCGATTGAGAGTAGAAAGGTGAAACTTTGCTACGGAACAGAATTAATTCCCCATTTCATCGAAAACGATAAAGTTATTCAGTGGCGGTTTTAATAAAAGTGCACTTTGTTATCTGAGCTAAGCATCGTTTCACTTAGAAAAGGTAAAGTAATTAATAAAACGTCCTACCATCGCCGGCAACAAGAAATGCATTTACTGTGTGTACTGTGTTTTAAGAAAGAATGAAACACCGGAGTGATGTAACACTAGTGTTGTCAAGAGGAAGAAGATAGTTTAAAAACTATAAAAACTAATAGATATAAATGACTACTCTTTCAAGATCTGCAAAATTGAAGGACTGGGGAAAAACGGAGCTAATCCACAATACATTGTTTTAAATAAAAAAAAAGCATTTGGAATTTAAAAAAATACATAAATTAGATTAATTGAGGAATATATTCGGAAATGCGTTTTGCTTAGGCGAGTGTTGAGGGGAATGTTTCCTTTGCGAACTTTTGGTTCTCCAATTTGACCATTCTTGGTTCAATAGAAGGGTCCAAAGTGCCAGGCGAGGTGGGCTGGTGCTGTGTGCGGCGTGATTGGATTTTGCTTTAGAAAATTTTATACTCCTGCGTCTAGTGCGGAAGTAGCCCGTTGAAGGGGGCGCCGCTGGCGTTAGAATGTTATTTCTGGAAACAGTGTTAGGTACCCAGTCTAATTTTGCCACAGGATCCTGGCCACCCTTCGTCTTTATCATCTTACCCCTTCCCCCGGAGCTGTCCCTATAGGGATATAGGCACACCTGAAGTACCAAAAGTAAATCCTCTGTCAATGCAGCCCATATTAAAGGTGGAATAGAAAAGAAAAATACCAATAAAACCCAATTCAGGAAACTTGACTCAAACATTCGAAATTGTTCTCAAATTTTTACTACTAGACTTCAGTCAATGCCTTATCAATTGAGTCACAGAGATTTCTGTCTTTCTTATTTTAATGATTCGATTTCAGACAGTTTATTATAAAAGGGACTACCTTTTTAAACTCCTACAGATATTGTGATACACTATAGAAATACAGTGAAGTAATAACACTGTATTTCTCTTTACATTTATTTGAAAAACTTGGCATCTTTAAAGTGAAAAGTGAAAATTATTGCGACTTGACTGACATTTAATTTTAAAAATATTATAGGCAATTTAAATGTAGCATATACATTAACTTTTTAATTACAGTGTGTATAAAAACGTCATTCTTATGCGCTCACCATATTTGCCAAGATGACTAGCCCCTTTTCCTTTTTCACACCATTCAATATCAGTCTGCAATAATTTATTCTGCAATTCTTTTTAAAAAAATGTTAAAAACATTGACGTATTACAATTAATGGGGTATCAGCTTTAGATGCGAATGAAATGGGAAATGGTCTCCTTTATACTTGGACAAAACTGTACATTTTACTTTTAATAATTACGCAATTTGATGGATGAAATATCCAGATTCTTCATATAAAGTAGAAATTGGAAAAAATTAAATTTTTAAAATGACCATAATGCTGAACATTATTCAAGTTTGATTGTAATAATTATGGTTTTGTATGTTTCTATATCCATTGCTTACGTTTAGATGTAACTGAAGATCATTTGGTAGTGGAAACGATAGTAAGTAAGCTGTTATATAGAGAGTTTTTGATGGCTGGCGCTATCTAAGTCTCATAGGCAACGCCAAGACCTTGTTTCTAGTTGAGATATTTATAAACGAATTTCTTACGGCGATCTGGGCAAGTAATAGGGAAAAAGTCGGCGATTCTCTTCCTGAAAATGTCAAAAGCGAAGCTTGTGCTGAAGTCAGAAGTATGTCGCCTGGTAGCACCAACTGAGGTTAGTCATTTTGTTCACCCGATCGGTAGAAACTCTGCAACCGCCAGGTCAAGTGGAGTTTTAAAATGCAGTTGTTCACAAGAAAATGCAAGATGAGTGACCGAGTTGAAACTCTATGCACGGAAATAGTTGGATTCTGATTCAAAGCTTATAAGTCGATTCTATATGTTCCTTATTGTTCAAAATGCATGTGAGCATCATTAGATTCAGTACGTACAACGTAGCATAAAATTAAAAAAAAAAAAAAAAAAGCCCCGGATACCTTCCATTGGAACGGCGTTGCATGCCTATGGTGCTTGGGTTATTGTAATAGTTGAACACTTAGTTGAGAAAAAGCTTTCAATCTGCTTTCAGCAATGCCTCTTTCAAGGTTCAAGTCTTGGTGGACCAGAAGTACTATAATAGATTCAATTATTGTGAAACACAATCAGTAAGCAGACATATTTCTTGAGTGTAGAACTATGTTTTCTGTAATGAGTACATTCGTTGCTATGGTGATGTCGGGGGACAGTCAATGTGGTTTTTCCGATGTACTGGGTTCAGCAGTTCTCTCCAAGAAGAAGGCTTTCGGTTGGTCTCGAAACCTTTTATGCAGTCTTTTCCCCATTTTTTCGTCCTCAGAAAATTTAACATTTTTAGGACTCAAAAGGACCTGTAGTGGAAGTCTACCTGCAAAAAGGAATATACGATCAACAATGATTTGCTCACTAACAATATGAAGCCAGCAATTTGCAAACGCCGAGATGTATTGTCGACGACCTTATTCTTGGATGAAATATGGAAGCTTGTGGTTCCCTGGACCAGTGAAGGCACCGACATTTTGGTCAGAATAGTCACAGGGGAGGAAACGCCACATCACCATGAGTTAGAATCCAAACACGATATTTGGTTGGCCAAACCATTGGAACGAAATTTCTCCAAACATTGATTTTCCCCCAACATCACCAAAACATAAGGAGGGTATTTACTACATGCCTGCGGCATTTACTCAATGTGTTGTCTTTACAAACATTTAAACACAATTATTAAATGGTCGCTAAGTCCGATCAAAATGTTTTACGAGGTCATCAACGAAGAAGAGATACACCACATTTAAGCACTTTCGAATGGTCAGTACGGCAAGTAGTCGAGCTTTAGCAATCACATTTTTGATCTTGGTCAAGTAAGCTTTGACAGATCTTACACGTTTGTACTTGTGTGATGTGGTAAGCTCTCTTCACTTTAAGGGGCTCGTTGTGGATTTAATAGACGGAACTATGACTAATCTGCAAAGAAAACGATGCCAATTCGCCAGCACCATCTCTCGAGCAGGAAGTTGAAGGGCCTTCTGCTCCCTCGTTGTGCTTCACGCTGTCCGGCCACTTTTGATTTTCTGGGCTCACTCATACACACTCCTGCGCGGTAAAGTACTACCCCCATGTTGTGTTGAAAACCTTCGGTCAATTTCAGCTCCTGACACCTTCCGACCAAAAAATCGGATCACTGTTCTTTGTTCCCCTTGGTGCATACTGCTAGTGGAGCTGTCATGTTTACAATATCACAGAAGCTAGTAAAATGATTCCATCATGTGACCGCAATAGCACCAACTCCTAAACATGCGTTCGTAGAAAGCAGTGTAACAAACCTAAAACGTGATTTTCCCTCGCATTAAAATAAACTTGAACTCTGCCTTATGGTAGAAAGTTTTATTGCAGATTGTCAGCTGTTTGATGCAAGATAAAATGGATTCCGGGTTTGAAGTGGAAATTGATATTCTTAAGAACATTAACGTTTAAATAAACGTGAAACGTTTAAAATATGTACACTTACAGATAAAAATATTCATTACAAAGGCAGTGTATAACAAATTATTGATGAATAATTGTTGTATCTGCAAGGCGTCTTCGTAGTAATCTTATAGATCAATGCAAGTCTGGTATTCCATCATTAGTATTCCCACTAAATGAGGACAATACTCTTATACATAAAAGTAACTAAATTACTTATAATGTGATTTATTTATGATTTTTTTCTAAGAAATGTTCCTGAAATAGAAACATCCTGCAGCTTATACTGAACTGTCTTTAAGGTGAGGTGCTGTAGTTGTAACCAGAAATCAAGATTACGTCACTCAATGACAGGACCGAAAGGGTTCCTGTAGCAGAGCTGCTTTTACATAATAGAGACAAAAATGCAGGTGTTAAATCAGTGGCAGCTATTGATTTTATGCAAAACTTGCATTATCTGAGATATATTTTATCTTCACCATTTAACTATCACTGTGTTTGGCGCAGTTTCTGCAATAGGATAAAAATAAAACAATGAAAACCAAGAAAAGAAAGACTCAAATTCGGTTGTATCGATTGTTTTGGATTTCATTAATAGCAGTATTCCTGGATGTTTTGCACAGAACAGAACCGCAACAACAGTAATGAGATTTTTCTTGCTTTGGCGAATAAGGGGAGATTTGAATCACTGAACAGGCACTTTACTCAGAGAGGGTACCATTTATTGATAATGACAGACATTCAATGCTCAAGATAGGGTTTACGTTTCAAAATTAAATACAGAAATGTTCAAACATTTGAGTAAAAAAAGTAAAGTTGTTGTTAAAATGGCTGACTTTTCGGATATATTAGATTTTAAATCTTGGTGTTCTCCATTATTTAAGAAAGCCTGTTTTCAAGTTGAATTCAGCAATCCAGGAGAATTCTGGAGGTGCAAAGGAGCTCTTTCAATAATCTACTTTCACATGCAGCGAACTCAGTTATTACTGGAGAATTTGTAGATGACTTGATGAAGCATGTATTTTAGTTTGGAGTCAAATATCTAAATGAAATAAGATTTCCAACACAGTAGCTTACCCAGAAGGGAAGACGTCTATACACCACCAAAAGAAAAGGACTTTTAATACATCCAAATGACAGAAGACTATAGTCGTTTTTTTATGGTGTTTAACGCCGTTTTTACTACTGAGGCACCACAGGCGATGAACACTATGATACATGAGATGAAATTATATATTGGGAAAGGATATTTTTTAAAGGAAGGAAGAGTTGCAGGTGTAAGTTTAGGGTACTTTCTCGGCATTTGCCATTTATGAGGACTGAGGAAAACCTGGAAAAAACCTCAATCAGGGAGGACGGTCCTGGGGGTATTCGAACCCCAGACCTCCAACTCACGAGTCCGGGACTTAACGACCTCGGTCATCCGTGACGGTGCTGTAATCGCATTATGATGATGTTATAAACTGGCCTCTTACTAAAGATGGCCTATATGCTTCAACAATACCGAGGATGCCAAAAAATGTATACATACTTTCACAGTAGATATCTATTTAATATATTTCAAAGTTGAACCGAAAAACAACAGTAATGTATAGTATGATGTTCTGTAAACAGACGTGACTCGCATTACGTTATGCTAGCGTGGCTACAACAAAATGGAACCAAGATTATCGTTTGAACAGCGGAAAGCAATTTTGAAGTGACATTGAGAATGTTGTTGAAGTTCAAAGGCAATGGAGACGTGTGTACAGAACAGAACCGCTGTTGTACTTCTACCTATGGGGAACTCTTAAGGATGTTGTATACCGTAGAAAACCAGCTACACTGACAGCACTTCGGGAAGAAATTGAAACGGCATGTGCTGTAATCGCTGAGGACACTTTCGCAAACGTTGCTCAATCAGTAGTTCAACGTACTCAGAAGTGTATCGGCGCCGACAGTGGGCATTTTGAGCAACTGTTGTAACTGTGAAAGTGTAAGATGATTAGTGCTCATCATTTTCTGTTTGTGTGATTTCAGTTTTGTTATGTTGACACAGTTTTTTCTTTGCTTGAAGTGTGTATATATTTTTGGCACCGTCTGCTTATAGCGAGAGATTAGATAAAATAAAAATTTAACGCTTAAAATGTTTATATTCTTTTTCAAAATAGCACATTTCAGTTGTACGTAAATCTTAACTACTCTCTCAAGACCGTTTGTTAGATTCGTTTTCTTTTAGAATGTAAAATTTCCACCCATTTCCTTAGCATGTATTTTAATGTATATTATTTTAAACAATTTTAAGAGCATTTTCCTTGCTTATCTGTAAACCTCTTGTTGCTTACATGTGTTGATTTAGAAGAAATCAGTTAAAATGCACTATCTTGGAAAGCTTGCATTGAGAGATAAGGTCGGTCAGTATCGTGCTGAAAAACTTCCATTCTCAGTATTATCAAAAGAGCAATAATGGTGTGAACACTTTGGACAACACTGCTGGCCACTTGCACCTCTCGAAAATAAAACCTCCGCTTTCTCGCTGGACATTTTGGACAAGATGGAAAATCTTCACTAAACGCAACTTTGTGCCATTACTCCACCAAGTGTAATTATTGTTCTGGATATTAGACCTGTCTTTGATGTCAATGGTAAAGGCTTAATTGAACACCTTCTGTAGGGACACGGGATAAAAGTGCAGTTTTAGTAAATGATTTCCAACGGCTTGTACCGTAATGAGAGGGGGTCACAGTTGCAGCTGTTCAACGAGTGCGCGTTCCTTTGTTTAAGCATTCCTGCTAAACGCGTATTGCATTTGTTTTTCAGCTAACAAGGTTGCGGTCTTCCCTGCTACTCTCTTCTGTTCTTTGTGACAACAGACAACAGACAACTGTTCTCTGTTAGCTTGTTCATCAAATGAATTTCTTGTAAACTTTAAATACCAGCTATCCAAAGATTTTAATCTGTGACTTATCATTATTTTTCTTATTTTTAAAAAACTGCACTATTTTCTAATGGTAAAACCTCTTCTTCTATTTGCCTTCCTTGACAAACTAAATGTGGCTGGTAGTCTTGTAATTTTCACTGATGGAACAAACATCTTGTTCTATAAGTCCCCTCAAGCCTCACAAACTCCGGGCCTCTTATCGGCATCATACAGGTACAATAGCTTGGTGTAATGAGGGAGTAATTTCCAACCTTTATTACGATTTAAAATCCAACATTTGGTCACAGGTATATTAATAACAAGTAAAGAAATTTATTGAATTACAGCTTACGGGAATATACAGACGGAGTAAATGCACAGAAAGACCGAAGACAGAGAAATGATAAAACTGACGTTAGATGGAATAAGGTAACAGCTATACGAAGATCATTCTGAAAGTTTTGAGAACAAGGTGTTGTGACAAGCGAGAGCTGTTTTCCTAGTTTTAGATTTAAATTTAAATAGCAACCTTTGCAGGCCTGAGTTCCCTCAACAATGTTTGGTGTTGCATTTTTATGTTTGAGTATGAGTACGCGAGCATTGCTGCGCCAGACGCTAGGATTGATCTCAAGCAACAGAATAGGTCGGTTTAGAGGATAGAGATCCATTTGGATTTCTGCCCTTTGCACACCACTATTTATCGATGATTTGCAAATTTAGGAGAGGGGAGGATTCTCTCGAAGATGAAGACCGCGCAGCAGATGAACAGATGAAAGCAGAGCGGAAGATCGCTGTTCATATTATCAGATTCAGAAGATCTGAATTGATCGATAGCAAGGAAAACTATTTCAGAAGAAATACTTCATGTCAAGAATCTCTGCTGGATCCCCACCACCTCAGATGATCAGAAAAAAGCATGCGTGGTTTAATCCAGAAAATGTTGGGAAAAGTTTATAGAGGAAGGTGAAAAAACATTTTACATCATAACAGGTTATGAAAACTGGATATATCAGTATGATCCAGAAATTAAGAGAAAATTGTCAGTTTGTGTCTTCCCAGGTGAGGACTCATCAACAAAACCAAAAGGGGGCGATAATTACTGGATTTCTTCTCAGCTAGTGGCCACATTATGACAGATTCACTTGAGGGACAAGAAACTGTCACTGTCACATGCCCGCTCCAAATTAGTTCTAAGACTGATCTGCATGGACTTCCCATCCTCCCTACAGTACAGATCTAACTTCATGCTATTCTTTTCTATTCCCCAAAATAAAAGAACAAAATTCGTGGTTAACGATTTGAATTACCTGAAGCCGACGTAACTGCTATGAAGGACGTATTTTCAGTCTATCCTTAAGAAGCATGGCGAACTAAGGGCCGATCTCACTCAATTAACTTTTAATTCCTATTTCATTCTCCTTTAATTGGAGTGTTGCATCACACCATTAACAATTGCATGTTATCCGTCATTAAACTCCGATTAAGTTAATTGGCGCACATTTGGCCATTTAACGATTCTCAATTAACTTTTCATCATGACAAGGCGAATGTTGAATATACTATTTGAAGATCACATTATTCCAAGATGGCTGAGCGTAATTTCCGATAGAAAAGATTTATTTAATAGTAAGGAGAAAACATATTTCTAAAAGGGTTTCGGCTGAGTAAAGTTTCGGCATTAGACATTTTAAACACGCGAATTTTTATAATATTTAAATAATGCTAAAAGTCTTCTTATTATTTCGCCATAAATATTACATAAAACAGGAATCCTTATGTTGTGGGTTACGTTAAGTTACACAAAGGAGGTTATGTCTGCCCGTATTACGAAAGTTGGTTATCTGAACTGTCAAACATTCAGTATACAATGAAATGTGATTGAAAGTAGCGTATTCTGTTTGTTTAAGGAATCGAGTTATTTCACCGTTGAATGTACATTACAATTTAACGCTACAGGAAGAACATGTATGGCAGCAGGTGATTTCGATAGATTTCGTAGAGCAACGAATTGCGTATCGAGGAGCGCTGCTATACCTCGTCTTCTTTCCCTCCATGCTCTGATGTGTAATTATCATGAAAAACAAACGAGTAACGATCTCCGGTATTTTACAAATGGTGTATAAAGCATTCTTTCCTATGTCCATGACCTTTTAAATCACGGATTTTCTATAATTCAGAAGGCCGTGATGACTTAAATCCGAATTAGCTAAGACTGCGTATTTTTATTTATTTGAATGCTAAGAAAATCCAAACTACAAGGGGCTTCCATCTATCTTGCCCATGCCATTTTTAGATGTACCCCTCACAATTACAATTTTTATAATAATTAATGATACACCAACGATTTAATCTAAATCCCAAATAAACAGGGTACAAATTGTTCACTTCTATTGCGTCATACCCCAGTCCTCCGTTCATCAGCACAACGTACTGAAATTCCAGGGAACCCGGCTCTGACCCGGCCCCAGGTACCAAAATGATATCTAACTTTCTCTGTCTATACCATTATTTTATCGACTGTATACTATTATTTGTGTGAATATTCTGACTGCTGACTGTTCGGTGAGATGCAAAAGATGTAACTGGGAATCAACTTCTTCAATTAACTTAAATCTTAATTAATTCTCAAATAGTAAGAAATTGGTGAGTGTATTTTGAAAAGATGCAGTAATCAGATCGCATTTTTAAAATGTTATTGCTTTCATTCTCGAAACTTACAGAGTGACCTTCGCTCAGTGCAGAATCATTTCAAAAGATAAAATTAGAATTTAGAACCTTTTTGGGAGATCAAGAATAAAATAGTGAAATGCAAGGAAGGTTATTTATACGAGGTCTGTTCAAAAAGTATCGCGAATTTTGTGTTTTTTCAAAAAGTATTTATTTATTAATGAATATCTATTTTGTCCCCTTCAAAGTAATCCCCACCAGATATTATACACTTGTGCCAACGTTTTTTCCAATCCTCGAAGCACTTTAAAAAATCGTTTTTTGTGATCTTGTTCAGCTCCTCCTTCGATGCCGTCTTTATCTCCTCAATCGTGGCGTAGCGTCGTCCTTTCATGGGCCTCTTCAGTTTTGGGAACAAAAAATAGTCACAGGGGGCCCCAGGTCTGGGGAGTACGGTGGCTGCGGCATCATAAGTGTGTTGTTTTTGCCTAAAAATTCGCGCACAAAACGATGTGTGAGCAGGGGCGTTATCATGGTGCAAAAGTCAATTTATGTTCTTCCACAAATCCGGGCGTTTCT
The DNA here is from genome assembly GCA_030762175.1 of Metallyticus violacea. Taxonomy (NCBI): domain Eukaryota; kingdom Metazoa; phylum Arthropoda; class Insecta; order Mantodea; family Metallyticidae; genus Metallyticus; species Metallyticus violacea. Next base: position 117,847,588 of record CM060845.1, on the reverse strand, counting down.
GGCGGATTGCTTCGCGCAAATTGCGCATAACTTGCAGGTAATATTCCTTATTAACCATTCTACCCTGTGGCAAGAACTCATGATGCACCACGCCCCTCCAATCGAAGAAAACTGTAAGTAAAACCTTCACATTCGACCGAACTTGGCGCACTTTTTTCGGTCTTGGCTCGTGTGGCAGCATCCATTGGGATGATTGAGCTTTAGTTTCCACGTCATAACCATAAACCCAAGATTCATCACCAGTTATGACCCTCCGGAGCAAATTTGGGTCGTCGCGGACAGAGTTCAACAGCTCCTTGGCAACGTTAATGCGATGGTGCTTTTGGTCGAAATTGAGCAACTTTGGTACGAATTTTGCGGCGACCCGTCTCATGCCGAAATCATTGGTAAAAGGCACAAGCCAATCGATATGTTTAGGTCCTCAGCAACTTCTCTAACGGTGAATCGATGATTGGCCAATACTATTTTCTTCACTTCTTCAATGTTTTCGTCTGTTGTTGACGAGCTCGGGCGTCCGGGACGCTCTTCGTCGTTCACATCTTCTCGACCCTCTGAGAACATTTTGTACCACCGATAAACGTTGCTTTGGTCCAAGGTAGCTTCACCATATGTCACAGTCAACATTCGGAATGCATCCGCGCACTTAATTTTGTTTTTCACACAAAATTTGATACAGATTCTTTGTTCCATTTTTTGGAATAGGCAAAAATGGAAGACGAACCAAAGCACGTCCAAGCAAAATAGCTGTCAACAATTAACTGAATAATGACACAGAAAAGAGAGATAACTTGCCCCTTCAGATAAATGCTCAGAGATGTACGTCACCGGTATTTTAATTGAATAAAACAATTTAAAATAATTTAAAATTTTTATGATATAAACAACTATAGCATTAAAATGGAAACGATGAACAAATACGTGAAACGCACCTCCTTTTATTAATATGCTAATAAATCCTATTTAAAAATGAAACATATGGTGATAGGCACAATTCTTGAGTCCATTCCTCACATTGAACACACTTTTCTTTAGCTTGTCTGTTTTAGTGTAAAATAAACAAAACACTCATCTTTATCACTTGCAGAATATTTCCATTCTTACCGTCCTTGTTTTGTATCTTAAGGGCGGTTGTTTTCATACGCAATCTCCTCTCATATTTCTCTTCTAATTTCCTTTACACTGTTAGTGAGAATCGTCCCTTCCTCTTTTGGTGTTGTCTTTATTGTTCTTACTTTCTCCATTTTTAGTACAGGCTGAACAACACTCGAGTTTACAGTTAGGAGTTAACCCGATTTTCATTACTGGGGCTGATAGTTGGTTTTGGCTATTGTAGAGGACTCTGAGTGCTCTGAACACTTTCAGGCTGCACCAGGCTCTTGTATGTTCTTATCTTTTGTATTTTCTGGATCTGGTTTGTTCATAATAAATCGCAGAGGAATACCAGCGTCGCTGGATATATACCTATTGAAAAATAATTATATGCCATTTTAATGGAACATGTTGGAGCTAGCGGTTGCAAAAGATACGAACAAGAATAATAACAATAATCAATATACAATACTCGTAAAAGTAGGAGGGTACATCCATAAATTTCCGGCCTAAATATTTTCTAGGTATGATAAAGAAAAAAACTATATTTCACTTTTCATTATAGGTACCCTTTATTGCAATACACTTATCACATCTTTGAACTTACATTTCAACCCTTCCCCCAAATAGTCAGGAGTCTTAGTCTGCAGAATGGGCATAAACAGCTTCCATCACTTCTTCGTGAAACTTAAATGTCATTCCTCGAAGGTTCTTCTTGAGTTTCGAGAGGAGGAAATAGTCACTGGAAGCTAGATTTGGGCTGTAGGGTGGATGGTCGATCTCCTTGAAGCCGCATTTCTTCACAGCTTCCTTTGAAACAAGAGCTGTGTGCACAGCCGCGTTGTCGTGAAGAAGGCGCGCACCACCACTCAGCTTTCCTCGCCTTTTCTCTTTGATGAAAGCACGTAGTCTGTGCAGTAGGTCAGCATAGTACTTCCCGTTTTCCTTTCCTTGAAGTCAATGAAGAGTATTCCTTCACGATCCCGAAAGACTATGGCCATGATCTTCTTGGTTGACTGAGTGCCCTTGGCCTTTAGAGGCGGTGCTTCGCCAAGTTTATGGCACTCCATTGATTCTCTTTTGGAGAAGGGATAGAGGACCATAGTTTCATCTCCTGTAACAATGGTTTGCAGAACTTCTCTCTCGTTGCCATGGCAGAGCTCCAAAAATGCAGATATGGCAACAGATGACCCGTTGCTGCTTTTGGACCGAGGATAGAAGTCTAGACACTCATCTTGCTCTAACCTTATTCACGTTTAAATGTTCATGAATAATTCGCAGGACTGTTGCTTTAGAAAGGCCCAACCTTGCTGCTATTTCTATAACTTTGAGCCACAGGTCATCCATAATTTCTCCTTCCACAAGAGCGATGTTTTCAGGAGTGAGCACTTCCAAGGGCCTACTTGCACGCTCTTCGTCTTCAATACTTTTTCCATCCATTCGAATAAGTTTGGCCCATATTTTTAAGATAGATGCTTGCCCATATACACCGCCAAATCTCTATTTAATTTCATTTAAGTACGTTCTTATTTTGTGAATAATTCAATAACAGCTACATACTCCATTTTGAACATTCACAATCTTCTACATATAGCCTTCTTTATGCAAGTATATCTGAACATCTGAATACAGCAGAGTGGAAGTTACAGTTGTAGTCTTTTGTTAACAGATAAGGTATGACACCAGATAAGGATTTTGTGAAGGGGACAATTCTTATCGGCAAGGGCGGAAACTTATGGACCTATTCTCGTATATGTTCATTTCTATCTGTGTCACCTCTCTGACGCAAAAAGTACAAAGACCTGAGAAAAAAAAAATATCTAACACAGATAAAATTTATAAAATCCTCCAACAAACGCACATATATATTTTTTTTTCACACATGCCATGTCTTAGGCTAAGGTTTATAATCAGAATCAGGTAGAAAATATTCGAGGTTAAGGATAGATATTCGGTGTGCCGATGCTCTTTAATTACAAACCTTAGCATGACATGCAACTTGTGAATACATATCACTGGTCATATAAATTAACCCTCATGGTGTGTTTAATTATGATGCTTGGGCCCAGGGTAGGCCGAAGTTGCGGCCCAGACGAACTATGTCGCGGACTTGAAGGGGCGCCAAAATAAGGGGAAAAAATCGCATTACATATTTAATTAAAAGTTAATATTTATAGCAAAAATGATGTCCTGGTTTCTCTATTCTGTTATTTCATATAAAATACCGTAATTTATTTATTGTGCCATATACTTTCTCTCTTCTGCATGAAGCAGGAAATAATGCTGTCTTTATTAGTTGAATAACTAAAGGCTGCAGAGCTATATTTATAAAGGCATTAGATTTGATAAGGTAATTATTATGTATAGGTATAAGAAAATCATTTAGAGATAGGTATAATAGAAATAGAAATAATTTGTAACTTGTAACTTACAAAAGGGTTTTGTATACATTTTGTGTAAAATATGTTAGAAAGAGACAGATGTATTCCTGACGACTTGTCCGCAGACCGCTCCTTAGACAAGGCTGAAGAAAGGGTAAACTATCTTTTGTTAGGCCACGAACCTTCTACCCGGAAAATACTTAGGAGTTGACAATAAGAGAAACATGTGGCCGTAACGGGATAGTATTTAACAAAGTCAGACTCAGCAATATTTTAAGAGAAAATGAAAATGTCAGAACGGAGACGAAAATGTTTTATTACAGGAAAGCCGAAAAACAGCCCATCCACACGTGCTTAATCTCTAGGAACATTTAGGAATCTACAAACTAAGGAAGGCAAAAGATTTTCAATAGAAATCAGAATATAAGGAAAGTGCCGAAATTTACGACAGCTTGTTCTGGGAAAATTCAAGTTCGTGGGAGGACGTTAGATCAGGGGGGAAAGAATATTTCTAGCCAATGGTCTTCGGATAAAAGTTAACGAATCAGAAGAACTTAGATACCAATAAATAATTTTAGGATAGCCAATGACGAAAGTACAACACAGAAATAGGTAAAATACGAGGGAATTTAATTTAGCGAAAGGCGTGGCGATGTAGTAGAAAAACTAGAGTACAGAAGTCAGAAGGAGAATCGGGCACTCAGTAGACACATTCATAGATTCACATTCAGACATTCAGAGGGACACTCGCAGAAGATAGACACTCACACATTCATAGATTCACATTTAGACATTCAGCAGAGATACATTCACAGATTTACACTCACACATTCATAGATTCAGAGGGACATTCAGACATCCAGATATTCACTCAGGAAGCCAGTCTAAGAGAGTAGCGAAGTCAGCGGCGAACGGTTAGGAAGTACTTTACATGGGAATAAAATATTTTAAATAAGCCAACCTTGTGTATTTTTGGGCAACGCATTTCTCGTTCCCGTGGATCTATACCGATCCCGAAACACTCCAGTAGACCCTGAGATAAAATTCAACAGATTTGGAGCAAACGACGTCATCAGTGAGCAGCCCGGCCGAGACGTCGAAACCACGATCAACCCAGCAGTCAACAACATACACCTACGCCCCCGCACCCATCAATTCCTGCTCCAAAGTTAATATTTATAGCAAAAATGATGTCCTGGTTTCTCTATTCTGTTATTTCATATAAAATACCGTAATTTATTTATTGTGCCATATACTTTCTCTCTTCTGCATTACACCACGCGCGTCCAATAAAGCGTATCTTGTTACTATACAATCTTGTTACTGACAACAGTGCCATAAGGTTTATATTGATTGACTAATATTTTAAAATTGGACCTAAGTTGAAACATAATACATAACTTTAGACGAAACATGCAAATAAATCATGTTACATGAGAAAACTAATTAATACAATATGTTATAATTCTTATAAATTTAATCCTCCTATATAAATATTATTTCAAATTAAGTTTCGAAATATTTTCACATTTTTTGAGTAAGAACTTAAATAATAACGTATGAACTGTTTGGTGTATGGCAGCCCCTCGTTGATCGCCAGTTTTGAAACGGTTTCGTATTTTCCGGCTGAGTGCCCCGGCTTGGATATCAAAATTTGATATTCAAGTCGGTGTATGGCACTTCCATCTGGACTCCAATTTTGGAGTAGTTTTGTCGTTGGGGACAGGCTGGTGGCCAATTATGAAGCGATTTAGTTGCTGATCGCCATATTTTGTAGCGGCGTATCGTTAATTGACTATTAATCGGTTTGGCATTGTTGCCCACACTTCAAGAGAACAGGGATTTGTTTAGCAATTTTGTGACTCGTGCTCAACAGGAATGGAGGAGGATGTGAACTGTGTTAATAATCACGGATGAGCAGATCTGAATATGTACGGTAATTTATTATTCGCAAGATCTTTAGCGTCCTCTGCACACAATAGAACTTGGCTACTCGAATATAAATTTAATTACCGAAATTTCCAAGGAGATGAACCGAAGCTGATTACCTGACTGTCTGAACTGCTAATAAGAACTGCACTTTTCTGATCTGAGTATGTGATCTGCCGATATGAACTGAGTTGAGCTGATCTGCTGATTTGAGCTGCTGAACTGCGTGAGTTTGAAAACTGCGTCTCTATCCGACTGATGAACTCAAAACTGATTTCGTCTCGCCGCCTGTAGAACTTAAATTTGAGCGGAGCAAACGCCTCCTTACATATTCGATTCAAATGAAATAAACGTTGGTTTCTCCAAGCCAAGAGGGGTTTACAGCACACGGAAGTCCCGTGCCTTGCTCTTTAATATTCAAAATATACATCTACTATTGGCTGGTTAAAATTCACCAGCCAAGGCATGCTATCTGCTACTATTTGAAAGTTTAAAACATTTATTTACATTGGTGGATTTAAAGTTAACTGTACAACCGGCTGGCGAATTCTTTGCACTTATTCGAAAGCCTGGACTTTATTAACCCTCGCCAAATGAAGTTCTTTTAAAAAGTGGCATACACTTGTCTATCGGGTTTACTATACCTTTGAAAAGCGGTTTATTGCCTTCTTGGCTTTGCCTCATTTCTCGCTGGGCTACCGTAGACACCAGAAAATTGCATCTTTTCACGATATATACAATTTAACGTATTAAATTTACATATACAATATATATATATACATTACATTACTAAGTAAAGATACATATACATTATAGTTTAGTGGGGATGGCCCATGGTAACTGTGTCACTTAATGAACACCGCAAAGTCCAATACAATTTTGTAATTATATTTGGAGAAGAACCCAGTTTGCTTTTTTTAGAGTAGAGTTTATTACAATAAACTATGTTTTTATTTTTTTATTTGGCTATTTTTTTGTGTTAATATCTAATGTGAGCAAACAACCTGGCGTTCAAAACAGCAAACGGAGAGCGAACGCTTTGGTTGATGTGAGAGCTAGCGTTCACCTCTTTAGCTTTTTTTACGTGACGGTAATAACAGTGAAAACACTAAACATACTGAGCAATTTAATGACAATGGTGACACGAAAACTGCGGTTAGTGAACAGGATATCCCAATATCTCTCCTGCAACACACATTAACACCACACTCATTAGTTGACAAATTTAATGTAAATTGTTTAAATTACATAGGTCTATGGAATAATTTAACACCTCAAATTCGAGATCAGTTCATCGCACATAAACAACAAAAATAATTGGCCTTGACTCACGGTTTCCATTCCATGCTTCGAAAAATTTCTAAAACATTTAAATCAAGTGGCAGTCGCAGATTTTCTCCATATCGTTGCACGAGGAAACCATCTATGAAGCACCTTGTCGCTAATGACTTCAATATTTTGCATGAGAATATTTCGTATGTATGGCAAAGACGTGATGCGGGAAAGTATATTCGTAATAATAAAGGTGTTTTTTTTTTGATTGATTTATTTATGGACGCTCTTTAACATCTCAGGTCATCAGCGTCCCATTCAACTCAGGGCGTGAAACAGCCGACAAATTTTGCTCAGAGGCCTCTCTTTCAGGCTTGAGGTTCTTTTTCGTGCCGTAAATGTACGACATGGGACCCACGGCTTTACTTCCCTTCCGAAGGAAGCCATACTTAGGATTTTATAAAGGTGTTGGTCGTAATAGGTTGGTCCTGGTGGTGTAGTGGTTACCATACTTGCCTCCTAAACCCAAGATCGCGGGTTCAAACCCGGCCAGGACCGATGGATTTTTTCGGGCGTAAAGATCCTAAGTATTGCTTCCTTCGGAAGGGAAGGGAAAAAAAGCCGTGGGTCCCTTATCGTACATTTACGGCACGATAAAGAACCTCAAGCCTGAAAGAGAGGCCTCTGAGCAAAATTTGTCGGCCGTTTCACGCCCTGAGTGGAATGAGACGCTGATGACCTGAGATGTTAAAGAGCGTCCGTAAATAAATCAATCAACTTGGTCGTAATAGAGCATTGGAGGGTGGAGTTAGAAAGTTTGATTGAAAGAATGTTTTTTTTCTATCTCTACGTGATTCGGATTCAGAGGGAACGATTACAAGATCTTTGCGAAAAACAATGACAACTTTTTTAATTGTTAAATGTTACTTGGTGATGGCAAAACACATCAGAAGGGTCCAGCCTGGTAAAACCGTCCAAAATGAATTAATACAACTTCTTGATATTCAAGTAAAGAATGAAATTATCAACAAGACTAAGAAAGTTCAATGTTTTTCAACGGTACTTGAATGTGCACCTCATGCTGGTCAACAACGGTCATCAAAAGACGACGAAACATCGGTAAACCAAAAGCCTCAACACGTGATCATTACCAAAGGTTGTATTTTACAATTTACTTTAACATTTGTCGATTGTATTGGAGAACATATTCAAGTTAAGCAGCACTCCCTCCTTTTTTTTTTCTTTTTCCTCCTTTTTCCTCCCTCCTGTATTTGATTCAAGAGGAAAAGTGTACCTACTTCACTTTTAAAAGAGATAAAAAGCCATGGACTTATGCATTATGAACATCTATAGAGGACAAAGCTATGCCAATAGCGACAACTGGTTAATAAGAAAAAAAGAGTACAAAATGGAATTCTAGAGATGTATCCCAGGGCATTCTTCAATCCTTATAAGTGCCATTCACTTAATTTAGTTATTGGTGATGCCGTTTCATCTTCGATGAAGAAAGTATCCCTGACGTTTATTTGTCTTCTTCTGCAATTCAACCAAACGGTACAAAATTCTTAAAAATAGTGATATACAGCTAACTCTTAAAGAGGATTTTGAAACAAAGGAGGTTGCAGAATAGAAATTTAAAATCAGCTGCCAGAAATATGCCATGCACAACTATGAGGGTAGATCCATAAGTTTCCGGCCTCGCCGATAAGGATTATCGCCTTCATAAAAGCCTTACCTGGTGTCATACCTTATCTGTTAACTAAATAATTGCAGCTGTAACTTCCCCTCCATTGTGTTCAGTTGTTCAGATATAACTGCATAAAGAAGGCCATGTATAGAAGATTGTGACATATTCAAAATGTACAGCAGTATCGAACTGTTATTAAGTTCTTCCCAAAAGAAGGACTTATTCCAAATGAAATTAAATAGAGATTGGACGGTGTATATGGGGAAGCATTCCCCTCATATTCTACCGTAAAAGAATGGGCCAAACTTTTTCGAATGGGTCGAGAAAACATTGAACACAAGAGCGTGCAGGTCGGCCCTTGAAGGTGCTCGCTCCTGAAAGCATCGCTCTTGTGAAAGGAGAAATTATGGAAGACCAACGGCTCAAAGTTACAGAAATAGCAGCAAGGTTGGGCCTTTCTAAAACAACAGTCCTTCGAATTGTTCATGAATATTTAAACATAAATAAGGTTAGTGCAAGATGGGTGCCTAGATCTTTCATCAGTCCTAAAGCAGCAGCGAGTCATCTGTTGTCAGGAATTTTTGGAGGAGCTCTGTGGTGGGAACAAGAGAGAAGTTCTGCAATCCATTGTTACAGGAGATGAAACCTTGGTCCTCTACTATGATCCCTTGTCCTAAATGGAGTGCCATAATAAACCTGGCAAACCACCGCATCGAAAGGCCAAGGTTACTCAGTCAATCAAGAAGATCATAGCCGTAATATTTTAGGGAATGAAGGAATACTCTGCATTGACTACAAGAAGACAAAACCACAGTAAATGGAGAGTACTATGCTGGCCTACTGCACAGACTACATGCTTCCATCAAAGAGAAAGGACGAGGAAAGCTGAGTGGCCTTCTTCACGACAACGCACCTATGCACACAGCTCTTGTTGCAAAGGAAGCTGTGAAGAAATGTTCGTTCAAGGAATCAAGGAGATCGACTATCCACCTTACAGCCCAGATCTAGCTCCCAGTGACTATTTCCTGTTCTCAGAACTCAAGAAGGACCTTCAAAGAAGGGAATTTAAGTGTGACGAAGAAGTGATGGATACTGTTTATGCCCATTTTACAGATAAGCATTCTGACTATTTTGGGGGGGGGATTGAGATGTTAATTCAAAGATATGAGAGATGTATTGCAAGAAAAGGTAACTATGCTGAAAAGTGAAATATAGTTTTTGTTTTTATCATACCTAGAAAGTGGTTAGGCCGGAAACTTATGGACCTATCCTCGTAATCGTTTGGGTACATAAGTACTCGAAATACTTCGAGTCGCCTCTTTGGACTCTTCTCTTTTCGTCTCTTTCGGCTACCCCTATCGGTGAATGTAATGCTATAGCCTATCTATAACTACTGGGGCGATTCTTATAATCTTCAATTTTGCTTCTGAAGAAGATATATACAGAGGGTGCCAAAAACAAAGTATACACACTTCAAGCAAAGAAAAAGCTGTGTCAACATAACAAAACTGAATTCTCACAAACAGAAAATGATGAACACTAATCATCTTAGACTTTAACAATTACAACAGTTGCTCAAAATGCCCACCATCGGTGTCGACACACTTCTGAGTACGTTAAACTACTGATTGAGCAACGTTTGCGAAAGTGTTCTCAGCGATTGCAGCACATGCCGTTTCAATTTCTTCCCGAAGTGCTGCCAGTGTAGCTGGTTTTCTACGGTACCATGAGTCTCAAATTTGTCTGGAATGCGTGCAATTGTTACTTGCGTTGGCGCTTCTGTTCTGTACACACGTCTCCATTGCCTCTGAACTTCAACAACATTCTCGGTTTTCCAATACCACTTCAAAATTGCTTTCCGCTTTTCAAACGATAATCTTGGCTCCATTTTGTTGTAGCAACGCTAGCATAACGCAATGTAAGTCACACCTGTTTACAGAACATAAAAAAATCTTGGCTTCATTTGTTCATTGATTTACTGTCACGTAGCAACGCTATGAGAATGTACAGAACACCATACTACACATTACTGTTGTTATTCGGTCCAACTTTGAAATATATTAAATAGATATCTACTGTGAAAGTGTGTAGACATTTTTGGCATTCTGAGTATTTAGTTCGCTGTGTTAATATTTTATTTTTAACCATCTTCATATAGATAATTAATTTTAAGTGCCCCATTTCTAACTTTTTATTTATTAATGGGTTTACCTTTAAATTCTACAGCTTTGAGACATTTTGGGGCATCTTTCCGTACTTCCTCCATAAAACTTCCAGCTCTATCACCTAGACCAATGAACAAAATAATGTTTCAACTAAAAATCATTTTTCTATAACACTGAGCACTATTTTAACCATATGTTTTTATGGCCTTCTTCAGGAAGAATTAATCTTTATATCGATATGTTTTCCGATTTAAGCAGGATATGCAACGTTTGCACATTTATTTTTATTTATTCTGGGTCTTGATGCCGTATGTGAAGTGTTGCTATCCGAGAAGGGAGAAAGTATGTTTAAATTAGTTGCTGCACGCTATATCGAACTTTACTGAAAATGAATACAGTGCGGAAAAGAAAATCTAAGGTTTCAGTAGCTATTACCAATCATTTAAAGGTACACATTTTAAATTTTATATCTTAAATGAAAAAGTCAAATTGAAAATTTATAAACAAAAATGAAGGATAAAACCTTTAACTATTTATTAAATGGCCGAATGGTGCGCCGGTAATAAAAGGTATAACTATCTATTAAAATATTAATCAAAATAATATAGCTCTGATAGAGTTTAGAGCAAAATATATGATTACTAAAAAGTATTAACTAAAAACATAAATAAGGAATGAAATGGCCTCAAAAATTTAGTATTAAAAGCAGCAGAAGTAACAGGGAAAAGAAGAAGACAAAGGTAAAGCAAAGGATTGAGAATTTGGAATGAAGAGATACAAGAAATGGTAAAAGAGAAGAGCATATTTACCTTATCTACAAATAAATTCAGAAGCAGATAAGATGAGTATAAACATCAATACAAACGTGAAAAAAAAGCGAGTTAAAACAAAACATTCATAAAGCTTATAAAATTATGAAACACTTGAATAAAGAAGAAAGAGATATAATAAAGCTAAGTAATATAAAAGAACAAGTGTGGTTGCAACACTTTGCCAACTTATGGAAGAATGATGAATTTAGTTGCTCATATCCTTAATCTGGGACAGTGGAAATATTGTATGAAACAGAGAAAGAAGAATTTGAAAATATCCTAACAAACTTTAAAAATAAAAAAATCACCAGGGCAAAATAATATAAATATAGACTTTTTAATATATGTCTCAAAGGAAGTACAAAATAGACCTGTAAACTTTTTAATATGTGTTGGAACAACTGGAAATTACACGAATACTAAAAGATTGGCTAATTTTTAAATAAGGATATAGAAATAATTTGAATAATTATAGGGGTATAAGCATTCTTCAAACAGTATATAAAATATATGCAAAAAATAATCTCTAGAGGATTCTACAGGAAGAACAATGTGGTGTTAGGAAAGGGTGATCTTGGTACAGATTGTATATTTACAGAAGAGAAGGGAATTTAACTTACCGACTTGCATGTTATTTTTAGATAATAAAATATCTTTTGATAGAGTTCTCAGAAATAAACTATGGACTGTAATGCAAGAGAAAGTATATCCGAGTCATCTGATCAAAGTAATTCAGAATCTATATAAAAATACAAGAATTAAGATTGACAATAGCATTAGAACTGGAAACAAACCAGAAGAAATAAACCAAGGCGTCAAACAGGGATGCCCTTTATCGCCAACATTATTTACTATAAGTGGATAAAGTACTTATAGAGTGGGAAAACTACTCTACTGGGAGTATTAAAACTAATAGACGTAAATTAAAAACAATTTCATTTGCTGACGATTAGGTTATTTTTGAAGAAACGGAAGATGGTTTACAGAGAAATGTTAATTGCCTGAAAGATATCATGGAGATGTAATTTAAAGATTTCAACAACCTGAACAAAAGCAATGGATTTTATAGGAAACAATATGAAAGATATAAGGGAGCTATTAATGAAGAAATAATAGAACAAGTCTCTAGTTTTAATTATCTAGGTTTTAATGCATCAAACAGTAATAATGAAGATCTGAAAGTAAAACTAAATAAATTAAGACAAATAAATGGAATAATAAGGACAACATTAAAGAACAAGACGTCAAAAGCAACACAAATGAATTTCTACAAGGTAATAATAGTACCAATGGCAACATATGGGAGTGAAAGGTGGACTATGAATAGGTCAGACAGGAAAAGAATAGAAATTGTAGTTATGAGATTTTTAAGAGCAGTAGCTGGTTATAGTCGTTTAGATAAACATAGAAATGAAGAAATTCGAAAACAGTTAAAATATATTTAATTTAAATGAAACAAATTAATGAAAATAATTAGTATCAGCATATATTAAAAATGAAAGAGGAACGGATACCAAAGAATTTACTAAACTATAAACCTAGAGGATATCGCCAAGTAGAAAGACCAAAAAACAAGATGGAGTAATATGTTTAACAGAGAACGGAAGAGGTCGACAGGCTTATCTCCTGTGGAAGAAACAGAAAAAGACTAAGAAAGTTGCATTGACTTACTCGTATCGAACTTCCAAACTCGCCTATAACTCATTCATAAACATCTCACTCGTAGGTTAAAGAATGGTGCAATTGTTTTAAATTGTTAGATAGTAGGCCATCACTTTTATTAATTTTCCGTTTTCAATAACAACCAACTTACTAAAGTAAAATCTACTTACTTCCCTGAAAACAACTTCATAATAACTTATTACTATGGGAAAGAAAAAAAGTTCATTAATTGCTGGTGTGCTCATACTGAGATATGTAAAAGGCAAAGCATTTAAATGCCATTAGTGTTTCATTTCCTTATGTTGCTATCGTAACCTAGAAGCGAGAGAGTTTGTTGACTCCCGTCACTTGTTTGTCCGCTCGCGAGGTCAAGGTACCCATCTATCTGTAATTCAGTTAAACATTTAAAATGCTTGCACGGAAGTAAAATGCAATTAATTTTTTTTTGTAAACAAGCGCAAGTAAGTGTTTTATTTAAATCATAATATCTTTTCTATATTTTACAATTTCAGAAATAGAAACAGAGGGAAGGCATTTTAATTGCTGTATAATTAGCCTAAAAGGATTTTAAGTCTTCTGGATATCTATGAAAGGGATATTTACATCCTAACGAGGAATAAGGTGAGGAAACTACCTCCACTCATTATCCAGAATCGTGCGGCCAGCATCCTCCCACATCAAATGCGCCCACATGCGGCACCCACGTTTTATCCTTCACCTTAGCTTGTCACAGGGCAAAAAAATCAGTTCAACATGGATTTGCTTTGATTTCCGTAGGAGTGTGCAAATAAACCTTGACATTTAAACTACAAATGCTTTTATTCATTTGTTTTATTTACGGACGCTCTTTAGCATTACAGGTGTATCAGCGTCCCACTCAATTCGGGGCTTGAAACGGCCGACAAATTGCCCAGAGGCCTCTTCTTTCAGACTTGAGGTTCTTTATCGTGCCGTAAATGTACGACACGGAACCCACGGCTTTAATTTCCTTCCGAAGTAAGTCATACTTAGGATTTTCGATTCTAGGCGGGATTGAAGCCGTTTTTGGGTTTAGGAGGCAAGTATGCTTATCATTATCATTATACACAACCAGGACCGACAAACTACAAAGACCTTTTGTGTACTTCTTTGTAATCCTAATTTATACTTTTTAGCTCAAAAAGCTCTTGAATATTTCCTACAAGCTTAGGATGTACTTCTTCTAAAGGATTGTAAAAGAGAAGTTCTTTGTCTTTCCAGAGATTCACACGCAGTAAGATGTGTTTTGCACTCTCCTCAAATTGTTCATAAAGACGTCATGTGGTTTTCCATGGTAGTAGAACTGTATCATCCGGAATGGCCAATGTCCTGAATCATTCAAATTTAAACAGCAATTGGACGGTTTGTTCCTGGTTTGTTTTCTATCCCTACTCAATAGGCTAGGATGATAACGAACCTTTTAATATACATTTTGCCCCGTTTTTTGACACCTTATATGATGTTTTTTCTTGTTCCGTTGATATATTGAGGTTCTTGGTTTTTTGCTGATACCATAGAAACGTTCTGGTTCCACGAAGTCAGTTTCAAATGGAAACTGTTTTGGGGGAAGAATGAGAGTGTACATATTTCCTCAAGTTGCTTTTAGAAGGTCTCTATTGTTTTTTCTTTGATAAAACAATTGACCATCATTCTCAATGCCTCTCATGAGCTAAATAAACGTAGAGGACATTAATTTCACATCAATACGTTCTATAAACATAAAAAACACATAAAATTACTTCTGAAAATAATGTTTTATACTTTTGAAAAGTAACTTTCAGAACATTCTTTAGTACTGCATTTATTAGTTTGAACTTTAAGGAGTAAACTACAAGAAACACGTGCTATACATGCAATATTACTTACAAATGTAGAAAATATAAGCGCTTAAAATGAAGACCAGAATAAGAACATTATAGGAGAGGGAAACAATGAAGACTAATTGAAACTGGTTGTGGAGGAAGTCGTAAAAATAATAAACGTTTCCAGTTTTTGTAACAAGGGAGTTATTTGTCCACCACGAAGGTCCAGAAAATAACAGAACCAATCAAATAGGAAGAATTGACCTCGTTTTCTCTTTTGTAGCAGCAATTATCATCCATCTTCAAGAAGTATTGCCTTTGTCACGAAGAGGGGGGAGGAAGAGTGAAACAAAAAGCTTTTCCCACCCCCTAGAAGAGAGACATCTGCAGTCATGCTGCAGTGGACGTTATTGAAGCTTTCGCAAGGGTTTTTTTTTTACATCCCATCGCTCTTAGGGTTATTTCCAATAAATAGAAAGTGAAAGAAGTAGGATGCCAGTAATTAAAATCGCTAATAGAATTAGGTCGCTTTTATAAAGGGCCCTTACTGGGCAGCTGCCCAAGAGAAAACGTTTTTACAGTCATAGCGTCGAGTACATATTTTAAGAGAATAAGCTGGTGTGAGGTACACAAGAACGAGGGAAGAGTTAAAGCTTGTTATTTTAGAACATAAGAACCACCTATCTATTGACCTTTAGGTTCAGCGGAAGGAGTAAGTTGGAAAACAGTTAACTTGGCTTATAGTGTGGTTATTTTCTCTCTTGATGTTTATAGTTACAAAACGTACTACAGTTACCATATAATAATAATAATAATAATAATAATAATAATAATAATAATAATAATAGTAATAATAAAATCTGTCGTCATATATTACAGTTTTTACAGTTTATTCTATTTTTTCTTCTCTCTTACATTTTTTAACATTATTTATACGATTATATCTGTAACTAATTAAACAAAAGTAGTTAACAGAAATAATAAAAACGCAAATGAACCAAATAAAACAATACGATATAGAAATAATGGAATTAAAAACGGAGCAATTTAAAAGTGAAAAAGTGATAGAGCTTAACTGTGTAGTACTATTGAATTAAATATTAGCCACATGTTAAAAAAAAATTTTTTAAATTGCTGCAAATACTCTTTTATCTTTGGAGATTTCCTATTGTTAACTGTTTTACAAGTTTAAGAGCATAAATCTTTTGCTTTAATCAGCAATAACATTTTCTATTCTTCAATTAATATTAATATAGTGTATCAGAGTTATTGATATTTCACTGAGAGCAGTGCCAATGCACTTTGACATCGTGTATTTTTGTGTTCGTTGGAAACGTTGCTTACACCACTTTCATTGAGATTATTATTAATTGTCAAGGAACAATTAATTAAATAGTATTTCAATAAACATGTTTGCAAGCACCGAAGTGAAAATTATGTTGATATGATCTGTTTTTCTTGGAGTTCTAAAGAATTAAGCATAATAAAATTAATTTACAATGGAAACTGAATTGCACATTGTAAATAATTAAAGTCCTATGCCTTTTACTGAAATCTTCAGGAGACGAATATTAATGGATATTAAAACTCCTGTGTATTTTAAAATAAACCTGAGGTGTAAAACGCTAACACCATGCGGCATTCATTTTATTAAAGAGGAATACCTCTGATAAAAGCCCCAATGGTACTAAGTGGGTTTGTGGACATGCGTCCATTAATTAAAAAGGATGGCATGTTTTAATGGTGAAGAGAGATTCGAAACCACAGAAACGGCTGAACTTGAATATTGATGCAATTTACTTAGAGCAATATTAAGCATGTACCATACGATCAGTGATGCTTTCCCCCGCGGCAAGGGTTTTTTCCAATGAACGAGCCATCACTCTTTTGCCTCCTTCAAAATAATTAATAGTTCTATCTGCACAGGCCTTGAAGATTGACTTCTCCCAGTACGCAGCAGCGCTCTGTCGCCCATAACTCAAATAATCTCACTGTATAGTCGAAACCATGGTATCTACAGCCAATAAAAATTTAAGAATTCGTTGTTTCTTAATTAAAATATTAAATAATATACAGCATTCTCTTTTGTATCCAAAATACATTTTGACTCTACACGATTTACATGCAAAATAAATATTCACAATTGTAGCGTGTGAAACATGGTATCTCGAGTGGAACATATTATCCTATATGCTCGGTTAATTTTTTTTTTGGTTAGGATTTGTTATCCGCCATTGCATCCAATTACCTCTGCCATTTTTATCTGGGTTGTAACATGATCCATTGGTAACCTCACCACACTTGAAAACTTGTTAGAAGATTTGTTGCCCCCGAATTCGAAACGACGCCCAGCTACCATACGCTCCATTTTCAACGACAAGCACTTACCAAGTATTTTAAACTTTAATGGAACTATCATCTGATGTATTTTTTTTTGTAACTAACTGCTGCTAAAAGGGGTGGTTCACCCTCAACAGCAGACACCGTTTAAACCCCCTCCCGCACACACACACTACTACAAGACGAGGCCTTGCATATTCCTAGGGTTGTATTCGGTGTAAAGTTTTCTCCATACTAAACTTCGCTATCGTAAGTATTGATTTTGTTTTGATTAGACTATTGATATTTAATTTCACACCGTTTGACATATAATTGGACCGAATGTTTTTAGTTCTTTTGTTTCATTTCATTCATATTTAATCTAGCATCTTTTGCATTTTTGTAGCATGAACTTCTTCAATATTTTCCTATAGTTTTATTGGAATAATGTGGCAACTGCTGCAATTCTTGCGGATTTCTTTATGACTAAATTTAGATTTGACGGTTTTTCATTTCGGGGAATTATTTTATAACTCTAACAAACTGAACTATTTAGTGACTTCTGTTCGCTATTCCTTAAGTTCTGTATATCTTTTCTCTCTTTCGCTTTTATATAATTTCTCCACTTTTAAACAGTGATATTCTTTTCTCTGCGCCTTGTGCATTTGCATGTAGAAACGTATAAAAGTATTTGTGCACTAAACCTTAAATAGTTCGCATACAGAAAGGTGTCATAATTTAAGCTTTATGCATGGCAATATAATGCTCCTTATCCTCAGCGATATTATTACAGTCGTGATGTTAACATGTAAAAAGGCACTTTCATAGAGATATCTCGCCTTGGGTGAATTGAGGGATGTATACAAACCCGAAACTCTGATTAAGTCAATTTCAAGCTTCCAACAGTAAGCAAGACCACGGAATTAACGATGTTGCATTCTAAAATTTGTTGGTGCTTTTACTCGTAATTTCAATTGGAACATCTCCTCCCCAGAGTGAGAGATTAAGGAGCAACCATCTTAAGAGGTTTTCTTGTTCATTAGACTTGTACGTAAAATTTGTTTACAAGACACGATTTAGATGACAATATTTAACAATTTCAGACGGTTGTTACACTGTAGGATGATGGGACGCCATTGTTTTTATTGAAATGATTGTCAGCTATTGAATCTGCAACGCTTTACGGCGAAATTTGCCGGCAACCGAGCTCCGTGATTGGTTCGCCAGCATCAGCCGCCATTTTGAGCCTGATGTCTGTGTGTTGTGCCATATGCTTACATGAAAAACATTTTAATTTAGTTAATATGCCTGGGTGTTGTGCTTTTGTTTGTGCAACTAAAGGCAGGAAAGGCGTTACATTATATCGCATTCAAGTTTTAATTTGACATGTACTCTGCATTCAAAATAACTTATGTAATGTAATAAAATATTTGTCAACATGACTACTTGTATTTAGCAGTGATTATTAATGAATGTATTATAATTATATTATTATTATTATTACTGTATAAAGGATACTGTGGCTTATTCTCGAACACATCTGCCATAACTTTAAAAAATTAGACGAATGCATGTAATTTCTGAAGGTGTTTGGAATTTTTTTTACATAAAAATAGTTTACCACTGTCATGTAGTTCATTTGCAATGCCACTACTGCAGAAAAAATAACTTTAAAAATGAAACATGCTACTGTAAGATAACTGAATGCTCGTTCATAATTGGAAGAAAAGAAACGGAAAATGCAGATCTATGGTTTATGAATAGTTTAAATTTTCAGGCATATAATTTAGTTCATTTATCTCTTGTTTTCTCACACCAATTTAAACTGTAGGTTTCTGGTTGTCATAGCCATTCTCATTGGACTAATTTAGAGCAGAGGAATGTTAAAGTACATAAAATTTTTGTTGTAAATTGAATTTGGTAGAGAAGCCCTCTAATTCTAATAATTCATTCTTAACTGACAGGCTAATTGTAGGTCTTATACAGTTTGTGTCAACATTGATATAACAAATGCATTACAGAAAATAATTTAAAACATTGAATAGGAAAGTAAAATGAGAAACTCTTATTTTAAGTTTCACGTGTTAAAAGGTTGTAATTAATAAGGCCTATGTTTAATATCACGATTTCTGTTTTAACCGATGACAGCCCCTTCCTCTGCCAGCAAATGACCCGTCATTGGCCGCTGAGTTTGGATGCGGTACTACGCGAAAGTGCCGTAACTATAACTGACACGGTCTCAAAAGTTTGCATTTTCTGTCTGACCTAGGCCTTCTAATGTAAAAAGAAGAACATGAGCAGATGCAGAAGGTATCATTCAACAGTACAAGACAAATATTTTAGGAATTAACTGTATGACAATCGAATAAAACGACAGAAACTTAACACGTAGTCATATGGAAGTTAGAGACGTTTAGGTGCAAAATGGAGTGTGTTCAAACTTGTATAATAGAGAGCTTTATGCACGGCGTGTTCTGAGCGCTATAGGAATGCTGGTGCATAGGAAGGAAGTAGTTTGAATGTGTACACTATGGACGCGTAAACAATTCACTAATATGTTGAAGGGAGGTGATGATGTGCTTAAGGATACTGTATTGACGTTCAGTCTAGTCAGATGAATAGACCGGGCACTTTGCGGAGCGGATGCTTTAGTGAACACATGCGGTTTAGGGAGCTGGCTCTGTAGTAAGTGAGCCAATTTATGAAGTGGTTTCTGGATTGATTGTGGGCTGCCTCGGTGTTGTTGTCGACCCTCCGACGGCAGCAATTTCTCAGGGTTGTTCCGCTCTTTCGTTGAGTGAGGCTCAGCAGGACAGGTAGAGGAATTTAATGTGTAAAAGAGCACACGATGCAACATTTTATATATTTGCGCAGCTACAGGACCTGGATCAGATATTTAACCTAGACCACAGAATAGCATTCCTTGCGATTTAAATGTAAAACACCGCAACTGAATTGTACACACTCCAACCGCGCAGGGAATGACCTTACGCCCACGAGCAAACATCCTGCTACATAATACATGCCCCCAACACCCCCACACACATTCCACATCAGCAAAGACATACCCCTGCCATACTGAATATAGCCCTGATTAAAAACATACCTCGCTCCATGGAAATACTAACAATAAATGATCTTTCCTCCGACTACCTACCAGTTGCACTATTAATACAAGCCTCGCTCGCCCTACAGGACGTTCCCCCCAGACTTAATCGCCTATTTCACAACATCACTGCGATGAAGCTCCCTTCCCTAGCTATTGCTGATGAAGCAGACCTAAATGCAGCCGTGGAGACGCTCGAAACCACCATATCCATGGCATTACATCAAGCTGTCCCACAACAGCAACAGAAACGCCATCAACTGCATCTCCCGACCGAGGTAAAAGCAATGATTACACAAAGAAACAAATTCGCAACAAACACGACACCCGGCACACCATCGCCAACTACAGGACTTGAACCACAGCATCAAAAACCAAATGTCACAAGCATTGAACACACAATGGAACAACACCCTTCTAGACCTTGACCCCGAGCGTGACTCAGTTTGGCGCATATCGAAAAGCCTTACACGCACACACAAACACATTCCCCCAATCCACCACAATGGGCACATCGCACAAACAGACACTGAGAAAGCAGAGGACCTAGCAGACGCCCTAGAGAGCACGCTAACGCGCAATACTTTTCCCTTGTCAGCAACCTTCACCGAGGAAACACACAACTCTACTGTAAACAACCTGACCATGCCCACGCACAACAAAATGAGAAAAGTCCACCCTTCGGAAGTTTCCTGGCTCATTAACCACCTTCCCCTTAAAAAGTCCCCAGAGCCCGACAAAATCCGAAATATCGCGCTTCGCTACCTCCCCCCAAACGCCATCGACTTACTAACAAAAATATTTAACTATGTGCTGGAACATATTAAAAAACACAACATAATTAGAGACGAACAATTTGGCTTCAGAACCAAACACTCACCAGCTCTTGCGGGCAACCGAACACATTACTCACAGGTTTAACATTAGAAAATCAACCGTAGCCCCATTTCTCGACTTCGACCGGGTATGGCATGCAGGACTACTGCGCAAAATCCAAACACATCACTTCTCAGACTCACTAATCAAACTGATAGCTAGTTACCTACCCTACAGAAGCTTTTGCTCCAAGGCCAACAACACGCTCTCGACACCGAGACAGGTGTCCCCCAGGGAAGCCTGCTCGGCCCTGTACTGTTTAACTTATACATCAACGACCTACCAGCTGCCCCAAACACTCTGACGTACATCTATGCAGACGATACTGCCATCATGGCCCAATCAGGCAAGACGTTCTTCCTGCACAACAGACTTAGACACTCTAACAGACTGGCAGACAAAATGGCGCATTAAAGTTAATACACATAAATACCAAGCAGTGGTCTTCACGAAAAGAACCAGCCACCGCAGACATACTCTACCTCCCCTACTGCTATTTGGTAACCCCATCACTTGGAACGAAACCGCGACATATCCAGGCATCACCATTGTACCAGGACTAACATGGAAACACCACATCCAAAATATTCGTTGCAGAGCCTACGCCCGGCTAAGAGAACTATACCCACTTATAAACGATAACAGCATGATAAGATTCACACGGGATTAACTATCTACAAAACACAGCTCAGGCCGCTCATCACATATGCTGCCCCATCGCACAGCTTACAAACATTCCACAACAAAGTTCTAAGAATTATAACCAAATTGCCCCGACTAACCCCAGCACGCCCCCTCCACAGAGAATTAAACATGCACACAATACTAAAATTCATAAGAAAACTCTCGTATGACGCACACGAAAACGCAAAACACCATTCCAACCCCCTCATTAGTAGCCTAGGTAATTACGATCCCCTCATTGGCCTCTATAAACGGCCACTGTTCGTCTTCCATAGACCTTGCGAACAAGATATTACAGACCACGACATCCAGGAATACCTAAACAGATTGGTCCCTATCGAATGAAACCAAAACCTCCCAGAACTCTAGTACAAAATACTCATAATACCGATCCATGTCTCCATCGGCGATACTGTATACACATCCAACCACCCCAAATTCCACGTTACTACTAACAAGGCGTCATGTGCCTTAAAAATATAACATTTAATATAGTACATAATATATCATTGTACAATATTTTATATAATACTGTAGGGAACTTAGCATTAAAAAAATGAATAAAAAAACACTGTCTCTATGTTTACTTTCTTTATATGTTTATGAATGAATCCCATCCTAACAGTAATCCAAACTCACTTGCTTGTAACTAGTACCCAGCTAATCTAATAATGCTACCTCTAGGCTAGACAAGGGCTGTTCCTAACCCGCATCTCCATATGTACTAAGCTAATATGGCTGATATGGCCTAAACTCAGCTAACTACAACACCACTAGACCAAGGAACTAAACGATACCTTAATTGCATGAAATAACACACGATGCAGCGTTCTGTAAACTCACTAGTCTCCTTATAATGCATAACTCTAATAAACAGAATGCCTCCATTCTCCATCTGGCACTCAGGGCTTGCCATGTGTGCCACTTGGAACCCCCTATCCCTTAGGACACCTCTGCATGCTATTGCATGAGAGCGCACAGCTGCCTATACTAACCAGGGTGCTTTATGCGGGATCTGACTAACATGACTAACTGCATCCCTCAGCCTGGTAGTACTAAAAAAAAGTTATGTCCAAATTCTTTTGAATGCCTTGGTGTTTGATAGACTTGGATATAAACAAAGTTGCCCCTAAATAAGTCGCACTGAACGCTGAGTGCCTGGCTTGACAGCGAACTGCGTACCGAGTGAAATACGTGACCTGAATGAAACGGTGGGTAAAACTAAAGCCGTCTATTATACAAGCATGGACACGCTTTGCGGAGGAATTTGTCGACAACCGAGCTTCGTGACTGATTCGCCAGCATCAGCCGCCATTTTGGGCCTGATGTATGTGTGGTGCACCATATGCTTACATAGAGAACATTTTTATTATTTTGATTGAGTTAATATGCCTGGATGTTGTGCATTTGGTTGTACAACTCAAGGAAAGAATGGCGTTACGTTATATTGCATTTCCTTTAGGAAAATATTACGTCGAAAGAGGAAATATTTGAATTCACAAAATTGTAACAAAGAACTGCATTCCATCGAATAACTCTTGACTGTGTTGTGCAAGTATTATGTAAGATATTTTCTTAGTATTTGATGATAAATGGAATAGACTACCTTAAATTTAACGCTTATGTTTTGGTGATTTCATACGTAAAAATATATAGCAGGAATGTCGAAAAAAGCTGTACTTGGCTGTAAGGTTATAAGGTTATAAACATTTTTAAAACTTAATGCATGCTTATTTCATTTCATTTCATTGTTGAAGAAGTTTTGGGGTTTAGTGAGACTTTTGTTCTTATAAAAGTTATGCTCTAAATTGAGTTTGGTAGGGAAAACCTCTAAGCTCTATAATTCTTATAATTCATTCTTAACTGATAGGTTAACTGTAGGCCTTATACAGTTTTTGTCAACACTGACACAATAAATGCATTACAGCAAATACTTTAAATAGTGAATAGCAAAATTAATTATAAATTCTTATTTTAAGTTTCACGTGTTAAAAGAATGCCTGATTTCTGTTTTAAACGATGACAGCTTTTTCCTCTGCCGGCAAATGTGCCATCATTGGCCGCTAAGTTCGGATGCGGTGCTACGCGAAAGTGCCGTAACTATAACTGACATAATCTCAAAAGTTTGCATTTTCTGTCTGACCTAGGTCTTCTAATGCAAAAAGAAGAACATGAGCAGACGCAGAAGGTATCATTCAACAGTATAAGACAAATATTTTAGGAATTAACTGTATGACAATCGAGTAAAACGACAGAAACTTAACACGTAGTCTTATGGGGGTTAGGGACAGTTAGGCCCAAAATGGAGTGTGTTCATACTTGTATAATAGAGGACTTTAGGTAAAACTACGTGCCCAGCGGGGTGGCCACCTCCTTTTATATCAAATTCGAATTGAAAATTGTTGACTAGAAGACGCTAAAAAACGACGCGAAATTCTCGCTCCTTTCTTTAAAAGTTTAAATACACTTCTTTCATTGACTTATTCAATTTTACTTATCTGACACTTTACTTGCTATATTTAAAGAGCTAACGAACCACCAGCCAGTAGGGGTCAGCACCCCTGGACATAATAATAATAATAATAATAATAATAATAATAATAATAATAATAATAATAATAATAATAATCTGAAATACTCCACCCCGATACCTGTTTCCTGCACCGGTACGTGTATTGCAAACTCTTACACTTTATTTCTAAATTACATTCTTACATTATTATTTTCTAGATCCTAGGTTACAATTAGAAATTTACTAAAATAACAAAAATAACAAATTTGATAAATATCAAAATTACATTTATTTCAACACTACTCACCGGTATCCGGTAGGAGCTTTACTGGTAACCAGTACATTTCTTGCATACTTTTACTTTACGACTTGCATGTATCTATTCCTGTCTATATTTGTATAAACTATGTATTATATATATTGACAGTATATACGTTTCATATTTTCCATATTATATCATATCATCTTTCAATATTAAATACTCTTTATAAATATATCGTGTAAATTTCATATTTATATCTTATTTTAACCAATTTTTACAACACTAGTTATAGTGTATATTCTTTGTTTGTGAATCTAATTGACATTTATCAATGCAACATTTACCCTACCAATTGAATACTTTTATATGTTAACAATAGTAATAATAATATCACTAGTAGTATTAATTATAACATTTATTAATTTACTTCTTATTTATCCTCTTCTTCTTCACTCTTTCGCCATACTCTTTTTCCACAATCACTTTATCCTCCTCTCATTCTATATGCATAATACTCTGTTATATCCTATAAAAAGTTCCCTTTCGCTAATCCACTACACTTTACACTTCTCTATTGAATTTGTTTATTTATCCTTTATATTCACATTATTACAAGTTTAAAACAATTTTCATCACTAGCTTCACTTCACCCATATCTACTACACCATTACACTCCAATTTATTATACCCCTTTCAATTTTCATTATACTTCTGCATTCTTCGTAAACAAGCTACTCTAACTCTCCTCCTCTGTACCTCCCACCCCCTGGACAATTTAAAGCCCTTCAGTAAGGTTATTTCCCTGCAATAGAGATTCTTTCCTTTTAAAACTCTAGGATAAGGCCACGCGAGCAACCGTCATACAAGTTTTCAAAAGAAACTTATGGACCTATCCTCGTAGCTATCAGCTAAGTACAAACATTTAAATATGTCCCGCCACACTCACTTGCTCCATCACGCGCACATGCACACCCGCACGCACATATATTCGGACTGAAACAGAACGTCTATTCTACTCGAATAAAGTCCTTCTAATTCCACGCACTTTGCACCAAGCTTTGGTCAGTTGTCTTTCTGTGCAAACAGATTTCAACATGCTAACCAATCCCTACTCGACTTAGCAAACTTAACTGCAAGCGCAGTTAATCGGTACCTGGACAGTTCATTAAAATGTGCTGCCAGTTTTATCTGTCTCCACAAAAAGCGCATATTCTCTGCCAAGCCTCATCTTATTCTAATCGCCTTCCATGCCCCAAATCTAATCCACGCTGGACCCGGTCTATTTTGAGAACTCGTGTATTTCTCTCTGGGCCATCTGCTTTTGAGTTTGTTGCCTATACTAAGTGATGTTTTTATCTCTACATCCTGCCTCTATATCCTGTTGGTTAGGTTTCCTAAGCCGTTTTTGTAACTTTCTACAGACATAATTACCATTCCTTCCACCCTTCTCTTCCAATTACTAATTTGATGTTAGCAGTATAAAGCTCATATACGATTCCCTTTTACTATGCATAACAAGTACTAATTATTCTAATTTTACAGTGAATGGTGTTTTCATAGCGCCCAAATTTCCGCAAAACCCCATAGTTAGCTGTATTCCTCCCCACTCCTAAACTCGCTTTAGTAATTCGTATTGGCCTTTGTTCAGTTGGTCCATCTTCTCCAAATCTCAGGACCACAGACATGACACAGATTACAGAGGCGCTATAATAGTTGCAGCAATATCAAGTACCTGTGATACAAGTAACGTTTGCACTCATCCTCGGGCTTTGTACGACGCCATATTTATGTGTTTAATGCATCTTCCATTCAAACTAAGAGTTACACCTGTATAAAGTAACTCAAGACCATCTTTTTGTATGTTAGATCAAAGGACGGCATAACTGCAAGGCAATTTACTTCTGCTTTTATGAAAATCTTAATTAGTGCTGAATTACATAAATCTACATGGCAATGCCCTCCCATTGGATAAAATCAGCATATTAAACTGCGGTTGTACATGTCTCCTGAGGATTTAATAAATGCATCTCTCCCTAAGGCAAGGATGCTTCAAGATCGATATAAAACATCTCTTCACTATTATCTTTAGTGTGCCTTATTTTATTGCCGGGGATAAACAACTAGAATGAAATGACATGGGACATTACCGAATACAATGCTGGGTTTGTGGTAAAGACTTTTCGAGAGTTAAGTTATGGCCTGGAGATCTTTATTGATTGCAATGTTAAACGAAATAGCTAAGTTTCAGTGAGAGATGGGGATGGTTTAATTAAAAAATATAAGGGTTTCTCTAACATTTTGAAATTCTCTGAAGTAGCATTTAGGCAAGAGTTCATAAGTGGTTCCTCCTTTAACTTTGAAATGTACGATGAATAACGTGTATTAGGAATGTTTCAGAGCATCGAATAGATCAAGAAAGTGGAAACAATTAGTTTCTATGGATGACTGAGGTTACTGCAAAAATGTTTAAGTATAACTACATTACAGTGACTAGGTTCACTCTTCCTAAATCTGCCAGTATTACACAAAAATTGTTTATTATCTGGACTACAGATTATATTGTATGCCTATTTTTATCATATACATGAATTGTGTCTCTTCTAAACATAAATTGCTTATACAGAACGGGGCCAAAATGTATACACACTTCAAGCAAAGAAAAAATCGTGTTAACATAACAAAACTGAATTCACACAAACAGAAAATGATGAGCACTAATCATCTTAGACTTTTACAGTTACAACAGTTGCTCAAAATGCCCAGCATCGGCGTCGATTCACTTCTGAGTACGTTGAACTACTGATTGAGTAACTTTTGCGAAAGTGTCCTCAGCGATTGCAGCACATGTCGTTTCAATTTCTTCCCGAAGTGTTGTCAGTGTAGCTGGTTTTCTACGGTATACAACATCCTTAAGAGTTCCCCATAGGTAGAAGTCCAACGGAGTTAGATAAGAAAAACGCGGTTGAAACCTCTTCATCCTATTGTCTTTGAAATTCAAGATTGCTTTCCGCTGTTCAAACTATAATCTTAGCTCCATTTTGTTGTAGCAATGCTAGCAAAATCTAATGTGAGTCACATATGTTTATACAACATCATACGATAATCTTGACTTCATTTGTTCATTGTTGATTTACCTGTCACTTAGCAACGCTATCATAATGTATGTGAGTCACATCTGCTTACAGAACATCATACTACACATTACTATTGTTTTTTGGTCCAACTTTGAAATATATTAAATAGATATCTACTGTGAAAGTGTGTATACATTTTTGGCCCCCTCGGTATTTTTATTGTAAAATATTACTACATTGTCTTTTTATTGATCTGTTTTACAACCCATTTAAAGTGATATGGAAATCTGTTTCTAGCATAATGTGTTTGTGTTTGCATTTACTTTTACTTCCTTTGTAGTGATACATCCATATATACACATTGTTATTGCTAACGGAAATGTTAGATTTTTAATTGTGTAGCTATTTTTACACGAGTCTGATGTTTTCAATGTTGCAATCATTCGTATTAATTTCTTTTATACTTTAAATATATGTTTCATTTTCAATTTTCTGGCATTATCCCACATAATTATACCACAATTTTGATGGGAGATTAATAGTGCACAATGACTTGTTTTACAGGTTTCGCATCCATTATCTGTTGCACTTGTCTATTCACATAAATTCATCTACTTAATTATTGTTTATTTCATATTTTGTGTGGAAGTTAAGATTTTTTTCCATTTGTATGTTCAACTTCTGATATTTCTGAAACTTACATTTTAATTTTAAAACTGTTAATCCCCTATACGTCTCGGATTAAACTGCATACAAGCAGTTTTCACAACATTTAAGTCCAATTCAAAACTCTTAGGTGTTTTGTACATTATCTATTAGTTGATTTGCTTTCTGATTTACACTATCCATTTAATTTCACTTACATACATTTCACTATTTGTTTCGATTGTGCAGGTGCACATATTACAGTTATTACAATAATACCTTTTGAACGCTCTTCTCACAATATTTACAATTTAGCAAGATTTTTTTTTTTTTCGTAGAGTTGCGCTCCTCGATCTGTACTACTTACGCTATTTGGCATGGTCATCAAATCCAAATGTAGAACTAAAAGTTGGGATTAAAGCAATGCTTAAAGGTTCTTAATTTTTAAATGACAAGATGTATTTATACATTCCAATTTTAATCAATCAATAAATTATTAATGCCTCTAATTTTTCTAGTCTTGGAACGCAGTGAACGACTCACCTTTGGTTTCTACTGTAGCCCCAACAAGTATCTTCTTAACCGCTCTGTCTGTCTGACTACTCGCAGTGACTTCTCAATGAACCTCCTGCTTTGCTACTCATAATTTCTGATTTTCGGGAGGAATAACACAAATCAATCACTTGCCCTTATACAGTAATATAGTTTCGAAAGTTCATAAGTAGCCGATAATTTTGAAAATTATGAAGACGCCAAAAACGAATCCAGCGAACTTCAAGTTTGGTATTGCTTCACAAATATAGTAAGAGATCCAAAATCGGGTGGAGCGCTAAGATGGAAAAAACTTGGAACTCGCTTTCGAGAGGTCCTGGGCTCAAATCTAATCCTCATACCATCATTTATATTTTAGAAAGCTACCCTTCCCGATTCGACAGAAGGTGGATCCTTGCATTGCAGTTTTCTTAGCAAGAAACAACGTGACCATGAATTTACATGATTCACGAGTTCACTACAAAATAACAATTTGTTGGTTGCTGTTTATCTCAATCCATGAAACAATGATATATTATCTTTATTGACTTAGCTTTTCAATATTTCAATATTAAATTTAAAAACTCTTTTATTTTGGCACTATTTTTTCATTGTAAACACATATATTAAATATGAATCCACAGCAACCTATAGTATACTGCGCAACAAGTTCAGTAGTACACAAGCTGGCAAATAGAATGTCTTTAGACTTTGAACTTAGCACTGGCCAATCTTAAAGAGGTTAAAGAGAGAGGGGGTTTGTCTTCTCATCTGGTAGCGCTAACAGGCATAATGTTTTAATTTATCGCTCTAGAAGTTATTTCTAGCCTGGCAATAATATCCAAGGTTTGCAGATTTTACATTTTAGTCCAACCAGAAAATTACGCTGTTGAATGAAATTTATTTGAATGAGTGTATTTATTCAAGTTAACATACATACTAATAAATTTACAACCTTCGCACTGGACTGTACGTGTTTTTCATAATACACAAAAAGTACATTATTTAAATAAATAAATACGTCATATCTCCATTGCTTAACGCAGTTAAAATAATAAACTTAATAATAACGACAATAACCTCAATATTCGCTTCATATACATATACAGAATACAGAACACCTTCCCCTTGTCAATGGAAGAAATAAACACCATGCATACTTTATTTTAATTCACTCCGGTTTTCAGACCTGAGCTGTCTCACCTTCGACATGAATTTGCCTACCTGCTCCTCATCCTTGCCTGCCAGCAGAGCTCAGCATGCCCCTTGTCCTCTGTTAGAGTCAGTAGAGGAAGGAGGCAGACACTTTTTTCCCCAACACTTCAGTGCTGCTACAGTTCGCTAGGATGAGCGACTATGATTCTTCCTCTCCATATAAAGGGCAAATTTTCAGTCCATTTTCACCTGAGATTCTGATCTGCCGCATGCTCCAAGCCTAAACCACGTGAGTCCCTGTTTAATGAGTCTGACCCTTTTTCTGATGTACTGCCTCATCCCCCTACCAGATTTTAACTCCGTTTGCACTTCCAAAGAGATCTCTCCACATTGTGAACCCCTGTTTCTTCCTGCCCATTCAACTGTCTGCTACTACATGAAGCAGTTTATTTGTCGCATATAGACATTGACTAACATCAAATCGTGTCAAATATATAGAAAGAAATAGGTAAAACCATTCATAATTTTTATGCTAATCTAGTACAGTAGGCGAGTGTACCTTTTTATAATTAAGTTCATTGTTATTATTGTTTATTTATACATACATTAGCCGATTTCTTTATTTTACTTCTGTCTTTATTATATCAAGCTGAAAACAGCTCTATTTATTGTTGACGTGCTTCACAGCATTTTAAACATCATTTCAATATAATGAAATTTACTGATATATTTTTCTTTTGCACATAATATAACAATAAAGATCTTATTCTTGTATACGTTGTTCTAAACCAAAGCATCTGTATTATTGGTAAAAGCTATATATATATAGAAAAGCAGAAAACAATAAAACACTAGGAAAAAGTCACAGATTAGTAATGGCTATATTTCGAACTGCTTGAGTTCTTCTATGGCAAGAATTGTCTTCATGCTATAGAACTCAAGCAGTGATTACTAATCTGTGACTTTTTCTTAGTGTTTTATCCTTTTCTGCTTTTCTATTTATTGCTATTTTAGTTACATTGTTAATAGTGTTACATTATTTTTCATTTATATTATATATATATATATATATATATATATATATATCTTGATTCAAGTTAAATTTTAATTCAATTTTATTTATTGCATTGAAGAAATAAACGGCATTTAAGACTATAATATAACATTTACTTAAATAATTAAAAAGTTATGATTAATGGATCAGTTTATTTTTACTTTATATAATCAATTAAGTTATAAAATGAAATAAAATAGGAAACATTTATGAAAATAAAATTAAAATGTTTAGAGGAGCAAAAAAGGATATTGACTTAATAATAAACATTTTGTTAAGAATCCGGACTGTGAATGGAATAACACCTCAGCGTTTATTTCGGAAGACATCATTTACGCCTCTTTTTACGTTCAATTTATAGCTTTTACTTTCTTTCATTACAACATGAAAGCAAGAGTCATTGTTTTTCACTAAAGACGAATTTTAAGTTCTTTAACAACTGTAAGGATGATAAGCAGATAAGAAATATAATGAATATCGTATCTCTTAGTTAATCAAGAAACAATGACATCATAAAACATGAGACAAAGGGATTATAAACGAAAAGCAGTTTTCTTTCTCATAGAAGACCAACAAAGCTAGAAATAAAAAATAATAGTTGTTATTTTATATCGTTCCTTGGAGCTTTAAGTTCGTCCTGTTTGTCTAGTGATAACCATACGCCTCCTAAACCCAAGATCGCGGGTTCAAACCCGGTCAGGACGGAGGATAGGATTTTTTCGGGCGTAAAAATCCTATGTATGGTAGGTCCCGTGTCGTATATTTACGGCACGATAAAGAACCTCAAGCCTGAAAGAAGAGGCCTCTGAGAAAAATTTGTGAATAGGACGCTGATGACCTGAGATGATAAAGAGCGTCCGTTGTTAAACAAACAAACAAAAATGGAATTTTAAAATACCTATAGCTCTTAGACATTGTGGGCGCTAATGACCTTAGCATTTTGCGCCCTTAAACAACAACAACGATGATGATGATGATAATAATAATAGTCTAAGACAATGACATGACCTAGTTATTCGGTTGTGGGTTACGTGTGTTGGCTGTTTTTATTATATCTTTTGTTGAAATCGCAAATACACGATTCACTCTGAGGAAACTATGTGATCTGCTATGGAAGCTGAATGTAACAGTGATATTATATTTGTAAAATATTTGGATGTTACTACCGCTACGGTTTTAACGCTAAATACCGGGGGATTATTTTACTGTGGCACTGGTCTTACAACTCGCACGGCTTTTGTTACGGCGATGCAGGCGTTCCTGCTTAATCTAAATGCACGAAACGCGCTTTAAAAATATAATTGCACGTAATCATATTCTGAAAGGAATCACTATAACACAAGTTACAGAATATGTTCCTGAAATTTGGCTGCAACTCCACACGTGAAATATCCTCTGATATTTTAGTGTAGGGTGTGGGTACACTTGGTCTTTAAGCTGTTAGATAATTCGTACAGGGGAATCTAGGATACCGCCAAACTCCGAAATTAGGGTGAGGTATATTCCCCCCCCCACCCACTTCAGATGACAGGATGGATATTGTCATCGGGTATGTAAACAAAGGGCTGGCTATGTCGTCACCAGCAGTGTGTCTGAGAGCTGGTTTGATGTAATTCAGTGCAATACAAAACACATATAATAGTGTTGCACGCCATTGGTGTTGAACATGTTCTGAAGAGAGTGCCAATACCTTTGGCATTCAGCAATTTGTCAATATCAGGCTGAAAATTGTCCTAGTTGACACTCTAAATGAAAATAATTTATTCTGCTGCGGTTGTCACTTTTAATGCTATTCATTTTGGTAAATTGTTGAGCCCAACATTACCACCAGTAGTCCAGTAAATACACAGGTTTGAAAATTGTGTTATGATAATATTTTATTAATTTCGGAACCACATATCTCTGAACACTAATCTCCATGTCGATTAATTACAATTGCTGTTGAGCAGGAAACGTAATAGGAGGAAATGTCAGATAGATAAATAATGGCACTTCTTTTACAATAAAGGCAATGTCTGCAATTTCATTTTAAATTCATTAAAACGGCTGTAAGTGCGATTTATAATTATGTAAAGAATGTACCTGCCTATCAATTTCTTGCCTCAGACACGAAAAAAAATGTAAAAATAACTTTTTTCAATCTGATTCACCCAGAGCCAATCACTTGATTGAATTGGATTATTTATGGAGTAGGATACTTCGGTGCTTGAAGGTTGCTCACGGCTGGCCGTTTGCCCCTTCAATAGGGGGTACCTCCAGGAGAAAAGATGAAGTGAGGGAGACCCTAGCGGCCAGGACCCAAGGCGCTAATGGGCGGAATTAGGCGGGGTCCCTCACAAGAAGTTCTAACCCCTGAGAAAAGTCCGCTTCTATACCAGCAACCGAGGAAGGAAACTTTACAAAGTGCAAGCCATCGTCACACCGCGCCGTCCCACTCTACTCTGACACGTTCGATCCTGTAACAGAATGAAATGAAAGGAAATGAGACCGCAACAAATTTGTGGAATATAAATATTAATTCGCCCAAAGTCAGGATCACAATCCGGGACCTCCCGAAAACGAATCTGAAGTCATATCGCTTGTGACACCTCACTCGGTCATGAATGTCTTATCAAATGTCTCATTGAGACAATTGTTCGATCTTTCCGCTGACTTATTTAAACTACAGGAATGAGAAAACTACAAGGACTCAGGCCCACTCAGGTAACAACAGGATACAAATAAATTGGGAAATTGTGATAAAATTAACAATAGTAAATTACCACCCTCGATATGACATAAAGCAGTAATAGTTGTCTGACATCTGGATTAATACTGTTTATTGCACATTTAACACGTCTTCAGTAAAATATGATAGTTCTGTATACCGAGGGTGCCACAAAATGTATACACACTTTTACAGTAGATATCTATTTAATA
The DNA here is from genome assembly GCA_030762175.1 of Metallyticus violacea. Lineage (NCBI taxonomy): Eukaryota > Metazoa > Arthropoda > Insecta > Mantodea > Metallyticidae > Metallyticus > Metallyticus violacea. The sequence goes on along the minus strand of CM060845.1, from coordinate 117,813,634 downwards.
TATTTCAAAGTTGAACCGAAAAACAACTGTAATGTGTAGTATGATGTTCTGTAAACAGATGTGACTCACATACATTATGATAGCGTTGCTACTTGGCAGATAAATCAACAATGAACAAATGAAGCCAAGATTATCGTATAATGTTGTGTAAACAGACGTGTCTCACATTACGTCATGCTTACGTTATATTTTGAAGTAGTATTGGGAAACTGAGAATGTTGTTGATGTTCAAAGACGTGTGTACAGAACAGAACCGCCAATGCGAGTAACAATTCCATCTTACACTCTATAAAAATGAGAAGTTTTACTTCCAACTGGATGGTGTACCACCACATTACCACCGAGATATACATGCGTATCTTAATGACAATCTTCCAAGACAATGAATAGGACGAATCTAACTCCGAATCTAACTCCATTGGACTTCTACCTATGTGGAATTCTTAAGAATGTTGTATACCGTACAAAATCAGCTACACTGACAGCACTTCGGGAAGAAACTGAAACGGCATGTGCTGTAATCGCTGAGGATACTTTCGCAAACGTTACTCAATCAGTAGTTCAACGTACTCAGAAGTATATTGACGTCGACGGTGGGTATTTTGGGCAACTGTTGTAACTGTAAAAGTCTAAGATGATTAGTGCTCATCATTTTCTGTTTGTGTGAATTAAATTTTGTTAACATAGGTTTTTCTTGCTTGAAGTGTCTATACATTTCTGACACCCTCTGTATATTGGCTAGAGACCTTATGAAGCTCTCTCTTTCCTCCCTAAGAAGGAAAAATCGTTTAGTAGAAACCGTTTATTGACATCTTACCTGTTAGTAATGCAGCATGCCAGAATAACTAGATCCCAATTGGTAGTTGCAAAGGAAGAGCAATTTAATTGAGTTCCCCTTTTACATTACCATTTTCATGACAGTCTCCATACTTAGAGCAAAGTACCTCTCCGTGCACAGCTATAAAATTATCAGGAAATTGCCTGCTAGAAATTTTCTCAATCTGCCTATAAAGTCAGTTTTGTTTTTCATGTCATTGCAGATGCATAGTCAGCTTCAAACGTAAGCAGTTCCTTCCGACTCATAACAAGACACCCGCCACCGTCACACCGCACACAGCACCAGTCAAACTTGTCCAGCACCTTCGACCCTGCAATATAACAAATGAAATGAAATGGTTCAGTACAAAATTCGTGAAAAGAGAAGATTCATCTCAGCATTCACTTAAGCGAAAACACAAAAAAAAAAAAACAACCCAGGACCTCTAGAATATGAGTCGCAAACCAACTCGCTCGATAGAATTTCAACATTAAACGGACGTATTAAATTGCACAACGTTTAACGGAAGGATGGGACGAAATTAATAATAAAGTAATTTAATTTAATAACTTGAAACGAGCACTGAAATATTTGTAAACAGTTGGGGAAAGGGTCAGAAATTAAAAACCATGTTATCAGCAACACACGCCCCACCACTACTTCCCTCTGCTTCAAATACTGCAATGAGATGGGTCCGATGAATAATTTTGTGTGTGTGTGCGGCTACCAAACATAAAATTTCTTACACTTGCATTTGATTGAATTTCAGATGATTTTGCAATATGCTAATGCTCAATGATAGGTTTAAGACTATTTTTTTATGTGAGAGAAATGGGTGAATAAATTAGATACATATAGTAGGGTGATTTCTTGTATCTTTCAAATGGTTTGTTGGAATGAAAAACTAGCACACGAATAGCTCGAATTTATATCTATTTCAATTAACTTATCTGGTTTAATTTTATCCATAACATCGTGGAAATTTTAGATATAAATCGAAATTAAGAGGAGAACCAAACGAGATTCGAGTTTGCACCTCTCATATTCACAAGCTAAGTTATTTTTTTAAACTTGTGAATATAACACAGCTGGCTTAACGTTACATCACTGAACCAACATTATCTATAACAGATCATGCGGCTCCTACACCCAAGAACGCGGGTTCGAACCCGGCCAGGACCGATGGGTTTTTTTCGAGCGTAAAAATCCTAAGTATGCCTTCCCTTCGGAAGGGAAGTAAAGCCGTGTCGTACACTTACGGCTCGAAAAAGAACCTCAAGCCTGAGAGGCCTCTGAGCAAAATTTGTCGGCCGTTTCACGCCCTGAGTTGAATGGGACGCTGATGACCTGAGATGTTAAAGAGCGTCCATAAATAAATAAATAAATAAATAAATAAATAAATAAATAAATAAATAAATCAGATTATGCGGAACAAATGTCAGGTGAATTATTCCAAATATCAAAAACATTACATTTATTATTAAATTTCCATATAAGACATTTATATGATTATAAAGAGGTTTATAATTAAGATATTTAATCTTTTTTTTAAAATAGTTCTAATTCTAATGTCTGTACTACAAAACCCTATGCATACCAAAAAATTAATACGCAGGATATGGATAGAAAAAGTATTTGATTTATCGATAAAATTTAATAACTTTTTGTTACTGTTTAACGTCTCTCATAATACCAAAAGTCTAAAGAGACGATTTTTTTAGTAGTGTTTCACCGCCGTTTTTACTACTGAGGCACCACAGGCGGTGGACACTTATGATACATGAGATAAAATGATATATTGGGAAAGGATTTATTTTTAAGGAAGAAAGCGTTCCAGGTTCCAGGCCTAGGTACCTCCCCGGCATTTACCAGTTATGAAGACTGAGGAAAACCTGGAAAAACCCCCAGTCAGGGAGGACGGTCCTGGCGGGATTCGAACCCCAGACCTCCCGCTCACGAGTCCGTGCCTTAACGAACTCGAACACCCGTGACAGTCTAAAGAGACGATGAATAAACGTTTGATAAATGAACTCGGAGTCCGCGCTTCAACTTACCTGACATTCACCTTTACAAGGAAGGGAAAAACTCCCGAAAAATCCTTACCCAGGCATCTGGCCTTACACGCTGACCATAAGACCACGGCGGCGGTCAATTACTATATTTATATTATTAATACAGTGCTGTTCATAAAAATTACAACACTCATATGAGACACGCTAAACCGACCCCACATTTTCTCAGAAGGAACGAGTAAGATTAGTCGAAAATACGATAACAATACAAGCAGGTGTTTGAATTTCATGAAGGAAGAATTGTGGCATACGAAAGTGCGGAATGTCTTTCCGAGAAATTTCCCTCGTTCTCAGAAAATTAATATGAGATCAGTGAATCGAGGTAGGACAAACACACAGACGTAAAGGATCCCAACGGCCCAATAAAACAACCTACGAAAAGACAGACATCATTTTCGCATAGCTTTTATGAATACGCACGATATTGTCAATTTTAATGTTCAGCAATGTATATTACAGAGAATGAGCTATAATTTCTTCGAAGAAAAATTTATTTTACTTATTATCTCTGAATTAATGTCACTATATAAACGCCTGTTTTTATTGAGAAAATGCAATAACATAGAACATTTCTCACCGGCGAGACTGAAATAGGTAAAAATCACTCACAAAACTATCACAAGTCTAGAAGTGGCCATGTTCACCATCCTCGATCAATGTTGGAGGGCATTTGACCGCTTCAATGTGATTTTTCGGTGCATCGACAATGATAAATATTAAACGGGGTATTTGATTATGGTCAACTTTGATCGCGGCTGCTGGATCGATCAACTCCTTTGATTGCGGCCAAGTTTGCACAACATGGCTGCCTGTTTCCATTTTCTTCAAAGTATTGAGGACTAGATAATATACCTGGATTACTTAAATCGGGACCAGCGCCAAAACCGGATCATTGTGGAAAGAAATGACCCTTTTGAAGAGTATGGATAGGAAATTTGAAGAAAGGTTCCGGCTATGAAAGGATACAATGTGGTGACTAGTAAATGAAATGAATGAGAGGTTAGATTTTCTTACTAACCGCAATCACCCTGTTTCACCCATGAATAGAATTTTAACTTCTTGATCTATGCTGTTTTAACAAATAGTGTTTTATTTATTTATTTATATGGTAATTAGAGCTCGCCTGGTGTCATATTGAAATGCATGGCTATATCATTCCATGCATCCTTCTTTTCCTTCAAAGAACACGAATCAGTCTTTTTATTTTCGAATTTATTGGAATGTGAGATAGCTAGTTCCAGTAGAATGTCTATCTCATGCTGAAAAAATTAGGAGACCTTTATTTGTTTTCCATTTTCATTTACCTAATCAAACATAAAACAAAAATAAAGCGATATAAACAAGGAGATTGTAATTACACTACAACCTCTTTGGCTATACAGTTAGATGCTTTCCTTTGAGAAATTATTGTAGAATCGTGATCGTTCAGTCAGCTGATGGCGGTTTGTTGAACCAGAATAAACTATGATACACCGCAACTACATTTTCACCGCGGTTTAAGTTTAATCACGTTTCAGTAACCCTCGATCAGCACGGATTTGAGAGAGAATGGTGTACATGGCCTTAGAGGTCATTAAATACATTAATTTCAGTTAAAATGAAAACAAAGTTTTCTCTTCTAAGCATTGTAAAATGATCTGCATCTATCTACCTTATTAATTTCAAGTTTACTTTTAAAGGAATTGGGACCTTGTGCACATCACTGAACAAACCATTCTCCATCCGCGTGTATTTGCTGCCACTAGCGTTCTTCTGGTATTTTTATTTTTCTAGGAAATCTAATTGCAGAATGTGATGGTGGATATTATGAAAAACTGGAGGTAACTTGTTAATTTAGCAGTTTTCTGAGGGACACAAGCAGATTTCCCATCTTCCCTACAGAAACCAATATGTTTATTTACAATAATATTTTGTAATTCCTTTAAATATATTTTTGTGTGTGTTTCTTCATTACATTGACTTTAATGATTTATCTTTTAAGAATTTAGGGTAGAAGTGTGTGACTCGTCACTTTGCTTCGGCCTGCAATCCAGTAGACAGCACTAACTACCCATGTAACTGCATTTTCAGGGTCTCTTAGATTTCTAAGGCTATGTGAGGGTTTCGGTTTGTTAACGCTCGGTAAATACGCTAAGGTCAATAATAACTGCGTTCGGCTTTACGGCTATTACTCAACTGAAAAAATAAAGTCATTTCCAACACTTACATACACGTTTACTAGATACTGCAAATATATTTCTCTAATTGTAAACTTTTATACTTGACAAGTAAACACAGTTATGCTCTTAAGATGAACTAAAATGTTCCAGTCTCTACGTATAGTAGACATCTGTATTTTAGTATCATGTCGTAACTTAGGTACGAGGGTAGGTCCATAAGTTTCCGGCCTAAACATTTTCTAGGTATGATAAAGACAAAAATTATATTTCAATTTTCAATATAGTTATCCTTTATTGCAATATACTTCTAATATCTTTCAATCAACACTTCAACCCCCTGGTCTGGTCTGCAAAATGTGCATAAATAGCATCCACCACTTCTTCGTCACTCCTAAATTTCCTTCCTCGAAAGTCCTTCTGGAGTTCTGAGAAGAAGAAATAGTCACTGGGAGTTAGATATGGGCTGTAGGATGGATGGTCGATCTCCTTGAAGGCACATTTCTTCACAGCTTCCTTTGCAACAGGAGCTGTGTGCACAGGCGCGTTGTCGTGAAGAAGGCGCACACCACCACTCAGTTTTTCTCGCCTTTTCTCTTTGATGGAAGGAAGCACGCAGTCTGTGCAGTAGGCCAGCATAGTACGCCCCATTTACTGTGGTGTTCCTCTTCTTGAAGTCAATGAAGAGTATTCCTTCACAGTCCCAAAAGATTGTGGCCACAATCTTCTTGGTTGATTGAGTGATCTTGGCCTTTAGAGACGGTGCTTCGCTAGGTTTACGCCACTCCATTGATTCAGTTTTGGACAAGGGACCATAGTAGAGGACCATAGTTTCATTTCCTGTTATAATGGTTTGCAGACCGTCTCTCTCCTAAAATGCCTGACAACAGATGATTCGTTGCTGGTTTAGGACTGAGGAAAGAAGTCTAAGCACCCATCTTGCACTAACCTTATTCATGTTTAAATTTTACCGCCACGAGTGGCCGAGGTCGTTAAGGCGCGGATTCGTGAGCGGGAGGTCTGGGGTTCGAATCCCGCCAGGACCATCCTACCTGACTGGGTTTTTTCCCGGTTTTCTACAGTCCTCATAACTGGCAAATGCCGGGGAGGTACCCTAAACTTAGGCCTGGAACGCTTCCTTCCTTACAAAATATCCTTTCCAATTTATCATTTCATCTCATGTATCATTAGTGTCCACCGCCTGTGGTGCCCCAGTAGTAAAAATGGGCGTTAAACACTACTAAAAATCTTTAAATGTTCATGAATAATTCAAAACACTGTTGTTTTAGAAATGCCCAACCTTGCTGCTGTTTCTGTAACTTTGAGCCGCCGATCTTCCATAATTTCTCCTTCCACAAGAGCAACGTTTTCAGGAGTGAGCACCTCCAAGGGCCGACCTGCACGCTCTTCGTCTTCAATGCTTTCTCGACCCATTGGAAAAGGTTTGGCCAATTGTTTTGCGGTAGAATATGAGGGGGATACTTCCCCATATACACCGTCCAATCGCTGTTTAATTTCATTTGGAGTAAGTCCTTCTTTTGTGAAAAACTTAATAACAGCTCGAAACTCCATTTTGAGCATGTCACAATCTTCTACACATAGCCTTCTTTATGCAACTATATCTGAACAACTGAACACAACGGACCGGAAGCTACAGCTGCAATTATTTACATAACAGATAAGGTATGACACTAGATAAGAGTTTTGTGAAAGCGATAATCCTCATCGGCGAGGCCGGAAACTTATGGACTCACTCTTGTACATAATCTCATTTAGTAGAACTACCTAGATACAAGCATTCATTTTGCAGCAGCAGTTCAAGTAGTCACCAATTTGCACGTAAATTTAGTTTAGGTGCCTGAAAATTTGGACAAATCAGTAGCTTGAAAAGTTGCCAGCATTCTTAGGAGAAATCCAGGATGAAAGATAATGGTCCAAACTGACTGAGTTCTATCTGAAGAGCGTCAGGAAGTAAGAACATTAATCCGTTGAGAGGTTACCAACTTTAGATACACTCCTCTAACTCCAGTTGAAGTAGCGAGAGCCTTCTTAAGATATAAAGTTTTTCTTGAGTGACGAACATAATTCTTTAATTGGTAAGCTCTGGAGAGAGTCATGGTTGTTTTACTGCAATTTGGGACTTACGATGTTTCGTAAACTTTCCCCTCCTAAAGTTGTTTATGTTTCGTTGTATGTTGTAAATCTAGTTATGTATATTTCACCACTGCGTTGTTTATTTTATTTTTAAAGATCATATTTTTCATTATTATACAACTTAATAATATTGTAGTAAGTTATTACTTCATTCATAAATGACAAACATTTGACACTTTGGAGATATATGAAACCCACTCTGTACTCCGTTCTAATACACGAATAATTAAACTTCAGTGCCCGTTTAAATGCCAATTTTATTTCATTTAGTGTCTTTTGGTCGGCCTGAACCCACTTGTGTCACCAAAGAAAAGGCGAGAATTCACTAAATCTAATTACTGTCATTGGGAATGTTTCGCAGTAAACAATTCAGCTCAATATAGAAACATTTGCTATAAAATACATTACCATCATTATTAATATATTCATTGAAAATGGATCATATCAAGAACTCTTATTAAAAAAGGGAAATCATTGAAAAGACCAACGTGAAACACCCACATTCTCAGTGTCTCCGATAGAAATACTTTTTATCCAGGAGTGTGAAGGATGTTCTAGAATTATTATGGATACAATTTGAACTTGGAAAAAGATATTCTTAATGACATTTTAGCTATTTACAATGAAAAGGGACTGTTGTATAGAACATTTCGAGATATTGTATCATGTGACAGAGCACTAAACATATTGATTTCGTTCATGCCAATGGGTCAATATCTCAACACGGATTCAATTATCATCCCGCCCAGAAAAGAACATAATTACTTCACAGAGTCGAGGTATCCCATCATTTGGTCATCTTGAAGATAAATTCTACCTTTTCCGTAGTGTGCTGCGATGTAAAAGATACTGGACAAATATACCACCAATCTCTTCTGAACCAAAGAATCGGCCGAGAGAGTTTACAACTTATTAGATGTCACGCGAATATTGCTGGGATACTGAAAAAGACAGAACCAATTTTCACAAACTTCCAAAATGAACAAAGTCAAACATCCTTGGGAGTTACTCAAAAATACTGCAGTCCACGAAGCGGAAAATGTATACAGGCATGACTGGATGATAAACACCTTGAACATCAACGTCATATCAACGAGGCATCCTGTCCCATAAACCAGCTGACTTCGATCGAATTTAAATTTTCACCAGCTACATTTATCCCAAACTGTACGTGACTGTATCAAGACCAAGACGTATAATTCAGTTGCACACTCCCTGAAGCAATCAGGAACCATACGCCACTGTGAACCGCATTAGTCAGCCAAAGTTTTACTTTTCCATAAACCATCGACCATGTAATCTGATTTTGCTGGGGGATGTTTATTATTGGCCCCACTTTGGGCTGCAGTTTGGAACGGATTTCATAGGTGGGAAATGGGAATGGGCTGTATGTTAGCTGCGGTAAATAATTTATGCCCGCTGATCGCAGGTTCCGCCATGGCTGCTGCAGATCACCCCTACTCTTCTTCGATGAGACTCTCTCGAGGGAGTTTCACGGCGTTTTGGCTGCTTTTAGCCAGCCGGGCCTGAGACGGGATTCCGATGCAAAAGGTGATGATAAATAACGCTTCGTTATTTACTTGCTGATATGGTTTATTCTCCTAACATTAATTTTCAGACAAACTCACGTCTGTGGTCGAACCACAGGCAAGGTAATCTTGGCAAACACGTAAGTTTGTTACATTGGCCAAATGGTGCCGAGAGCGAAAAAAATTGTTAATTTAACTGAATTCTCAACGCAGTTCAATGATGTTGTGTCAGCAGTTAACGTGGTGACTGAAACTCAAGCTTCTTTGTTATTGGAACTGTTACTTGGTACTCAGGCTGCTCTTCCGCTGATCTCCGGGCGACGGCAGTCATACGTATCCGGGCCCGGAAAATTCTGAGACTGCACCTTTTGTCGCAAAATCTATCCCTTTTATACACAATACTAAATGACGCCGCAACGGCGCGAAATACTCCCGCCAATTTTGTGTTAACGTGTCTCATAGGTGAGTACTTAACTCGCCGAATTTCATTTCTATTTGCTGGAAAATTTTGGTCAAGTCAAGGGCTTTGCTATTCGTCAGTAAGATGAATTTAAACAGATTTCATACGTTACTGTCAACAACTATTTTACTCGAACACCTGCAACTATGTCACCAAACAGGTCGGTTTCTGCCCTGAAGCGGGGGACAATTCCAAACCTAGCTGCATACCAGAAGGGATTAATTTGCATTATCTGATTTTCTGCTAAGTATTACTGTGTTTGGAGAAAGAGGAGAGTTTTTCCTTACATTTATTCACGTCATTTCTTAAATATTATAAAAAATACACGTAATGGACGCATTTAAACACTATATAATATTAATTCTACATATAAAAGTTATGTCATTAAAGTTCCTCCACTGAAAGAAAATGCACAACCTTCTTGCATATAATTACTGAGTTGCTGATTCTAAAACTACAAATTACAAATACTAATTATTTCAATTATTCTGTAATTACGGGGAGCCAGGGACAGCTTCAACCATTGCACAATATTCCAACATTTGAAAGTTTTCAGACCATCTTTTGCAGAAAAAGTATAAAAAATATGGAATGAAAACAAAGATGGTAAACATATGCCAAATAGGGGTATAATAAATACAAAAGAAGGAAGGACAGAACATGATGAGCGCTTACGTCATGACCCTATCATAAAATTAACACGAGTTCTTATTGTTTACGTTAATGCATTATATATAGAGAAATATGATTCCTTTATTCTTGTCATTAACAAATTGACCACATGTTGTATGCAAAAAACCGGCATTATGCATGAGAATAGAACGGTGCCAGGGTGTATTACAACCAGCATCTGAAACAGTAATATAAAAATGAAAACAGTAATCTACAATTAATGCTTTATTATACAAACTGTTAAAAGATTAATACTTCAGAAATGTGCAATTAAGAAAAATAATTAGAAACATAAATATTAACTAGTGCTTATATATTCATCCATTTTCTTACAGATGGGGGAAAAAAATACGTACAAAAGTTAAGGAAATACCCCAAAACACTTTCAAAGACTGTAGAGGGAGTCTTGGATAAGCAATTTTGAGATAGAAACATTTCAATTGCGGTGGATCAAGTCTCTTTGGCAAAGCAGACCATTGTTGTCCAATTCGAGCCTCGTTATTTAACTTTTATTTATTTACTTACGGTCTTTGGAAATTTATTCATTAGACCACACATTATGTCTTTAGACCATTAGTTCTCAATCTTCCTGCACACTCGACCGCATTTTCGAAAATGAATTATTGACCATCCCTTCTATTTACTTCACTGCTCAATTATCAACAATCTGCAAGTTGACGTTCATATTTCAACAATATGATACTAGCCATTCTTGCGTTGCTAATAATGTATAACAGTTAGTTATACATTCTTAATTAGAACGAATGTGATAATAGATAACCTCTTAAAGAAATGCACGTATTATTGCCTGCGAAGAAAGCTATTTCTCGTAAATATTTTGAAGTTATTTACAATTTGGCAAGTCAATTGCAGTACAATATATTTGCGTGCAAGAAGAATGCCCTGATAGTATTAAATCTGTGTATATGCCAACCTTTAAATAATTCAATATCTAATTTGAATGTACAAATAAGTTCTCGATTACATCAGCAGCATTATGTGTTGGTGTATTTTCGCTTTTCATCTTAATATGCTAAAATACCACCCTCTCCTGCTACTACTGCTACTGCAAAGTCGCTTTATTGCTAGCTCCGTATTTATTTATTTATTATATTTATTTATTTATTTATTTATTATATTCTCTTGCGACCTCTGTCTCTTCATCGCTAGCTCCTTTAACCTTATTTACTTATTATACTTTCTTGCGACCTCTATCCCTTTATCGCTAGCTTCTTTATCCTTATTTATTTATTATACTTTCTTGTGACCTGTATCCCTTTATCGCTAGCTTCTCTACCCTTATTTATTTATTATACTTTCTTGTGACCTCTATCCCTTTATCGCTAGCTTCTCTACCCTTATTTATTTATTATACTTTCTTGTGACCTCTATCCCTTTATCGCTAGCTTCTTTACCCTTATTTATTTATTATACTTTCTTGTGACCTCTATCCCTTTATCGCTAGCTTCTTTACCCTTATTTATTTATTATACTTTCTTGTGACCTCTATCCCTTTATCGCTAGCTTCTTTACCCTTATTTATTTATTATACGTTCTTGCGAGCTCTGTTTCTTTATCGCTAGCTCCTTTAAACTTATTTTTATTATACTTTCTTGCGAACTCTTATCTCTTTATCGCTAGGTCCTTTAACCTTATTTATTTATTATACTTTCTTGCGACCTCTGTCTCTTTATCGCTAGCTTTTTTTTTACCTTATTTATTTGTCATACTTTATTGCGACCTCTTTCTCTTTATCGCCAATCCTTTAACCTTATTTGTTATACTTTATTGCGGTCTCTGTCGCTTTATCGCTGCTCCTTTAATCTTATTTATTTATTAGACTTCTTGCCACCTCTGTCTTTTTATCGCTAGGTCCTTTAACCTTATTTATTTATTAAACATTATACAAAAATGACATAGAAGCACTATTTAGTTCACTTCATCTCACACACCGCACGGTTAATTACTTTCTAATTACAATGACAAAAGCTGAATTCAATCGAAAATTCATCATATCATTATTTACACCTATTTTGGCTATTTTCAATTATCTACGTTTGTACTAAACATTATTCCACCATTGTTTATCGTTTGAACATTTGTTAACGCGCTGGAATGTGCATTTCTCACTTAATTTGTAGACCTTTGTTCGTGATGTTTGCACGTTTTACCCCTTCATAATTTTAACAAGTTCATCGATTGCGACCAATGTGATACGATTATCATACTTATCGACTCTATACTCCTGCCTGATTAAACTTTTTGACGTCTGTAAAACTCGTTTAAATATTTCCTCTATGTTCGCGTTTGTGGCACAGCTCAGTTACAGGGAACTTTTTCGGAAATTTCTTTAGTAAAACAATACAGAATTACAAAACACACAAGAATGTTTTAGAGCTGCACTTCAATTGTATTTGAAAAACCGTTTTACACCCCAGCTGTCTTTGCGACTACTCTCTAACCTTACAGATAAGTATTCCACGTTTGTACTTAGCTACTCCGTTACAATATTTACAATATTTAGCCCATAACTCAAACATACCATATTGGCCTATAAATGATCATATCTATCACCGTTAACTGCAAAGTTTAGACCTACAGGTCTGCTCCAATTTCAGAAAATTATTTAAATGTATTTTTCTACTGTTTACGTTAAACTATATTTCTTCTTTTACTTGACACATTTCTGTAAATGGACGTGGTTAGAAACATGAGAATACTACCCCTTGGATCTAAGCTAAATCTATCACAAATATTGTACTTTTCATTTCTCAGGTACACACAAGGCCGTTTGCGGTCTATACAAGTTCACATTAGCGCTTCACTTAAACCTATAACTTCAATATTGTGACCGAAACGTAGTTGCTATGCTGAATATTCTCTTGTGCCTGATATTTAAAATGTTTACTGCCCTTTGCTGTGTAAAACACTCTTATTACGAGATTATCAAGCAATGTAAAAAACATATAATGTGTGCTTAAAAAGATAAGACCAGAATAGGACGTATTTAATAAGGCAAGAAACAGGCAAATCCACGACCAAGCGACAACCTTACTCCCTTGTCTCAGCACAGAGACATTTACAATTGGAAATACCATTATCAACAGGACCAGAATTAAAATGATCTGGCTGCATCAGGACAAGACTTTATGTAATACGTCTGTTTCAACCCATTTTTAAAAGTACTGGAGAGATAAACAGAACAAGATTCTATCCCTTACAGTGACATCTCTGTCAAATCATTTGATACTTGGCCGATGTAGTTCTGTCGATTTGGGGTTTTAAGGCAGAAGACTGCGAACTTTAAGACAGTTTCTGGAAACCCTGTTAGGAGAAGTGTAATAAATGAACATCTCTACAGTCCAAATTTCTATGTAATATTATCCTAAAATATGTACATAAAAATGTAATTAAAACCTCAAAATATTAGAAATGCTAGGGGATTTAAAGTTTTTTTTTTCCATAAATGGTTATATGTAGAGTAAATATATAAATATTAATTTGACAAGAATTGCACATTGAACTATGTAACATTAGTCTTAAAGCAACTCAAAAGTCAGTCAAGGCATTAAACACAATATATCACCAGGTTTTTCCATATTTTCAGGAAATGCGTTCCGTCGGCGATCGGAAAGTAAGTTCTTATATAGTAAAGATATGGATATCACCCACTAGTGCTTGGTTAAACAGATCGAAGTGATTGGTAGGAATTTCAGAACCCAGAACCCACTTTTGGCCCGTCATTTAATGAATTAAGCAACTGCTGCATGATCTGTGCGTTCTAGAACTTTGCTCGCAACTTGCGGCGGATTGTGACAAGATCATTCGCTTAATTATCAGTTCCATGTTGAGGTGGCAAATTTGCAGCGGACTGTGAACATTTTTGGATTAATTGATTTTGATTTTAATTTTGATTTAATCTGGTGTTTACTGTTGATGTAGAATGTCATTGTCACGGCTTGAAAGTCTGCGTTGAACCCTCCTGCTGCCGCGATCGGGGAGAGGAAGTGACAGCTAAAGAAAGATAAGATAAAGACAAAAAATTATATTTCACTTTTCAATAGAGCTACCTTTTATTGCAATATACTTCTCACATTTTTGAATAATATTTCAATCCCCCCCCCTTCCAAATAATCGGAAGTTTTGCCTGCAAAATGGGCATACACACCATGCATCACTTCTTCGTCACACTTTAATTTCCTTCCTCGAAGGTACTTCTTGAGTGTTTGGAAACCATTCTGTTTGAAGCTGCGTCCGGATATTAAAAAAGTGCATTTAAAACATGTGTTACATGACAAACTCTATATTTCACTTTTCAATATAGTTACCCTTTATCAATACACTTCTCACATCTTTGAATTAACATTTCAACCCCCCTCCCCCAAATAGTCAGAAGTCTTGGTTGCAAAATAGGCATAAAGAGCATCCATCACTTCTTCTCACTTACATTTCCTTGAGATTTGAGAAGAGGAAATAGTCACTGGGAGTTTGATTTAGGGTGTAGTGTGGATGATCGATCTTCTTGAAGCCACATTTCTTCACAGCTTTCTTTGCAACAAGAGCTGTGTGCATAGAGGTGTTGTTGTGAAGAAGGCGCACGCTACCATTAGCTTTCCTCCCTTTCCTCTTTGATGGAAGCACGTAGTCTGTGCAGTAGGCCAGCATAGTACTGCCCATTTACTGTGCTGTTCCTCTCCTTGAAGTCAATGAAGAGTATTCCTTTACAGTACCAAAAGATTGTAGTCATGATCTTCTTGGTAAACTGAGTGACCTTGGCCTTTAGATGCGGTGCTTCGCATAGTTTCATCTCCTCTAACAATGGTTTACAAAACTTCTCTCTCGTTGCCACGGCAGAGTTCCAAAAATGCCTGACAACAGATGACTCGCTGCTGCTTTTGGACTGAGTAAAGAAGTCTAGGTACCCATCTTGCACTAACCTTATTCATGTTTAAATGTTCATGAATAATTCGAAGGACTGTTGTATTTCAGCCGCCAGTCTCCTATAATTTCTCTTTTCACAAGAACAATGTTTTCAGGAGTGTGCATCTCCAGGGCAGACCTGCATGTTCTTTGGCTTCAAAGCTTTCTTGACCCATTCTGTAGAATATTAGGGGAATGCTTCCCCATATACACCGTCCAATCGCTGTTTAATTTCATTTAGAGTAAGTCCTTCTTTTGTGAAGAACTTAATAACAGCTCGAAACTCCATTTTGAGCATGTCACAATCTTCTACACATAGCCTTCTTTATACAACTATATCTGAACAACTGAACACAACGGACCGGAAGCTACAGCTGCAATTATTTACATAACAGATAAGGTATGACACTAGATAAGAGTTTTGTGAAAGCGATAATCCTCATCGGCGAGGCCGGAAACTTGTGACCTAAAGCGAAAGTGAGAAAAACTTTCCTTCTCTCTGTTAAATTTTATATTGAATTATCCTCACATGTCGTTCATTGTCTCATATTCATCGAAGATAATGAATTAACAATGTAGTGGGGTCATCATTTACTTTAAAAATTTACGGCCAACATTTTATTTTCTGCCCATTTAAAATATTAGCAAGTTTTTCTTTCAGAAGCATGTAAATAACAACCGATACAACCAGTAAGTTCGTATTATTTACATTATTGGAAGACATTTCCCGAAAATATAACCAAAAATAATTGCCTAAAT
Organism: Metallyticus violacea; assembly: GCA_030762175.1. NCBI lineage: Eukaryota > Metazoa > Arthropoda > Insecta > Mantodea > Metallyticidae > Metallyticus > Metallyticus violacea. The sequence goes on along the minus strand of CM060845.1, from coordinate 117,798,095 downwards.
CATTTATATGATCGAAATGAAACATAAAAATACATGAGCATAACTAAAATAATGAAAATGACCAGAATGTGCAATCGTAGTCACACAAAACGAGACTAAACTGTCATAAATATTCATTTTATACTAAACTTTCTTATATGGCTAAGAAATGCCATAAATTTCCAAACTCAAGTTGCTGTTAATAACACAAATGCATATATAACGTTATTATACATGTTTAAAATTCCATATAATGAATTGAATTCTTGCTATGTTAAAATATAACGACATGAAAGTATACAAAACATTACTACTGATTTACACGACCATTGTTCGAATTTAATAAATTCAAGCTTTACTGTTTTATTTGTTCATTATCATATTATAAGATAACATAGCTAACATTTAAAAGGAATGGAATTTGATCGTTATTTCTGTATGCTTCAAATATGAAGAATTTCTTAGGTCGCATTAATTTACACTCTCCTTAGTGGGGTAAACTTAGATCTGGATTCTGTAGATCCGATTTTGTTGAACATAATTAATAATTATAATAAGTTATAATAAGCTTTTGTTTGGTCAAGGTTGCTAATTTAGTACACTTTTTTATTTAAAAAGTGACCTTTATAATACTTCAAAAAGGTTCAATAAAACTCTTTCTTCCAAAATAAAATTTACATGCCAAAGGAGAGAATTAACTATCGTAATAATAACCCTGACTGACGCGTCCTTGCATGCTTCAGAACTGTTAAGTCACACAAAGTGAAGGTGTTTAGATTTTCCAAGTCCCTGTTCTAGAGAGTTGATCGATTCGCCGTGAACTGAACTTCCGTGAGGCCGCTATGATGCCTGTCTGTTGTCGACACCCACCGCAAGAGTTGGATAATTGGAAAATGGCATGTTGCGGCTCCGGCCCAATTTCCTTCTCATCCAGATGAGCACTTCCTGCCGACGGAACAAACCTTTCTGCCGCGTAACACCTACACAAAGCAAGACCTGTATTTGCCCCAAATGCCCACAAGGTCTAACATACGCATAAGTGAGTGTTGGAAGAATATAAAATTGCTTATGATTCTCTAAAAACAGAAAAGTAGTATAATGTTTATTTGTGTTAATTTCACTGTTAACATGTAAGTTGTTCTAATACTGAACACAAGTTTCATACATTTGTCGAGAGCTGCGTGAAACAAATTTAGTTGGCAATATGAGTAAGTTAATGGTGTAGTGCTTACCAATACTGCGCACCTGAGGATTTAAGGAATAAATATAACAGAGAGAAAGCCTATTGCTCCTTGGAAATCCTACATAATGTTCTCTCATGTATTAGGGGTATTACATTTACCAAAGGTACCAAAAAAAGTATACACATTTTCACAGTAGATATCTATTTAATATATTTCAAAGTTGAACCGAAAAACAACAGTAATGTGTAGTATGATGTTCTGTAAACACATGTGACTCACATACATTATAATAGCGTTGCTACAACAAAATGGAGCCAAGATTATCGTTTGATCAGCGGAAAGCAAAGTTTGAAGTGGTATTGGAAAAGCGAGAATGTTGTTGAAGTTCAAAGGCAATGGAAACGTGTGTACAGAAAAGAACCGCCAACGCTAGTAATAGGTCCCTCTTACCCGCTATTCATTCACTGTGAGGAAATGAGGAATTTTACTTCTAATAGGATGGTGCACCACCACATTACCACCGATATGTGCGTGAGAACCTTGATGACACTGGATAGGACGAAGAGGTCCGCTTGAGTTTCCACCGCGTTCTCCGGCTCTAACTCCGTTGAACTTCTACCTATGGGGAACTCTTAAGGATGCTGTATATCGTAGAAAATCAACTACACTGGCAGCACTTCGGGAAGGAATTGAAACGGCATGTGCTGCAACTGCTGAGGACACTTTCGCAAACGTTGCTCAATCAGTAGTTCAACGTATTCAGAAGTGTATCGACGCCGGTGATTAGTGCTCATCATTTTCTGTTTGTGTTATGTTAACACAGTTTTTTCCTTAATTGAAGTATGTATATAGTTCAAGAACATACTTCAGCACTGATGTTTGCTCCACAGAGTGCCTGCTATTTTTTTCTGTGATATGTAGTTCTGCAGAAATAACTCAAGCAGCAAACAACAGGAGCACAACAGTGGTTCTACGGTTCTTTCTGTAGAGTATTCTTAATATTTTTTTCATAATTTTGAAAACAACCCTGTAGCACTCCAAGCAGTAACTTCAAAGTTTTCTTTTCTCAACTATACGATTTGGGTTGCAAAATTTTCACTTCCCTGTGCAGATGAAGTCAACAGATGAAAAAGCCTCTTTACGGGTAGCATGTTGCTGTTGAAAGGCATCTGTCCTAACAAAAATCTTTATTGGGTTTGAGCAAGCAAGTCGCACTAATATTCATTTACTTACCTCTGAATTCAGTGGGTAATATTTGTTTTTCTGTAAAAAAAACTAGTCAGCTACTAAAGGGGTCTGTTTACTTGATCCTCTAACTGGTTCGAAAACACAAAACTGTAACAAAATTTACTTATAGACCCTCTACTTATCTGTGGTGCCTGGGTACTCCTTGATTTGAAAATCTGGTTATACAAACAGCAAAGTGCAGAAATCATTTCTCCAAAGGAAACCAATTATATGAATATAAAATGTACTGAACTGAATGGGACGCTAATTACCTAAGATGCTAAAGAGCTTCCGTAAATAAACCAAATCAACAACACTTTGGGTTCTGTCACACGATTCACTACCTTCTATCTGTGCACTATTCACTCTGCCTAATTTTATCACCAGCTTTCAGTTTGGTAGCTTGCTATGCTGTGCTGAATTTCCCGAGTACAGTACATTATTCCCTAAGTCATTAAGGAATAATGGAGCCAAGGTAAAGGTTTACTATTATTTAAACTTTAATCAAGAACATCAGATTTATTACATTTAGGTTGCTTCTGCATTACGTTATTCCCTGTCGCTAAGGCGACCATCTGAGCATGTGGCGTACCTCGTGGTTCGAAGTTCTTCCCTCGACTTCTCTAAGTGTAATCACTTGACGTTACAAAGAGACAGGCTGTATATTACTGCTGTTCTGTTGCTGCTGCTGCTGCTGCTACTGCGGAAGCATTGAAGGAAAAAGGGAATGGGTTTCCTAGGGGGATGCCAGTTTCGAGGGACAGCGGAAGACTTTCATAAGTCTTTCTTTTAGAAATAAATACGAACGTGATGAAGATATGATAGGCTAAGGCTAACCTCGGGCAAATCCTAGAAGTGACGAACTGCTGTAATTGCAATTCGCAACTAATTCAGGAGTAAATTATTTGTAATTGTGGCAAATCTCCTAACTGGTGCCCCCCCCCCAAAAAAAATAAAAATAACAAATAACAAGGACACGTGAGTATTTCAATCCGCGTCGAAATTTCCACACCTTAAGGGCAGTGCCTTAACCATCTACACTACTGCGCCATTCAATTATCTAGCTAAAACGTTCCCTCTCTCTCCGCTGTCGCTCGGAACTGGCTTTCCCCTAGGAAACCCAGTTCCCTTTTCCCTCAATGCTCCCGCAGTAGCAGCAGCAACAGAAGAGCATAATATACAGCATTTCTGTCTCTTTGTAACGTTAAATAGTGTAATCACGCTATAAACCGATTATGCCTCCATAGGTATGCGCAGACTATCTCCCCCCCATACTCATTCACTTACCCATACAGACCGACAAAACATTGGCTGCAGTCACGCCCCTTTCTCGAACGCCATCGGAGAAAACCGAACGCTATGAGTTGTGAATGTTAATTGCGCCTCTTCTAAAAGGCAGGTGCATTAAAGCGAACTCCGGGATTCCCATGAGAGTTTCAAAGTGTTAGTGTGGAAAAGTTGAATGTTATCGCCTCTTTTCTAAAATGACAGCAATCGTACTCCTGTCACTGTGAAATGTGCAGCTAGAAAGTGTTAGTGCTGTATTTTTTTTTTGTTAATAATAAGTGCATAAAAACAGTTCGTATGTCTGGAATGTGCGAGTAAATATCAGTATAAATTAAAATCTAAGACAGCATGTGTCTATAGTACACCCTGAACAATTGAACGTGCGGACGTTAAACACTATTAACAATTATAATCTTTAGTTGTTTTAAAGATTTAACATATTAACATAAAAGTGCATGTTTGCCTAGAAATTAAAAATGAATAACAAATTAAATAATTATATTCGTTTTTATCCTTTTTAAAAATGTTTCTGAGTATTTGATTTCTAAATGATCCAGAAAGTTTCAATATGCATAAAGACAAAAGCATGAAAAGTTTCATGTCATTAGGTTGAATCGTTTCTATATTAGACAACAAATTTATATTTGTAAAAATGGCACTGCATTTTCTAATATCATTTTGTTTTTTGGTCTGTTTTCTTGTATCCTGTCAATGCTGGGTCTAACACTGAAAATTATTCGGTTCTCAATGAAAAGGAGGAAATACTAGCCCAAGTGAGGAAATAAAGTCGCAACTGTTCTGTGCCTCTATTAGAGCAAAAAGAAAAATTTACTTGCGTGTTTTGGGATTACATTGAGGGAATTTCCACAACATCAGAAGTTGAAATTTTGAAGAAAGTCACACCATCCATAAAGGCAACTTTAGCGCTGTTCGAAAAAGAAAAAGAAAAAAAAAACTTATCGCATTCCCCTCCTTGCAAAACTTGATACAACGGAAGACAACAACCTCGCGCTTTCTTTGCTGCAAGATGGAAAAGAAGCCATTAGCGCCACCTCAAATTAACAAATATCACACATGCAAACTTATATTGTTAAAAGCGTATGCTTTACCTGTCACATTGCTAAATTACAGTTTCCTATTTCATTTCTCTGTATACTGAATGTGTATAACTATTAATATGCTTTCTACAAAGTTTATTTTTGGAGTGCGATTGCTTGTTTCTGTGCGTCAAAACTCTTCCATCTGCCTGCTTTTGTTGAACTCACATTATCACACTTATCTTGGAAGTGCCTCAGTTTTCTCCGCTGGCCATTTCTCTTGGAATTGAACTCGGTTTTGCGTTCGTGAAAGGAGGAGTGGCTGAAGCTAATGTTTCGTCGGTCCATACGGATACTTTACTCTTTCACAGGACACCAACAACTATCGCTTGGAACGCATACACCCAATTGTTAATTCTAACAAAACAACAATAGAAAACAGCGATTTCGTATCAGATATTTGCGCCACATTCAAATATGACATATTCACATTTAGCTGTAATAAATAGCAATACACAGTTTTTAATGTTTTTACACAGGGTCCAAACAGCCACGAATGACCGAGGTCGTTAAGACGCGGACTTGTGAGCGGGAGATCTGCGGTTCGAATCCCACCAGTCCCCCCGACTGAAGCCTTTTCCGGTTTTTCCTCAGTCCTCATAAATGACAAGTGCCGGGTAGGCATCCTAAACTTAGACCTGGAACGTTTCCTTCCTTAAAAATCCTTTCCCAATTTATCATTTCATGTCATGCATCATCAGTGTCCACCGCCTGTGGGGTCTCAGTAGTAAAAAACGCGGCGTTAAACACTACCAAAAAAAAAAAAAAAAAAAAAAGATGCTCATTCCGCTGCGCTATAGGAAATTGATTTTGCCGACGGGAATCGCCACCTACCGAGGGAAGACATGTCATAAGGTCAGGACACATTACGCCTATTTTAAATTCCTTTCGTTATTTATTGCTGGTAAATAGTAATTCATGTTGTACTCACTATTGTATACATGGTCGAAGTACCTGCCTTCTCCTGTGAGTTATGCCTGATTCATTTTTAAAATATTTACAGACAAGTTGGTTGTGTCGGGTTTACTAAGCCCTGGGTCCAAGGGTACAACACAGAGGTCTGTGCTACCCGGTGGTCTTTTGCATTAGGACGGTACCTTGTTTTCTAAACCGACCCGCCTTTCGGCTGCAGACGATTGCGTCACCCAGGCGCGCTAAGTTCCCTTAGCTTCCAGATTCTCACTGGTGGATAGGTCATACTAGCTTAGACCTACTCGTATTTAAGAGGTGAGTCACCCCAGCATTAAGGTAGCCACCACCCTCCCTACTAACAACGGCGATTCCGGCGCACCGGCCCCCAGGGTACACGCCTTAGGCACTCCCCTGGGACACGCCGCCATCGTAGGTCCTCAATTCCCCGTGAGTGACGGGTCCACCGCCAAGCCGAGTTCAGCCCGTTATTTGCAGACACTCGCCACAATTCATTCTCCCGGGAATTTTGTTTCTGCGCTTTTATTTCGGACAAAGCAGCAGCCGAGTGCTTTTATGAGCACTGCCAACAGTTACACCAACTTGCTGAATTAATAATATTAAAGATTTTCGAGAAGTTTTTAATCGATAGGCTATTTCATCAAGCTTCTCCCTCTCATTGCATCATCTATCTCATCTAGATACATCAGCATGGACACAGGTAGGCCTTGATTGACTTGAATTCAAACTGGTGTTTTAGCCATGATAGATGACATACTCACTTCATTCTTCCTCGTCATATGGAAGTGTAGTGAGTTGTGTACAATGTACATGTTTAGGTTTTCATTCCAAATTGTTAGACCCGGACCTTCTTCATCCCGCATGTCCAGTGACCCAGGTAGAATGTAGTTTTGAAGAACTTGATTGTATTATATTGGCTCAGAAGGGAACGTATATTTGTAAGCAAACATATTGAAGAGATGGTAAGTAAGGCGCAGAACTTGAAATTTTTTATTATTTGTTACAGTAGAAGAAGATTTTATATTTCCTCGTGTCCTAATAATTATTCACAGCAATGTGAGTAATTAGTATATGGTAAACAATTAGAGATTTAAAGTTTCAAAATTTAAAATTAACGTTTGTAATCCGTTATAACTATTTAAAATTATATATTGCTGAGATACGTTTATACCATTTGCATGCTTCAAATTGTTTCTGTTTTATCATAATTTCTTGTTATTCTAAAACCATTCCCCCCCATTTGTACTGTATGTTTATTATTATTGTTTACTAATTTATAACTATTTCTTACTGTTGCAAACTGTATATCTTTTCTTCTTCTCCCGTATTGTGAAATAACTTTTCCATATTCTTGGGGCTTTCCAGCATACTCCCAAATTAAAACCTGTTTTGGCCTGTTATACGTGGGTGCATCCGTTGAAACCTGAATTTTTAATCCTGTCATTAATAAACAATGCTTCTTGTCAATGAAAACGCTTTGGGTTCGAGCTTTATTCACCAATTAGAAAATTGCACTGTCCTATGGAGGAATTGGTAATTTACCTTGAAATTCTTACCTACATTATTTGTACGAGTTTTTTCCGCAAATAACAACCATAAATAAATATTCTTTGTTCTTGCGTATATCGTATATCTCACTCTCTGCATATTCTGTATACGCATATACGCAGTAGAAAGTCTACACGTATTTCGTACATATACGCAACTGAAACAGCTGGCGAATTAAGCACGACTAATAGCTCAATTGTTTTCGTCAGCATAGCCTTCAGCTCCAGTCTTACCGGAAATCGTGCGTTCACTGAAGGTCAACCTATTACCACTGTGTATATGAACTCCGATTGCGTGGCGAAATGAGGTACGATAGAGCGTTATGAGAACATGAAGTTCCTAACACACACACACACACTAAAAGACGCATCCAGCTGCACCTATAGTGGGACTCAACCCCCTTTACTAGATATTTTCCAACTATTTGCCTTAAATCCCTGGAGAACTTGTGATATACAACCAAATTTAAATAATTACTTCAACATACTCTTTTCTAAATAAAGACCGTTATCAAATCTCTACTACATTTTATTACGAACCTCGAACCAATGTGTAACAAAGCAGTGCCACACAACTAGCCTGTGGTGGTGATCAAACTCAGCAAAATAAATTCATCGTCACAGATTTTTGCATTGTTGGCTATTTACAGAAATACCGCGATAATGGAATGCAAACCATTCTGTTTGAAGCCGCGTCCGGATATTAAAAAAGTACATTTAAAACATGCGTTACATGGTAGCGAGCAGGCCCTTGCTATACTATTGATTACAGCAAGGGAGACGGATAAATAATAAAATACATACATATAACATTCTCCATCCTTTTCATTTGATAGTCACAAACGGGGCGTTGATAAACCTATATTGTTTTACGGATACATGCTGCGCTGATTTTGGTTCATTTGTTACAATACGGGTGACCATTTGCTGTTGTATTTTTGTTAGGTATTCACTGTTTGTGTGTAACTACTAAAAGTAATTAAAATAATTTTTGGATAATTTCCATTTTAGTCCTCATTCCTTTTTCACATTCTCATTACAAAAAGGTCATCTCAGTGCTACACGCGCACATAAACATATCATATTACAAAAAACCATTTAAGCTGCATCAGCACATGGAATATTGCCGTACTTACGAGAGTAGGTCCATAAGTTTCAGGCCTAACCATTTTCTAGGTATGATAAACACAAAAACTATATTTTGCTTTTCAATATAGTTACCCTTTATTGCAATACACTTCTCACATATTTGAATTAACATTTCAACCCTCCCCCCCCCCAATAGTCCGAAGTATTGTTTGAAAAATGGGCATAAACAGCATTCATCACTTCTTCGTCACACTTAAATTTCCTTTCTCGAAGGTCCTTCTTGAGTTTTGAGAAGAGAAAATAGTCACTGGGAGCTAGATCAAGACTGTAGGATGGATGGTCGATCTCCTTGAAGCCACATTTCTTCACAGCTTCCCACCACTTAACTTTCCTTGCCTTTTCTATTTGATGGAAGCACGTAGTCAGTGCAGTAGGCCAGCATAGTACACCCCATTTACTGTGGTATTCCTCTCCTTGGAGTTAATGAAGAGTATTCCTTCACAGTCCCACAAGATTTTGGCCATGACCTTCTTAGTTGACCTTGGCCTTTGGAGGCGGTGATTCGCCAGGTTTATGCCATTCCATTGACTTTCTTTTGAACAAGAGATCATAGTAGAGGACCATAGTTTCATCTCCTGTAACAATGGTTTGCAGAACTTCTCTCTCGTTGCCACGGCAGAGCTCCAAAAATGCCTGACAACTAATGACTCGTTGCTGCTTTTGGACTGAGGAAAGAAGTCTAGGCACCCATCTTGCACTAACCTTATTCACGTTTAAATATTCATGAATAATTCGAAGGACTGTTGTTTTAGAAAGGCCCAACTTTACTGCCATTTCTGTAACTTTGAGCCGCCGGTCTTCCATAATTTATCCTTCCACAAGAGCGATGCTTTCAGGAGTAAACATTTCCAAGGGTCGACCTGCACGTTCTTCATCTGCAAAACTTTCTCGACCCATTCGAAAACGTTTGGCCCATTCTTTTACGGTACAATATGAGGGGGATGCTTCCCCATATACACCGTCTAATCGCTGTTTAATTTCATTTGGAGTAAGTGCTTCTTTTGCGAAGAACTTAATAACACATAGCTTTCTTTATGCAACTATTTCTGAACAACTGGACACAACAGAGCGAAAGTTACAGCTGCAATTATTCACTTAACAGATAAGGCATGATACCAGATAAGTATTTTGTAAGGCGATAATCCTTATCGGCTAGGCCGGAAACTTATGGACCTACCCTGGCATAACAAAATATAATCTAGAATGGCTATAACCTTTTTGTACTCGTATGTATGTGAGTATCGTTCTGCAGTTGGAGAAAAGAATTATGAGCTTGTCAAATACGTCTAGTAAGCATCGGAATGCTTTTTGGTCGACGAGCTCATAAAGATTTTAAGCTTTCTTACCCTTTGTGATTTTCATCGTGAGTCTTTTTCAGGTTTAAATGCCCATACTATCGATGTGGAGCTTCAAGATTAGTTTGTTGCAACTTTTAGGGCTAATTCTCTTGCTGTTCTCCACTGAACCACTTCTAGCAGCGATTTAATCCAAAGAACATAATGCTCTTCGAGGACAGGGATATATGCACGCGGGGCATCTTCCACACTATAATATTCTTTCGAAAGACTGACTCCCAACGGACCATCGTGCGATATGGCAAAGTTTCAATGCCACAGGTTTGTTGGAGATCCGCGTTCCTGCCATGTCCCATCTAAATTTTAATTCATGCTCTCTGCTCCCTTTTAGAAAAAATCGCCCTAATGCGGCTCAGTATTACGCCAGTGCTTGGCAGCTTCCTATTTGTCCGTGTGCAAGGCTTTCACTAGTGATGCTGAATACTTTGAACAGCTCAGATCTCAGAGTGCACCAACATCCTTTGTCCATTAGTAGCGTATTGCGGCAGTGTTGCCATGCCTTCTTTCCAGCCCTTATAGAGTGACTGTATATCCATTTGTGCTGATTCTAAATTTTTATTTCCCTGTTCTTGTTCTATACATTTGTGAATCTCTTTAGCGTGGAATTTTAAAACATATTAAAGTTTAGCAATACATCTATATTTCCCAATCGTTGTTCTCTTCGTATTCATTCTTAACAGAAATATCACGAAGCTCTAAATAAATGAGCGCAGCGTGTAATAGACAAGTTTATAACCACATCATAGCAGTTTGCAAATAGGCAAAGACGTCGAGAAAATAATTCCTGCCTTAAAATATGTAGAAAAGGGGCACAATATAAATTTTGCTCATGTCTGATCTCTAAACCCATGGCTTTTAGATATATTTGTTGTCTATGGCCACACAAAGAGAGGAGGGGGGGTTCATACTATTGGTACCGCCACGAATGGCCGAGGTCGTTAAGGCGCGGACTCGTGAGCGGGAGGTCTAGGTTTCGAATCCCGCCAGGACCGTCCTCTCCAACTGAGGTTTTTTCCAGGTTTTCCTCATAAATGGCAAATGCCGGGGAGGTACCTTAAACTTAGGCCTGAAACGTTTCCTTCCTTAAATATAAATTCTCTCCCAATATATAATTTCATCTCATGTATCATCAGTGTCCACTGCCTGTGATGCCTTTGTAGCAAAAACGGGCGTTGAACACAATTCATTCATACTATTGGTTTTAGTAAATTCCTTCAAGCACTACTCTGCAATGAGTCAGTGTGTTTGTATTGTACTATAAAATAACGACTATTAATATTAACATGAAAACTATAAACACAGACAAAAAAGGTTATCTGATATTGTTGATTTCCTTCAATGCAATAAAAAGATTAAGCCTTCAGAATATTTTCAATTCTATTGTGCTTTATTTTGTGGTGACGTACAAATTTTTAATAACTAGCCTATTTAGAAATTATACTTTAGACAAACTAAACGTAAGCACAAATTTATCATCGACTACTTTATAGAGTTAACACTTAAAACATAAGCAATAAAAATCTCGTAAAATATTTCGCGTCTCTTAAAATCTTATTGCATGAGCATTACTTGCATTGGCAAATATTTTATTGCATTTGAAACTGTGGCATTAATGGGCATGTTGTTAGGAGAACATAATAATGCTTAGTTACTTATGGTCTTAAGTGATGGTTCATTTATGTTGCTTATGAAACTAGACAATGATGCTTTGATAATCGTATATATCTGACATAATGAGGGAATACCAGTTGTGGGGTAACGCAAATGCGATCATCGTGTCCCCGCCCTCGCCGTCGCAGTCCACAGAACAGAAGGCTGACATTGGTAAGAAGAGAGAGAGGAGGGCATGAAGACAAAACCTGTCAGGTCGTATCCCAGGTAATTAACCGTAAAGCAGTGCGAAGCAATTATTGGAAAACAATGCAGCTGATTCCAATTCTGCCTGCAAGCACTCTGAAATGAAACCTGCTCTTCTCTGTAAGCGAACGCATGGTACTTAACTATCTCCACGATTCTGGGATTTACCATCGCCGAACTGCTAGAAAATAAAGCTTAAGAACAAATCACCTTTGATGCAGTCATCTGGTGAGATGAACAAAGAATGAATGATACCCACTTCGTTCCAGAAATCACCATCCCCATGCCTACAAGCTATCGCATTAGCTTTGGTCTTCTGGGGTTGGATTATTGCGGTATGTGTGGGAGAGCTAATTGAGGTCTCTGGTAGGACGATTTCGAGGAATACAATGTCCTGGAGGATATAAAATTTTATTTTTGCTGCTTGTGAAATACAAATTATCAACTTCTGCAGGATAATTTCATCGTTCAAACCAGCCGGGCGACTTAAGACATGGACAGAGGGCCTGCAAAAGTCGGGCGCAAATTCTCCCGATCTGAATGCACGTTTAGGATGCGAAGATACTCAAGAGATCACGTCCGGCAGGGATAGGAGCACTTGAGATTGAGCTCTGTACATTGCATTTCCCTTGTTCATCATTTCGAAAGACACTAAACGAGGTCTTAATAATAATGAACGTTTTATTGTACCAGTTTAAAAATACATTCAAATGTCAACATGCAACTGCCGTATGGGCCTTACGGCCGTGCATGCTAATGTCGTTCTTGTAACAATCAAAATGGCCATACACACAAACATACATACACACACACACTTACTAGATACATACAAATATACAAACACATCAATATACTTACGTTTTCTATTAATACTTTTATATACAAATACATAAACATGAATGGAACCCTTACTCTTGAGCCCCACTTCCATTTACTCACACCCCCTCTCCAACTCTCCGCTCTTCACTATAGCCATTAACCTTCTTTGTCGGGTCTTCTCTAGAAATCTTCCCATATTGTGAGAGTATGTCGCATGCACCAACACATTTCGGCAAATGTTCAAACTTCTATTGGCATTCAGAAACTGCGGTGATATGCTCATTTCTTAAAATCTCCGCTTCCCCTCTTTCTGTCAAAATATACCTCCAGATATCGCTTTCTCCACACAATGGGCAACTTCTTTCCCCGAGAGCATTAACTGTTTTATTTCCTTTCCAAACCCCGCGAGACCACTTCTTTCTTCCCTACCACAGATATCTAAATAATTCCCCCTCCCCCACACCGGACGTATTTGAGCCTGCAGGTTAAGCGATACTTTTTCTGCGCATTGAGACTCAGTATTTTGTCTATCTATATCTCACAAACGTCTGTTAACTTTTTCCAACTATTTCGTGTAACGTCCTCTCCTCTTAACCAAATGTGCCCATTTTCTTACTTTAGATGCCAGTCCCATATCCCACCCTTCCCTTATTTGCTCCCTGCAGACAGACTGCTAGAAGAAGAGCTTGATCCTCCTATTATTCTTAACCAGTACTTAATTGTTCTTATTTTTAAATTCGTTACAAATACCAAACTCTTTAAGAACCCCACAATTTGCTGTACCTCTCCCTACTTGTAGCAACAGTTTTAGAAACTGTGTGTGCACATGATTCAATTCCTCGGTGTTTTCCCACCCCCAAATTTTGGCCTCGTACGGCATAGTTGACCTCACAACAGCCCTGTACACCAACTCCATTGATATCAGCGAGGTCTTAGATAATGATGATTGCTGAACATAGTTTTATTTTTAATAAGTACCAGTTGCTTTTGTTTTCCCCCTTTTTCTGTTGGAGAGGAAAGTGCTGTTTTTCCTTATTAAATTTATATACACCCCAATTACTTAATGAACACAATGTCACTTCTATTCCACAATTTTTTATATTACAATTCAAAAATATTTATAAGTATATTGTTTCCCTTTACTAAGTTCTACTTATTGTTGTTTTTATTTATATTCTATCTTTAATAATTTGTAAATATTATCTTCTCGTCACCACAATTCCTAAATTTGAGCAAGTGCAAGAAGCATGGATGTCACATATTATTTAACTTACTTTTGGTTTGTGAAAGATAAGAGGTTAGGTTATTTGTGTACTATATTTGATATCTAAGTTCATCGCTTTATCCTTCAAACGTCTCTGAGTTTGTTCATGTTTATATCTATTTATCCTACCTCCAACTATTCCGATCGACTGAGAAACAAAACACAGTACTGGCTTCTCAGCAAGAGGCTGCCCTTTTTATTCTGCGCTGTACAAAACGCATGACACTACTCCTTGTAGTGTGTACTTGGTCTTCACTCTTCAAGCACCAAAACTGCATACTGCATAGTAACGTACGTAACAGTTCATTGTTAATTAATACTCTATATTAGCACCAGAGCTCACACGTTTATTCTAATCGCTTGTAATTGATTTATTGATGAGGGTGTTTATTATTTGTCTCACTTTGGGCTGCAGTTTGAAACGGATTTGATAAGTGGGGGGATGGGAATTGGGCTGTATGGTTGCTGCGGCAAATAATTTTAGGTCCGCTGATCACAGGTTTCGCCACGCCTGCTGCAGACCCCTCCACTCTTCTTCGACGAGGCTCTCTCGAGGGCGTTTCCCTGGATTTTGTCGGCTGTGGGCCAGCCGGGACTGAGTGAAAGGGATCCCGATGCAAAAAGGTGACGACAAATAACGCCTCGTTGTTTAGTGGCTGATATAATTTATTCTCCTTAAAGGAATATTCAGGCAAACTCCGTCTCACGTCGAACCTCAGGCAAGGTAATCTTGGCAAACACGTAAGTATATTGCAATAATCAAATGGTGCCGAGTGCGAAGGGATTGTTAATTCAACAGAATTTTTAATGCAGCTCAATGATGTATGGGCAATTAGCGTGGTGGCTGACACTAAAGCTTCGTTGTCACCGGAACTGGTACTTGGTACTTAGGCCGCTCTTCCGCTGATCTCCGGGCGACGGCAGCTACACGTATCTAACCAGAAAAATTCTGAGACTGCGCGACTTTTGGGCAAAATTTATCCCTTTTATACTCAATACAAAATGACGCTATCCATGGACAGCGGCGCGAAATACTTCGGCCACTTTTGTGTTAACGTCACTCATAGGTGAGTGCTTACCTCACTGAATGTCATTTCTATTCACTGGACGATTTTGGTCAAGCCAAATGCTTCGCCATTCGTGAATAAGATGAATTTAAACAGATTTCATTCGTTACTGTGTACGACTCTATTACTCGGACACCTGCAACTTTGCCACCGAATAGGGTGGTGTCTGCCTGAGGAGGGGGCATTTCCAACCCTAGCTGCACACATTAGTGATTACCTTGCATTGTCTGACTTTTTGCCTAGTCTTTCTGTGTTCGGAGAAAGACGTGAGTTTTTCCTTACCTTGCTATATTACTAAATGTTATTTCTTAAAAATTACAATTTATGAATACATTTAAACACTATGCAATATTCATTCTACATATACGAATTATGTCATTAAAGTTCCTCCACTGAAAGAAAATGCACAACACTCTTGTACATAATTACAGAGTTGCTGATTCTAAAATTACAAATATTAATTATTTAAATTACTCTGTAATTGATGGAGAGCCAGGGACAACTTCTAGCTTTAAGGTTGAATGGGCACGGAGAGCTGTGTTTTTCTTGCAAAGGAGCGAGTGCACATACACACAGCCTTTTACATACTTCTAATGGTGTTAAGATGGGCCAGAAAAAACATATTTTTATCCAGTGTTCCTGAATTAGGTCCCTAAATCCAATTGAGTTCCGTCTTCGCTGCCTGGAAGCCTGTCAGTCACTTCTTGCAACTTCCTTTACAGTCTGTTGGCTTTACTCAGGAGGCACCACTTGGAGATTGGCTTTTAGCAACAGCTTTATCTTTTATTAAAGACCATAGCTTTTAGTTCATTGAAAAAAAAATTGAATGATAATCAATTTAAGTACTCCATTCTCGGTTTCAGACCGTAGTGATATAGCAACACCTACTTCTAAGGACATTTCCTTTTTTAATGACTTGTTTGTTTTTCTTTGATGGCATCTGATAGTATTGATGCATATATTTCAGACTTGTTGCCTTTCAAAACATAAACAAGTGTAAATATATTTGAATGGGTTGTAGGGAACGTTCTTGTTAAGTTTTGAATGTATTGTTTCTCATCAGTTTGTTGTCCTATTGATTGACGAGTATATCTCCGGCGGAAAAAGAATTTTCAGCGTGTAGTCAGTGATAATCTGAAATATTTACGACTTGTGATGGTATTGCAATTAGAAATTCAACGAAATATTTGTCATCTTATTCGGAGCTTAAAATGGTAAGTCAAAAAATAAATAGTTCAAGTATGTACTGAGTTCGCATTTCCTAGTGAAACCCTCTGCTTGTATTTTTCGCTAATAACTCTGACCAGGATAAAAACGGTATCCACGGATTTCACATTGAGGTCAGATCCCTTGCATAGCATTATGAATGGAGATTTCGAAACCGACAAAAAGCTCCTTCGGCTTGAAACTTAGGCCAAAAGAGATATCTTTCTTTATTGCATTTTGAAAAATTTGCCTATAAGTTTTTATTTTTATTTAGCAATAAGCAAATCATCAACGTCATATTCTTTGCAAAGTAAACAGTCGTAGACAACATTTAAATGTACCGTCTCCGTAAATTTTCTGACAGCACAAAGTTGTACAACGTTGATTGAAGATGGAAATCTCATAATTCTGCTCTAGTATCACTAAATAATACGAATGTATCTCCTGTGTTGACTATGTCTCGTTGACTATGATTTGAGTTTCATGGACAGTCTTGGGTTGTTTAGACTGAAGATATGTTATTTCTAAACACTTTTAAGTCCACGCCTTCAGTCTTTAACTCCTGATGTATAGGTTCACTTGGTCTTAGGGATGAGCTATCTGTTGCTTTTCGTTTTAAGCAATTTGAAATGTTCTATCTATTTAAAACTTTCGCTGGCATCTCATCGTGATTATGCACGATCACACGCTCAATTATGTCCTTCGATTATGATAAGCGTATGGAGGATTTCAATGTTTTCTTTGTGCAAACAAAAATAAATCATATAAAATGACTTGTTTTTCCCACTGTACGCAATTCCATAGCACTGAATTTTGCTTGACACGTCTGACTGTAACAATAACGGGCACTGCACTGACTGACTTTGTCAACAAATAAATAGGTCATTAGAAAATACAACTGCTCAGGCCTTTGCAATGGTCACCCAAGTAGCTCCGCACTGAATTAGTGACGTGCATTTTTTATCAGGAATCTACAACCGTAGTTACATGTTTTATATCACATAAACCCTCTGTTCCGGTGACGTGAGCTGGATTACGTAATGGATACCGCCCGATAAATGCTCTCTTCCATTATCCCTTGCTTCAAACATAAAGTACATGTCATAAAGTTTTGATAATGCGTATTTTTTTTTATTTATTTATGGACGCTCTTTAACTACTCAGGTCATCAGCGTCCCATTCAACTCAGGGCGTGAAACGGCCGACAAATTTTGCTCAGAGGCCTCTCTTTCAGGCTTGAGGTTCTTTTTCGTGCCGCAAATGTACGACACGGGACCCACGGCTTTACTTCCCTTCCGAAGGAAGCCATACTTAGGATTTTTACGCCCGAAAAAATCCATCTGTCCTGGCCGGGTTCGAACCCGCGTTTTGGGTTTAGGGGGCAAGTATGGTAACCACTACACCACCAGGACCGACTAATGCGTATCCAAAAATACAGTCAGCAAATGCAGACAGAGATTATTGAAAGTAAATGCGTGTCTTCTGACGAGATCTTCCATTCCTAGATGATAATTGTGCAGATTTCTTTATCCAACCCGTCGGTCCTGGTGGTTGCCTTTTAAACCCAAGATCGCGGGTTCAAACCCGGCCAGGATCGATGGATTTTTTGGGCGTAAAAATTGTAAGTATGGCTTCTTTCTGAAGGGAAGTAAAGCCGTGGGTCCCTTGTCGTACATTTACGGCACGAAAAAGAACCTCAAGCCTGAAAGAAGAGACCTCGGAGCAAAATTTGTCGGCCGTTTCAGGCCCTGAGTTGAATGGGACGCTGATGACCTGAGATGTTAAAGATTATCCATAAATAAATCAAATCAACAACGCTATCCTAGAGCATTGTATTCTTTTGGAAATTGACCATTTTCTGCACTTCCATTCATTCGTTCTTGCTAAATGCATTCGTCAGTTTTAGTTTCTTTTTCTGGTGACTATATTAAATTATTATATTATTATTATTATTATTATTATTATTATTATTATTATTATTATTATTCTAGTATTAGCAGTTATCTCAATAACACGCTCCTCAATCCCCATAAAGACGTAGAAGCTACGCGTCCGCGTATCATCTGTTGGGTTGGTTATGTGATCTCGGTAAATAAACATTAAAACAAAGGAATACATAGGGGACTCAGATTAAATGCAATCCGCTGACTCGAGAAAGTAAAAAGTAGTCCCTTCTTTGCATACCGAAAAGGTTTTCTGTTAGAGTTATGTACACGCTACTGTTAATATTGGTAATAATCGTATTAATGAGGGTGTACTGTATTTTTTATTGTTTAGCCTTATGAAAACTCACAGATAATATAGCGGTAACCATACTTTCCTCGTAGACCCAAGGTCACAGGTTCAAATCCAGTCAAGATTAATGGATTTTTAGAGCGTAAAAATTACGGTTTCCTTCGGAATGGATGTAATGTCTTTGGTCCCATATGGTAGATTTACGGCACGTAAAATAATCACAATCCTGAAAGAAGAGGATTCTGAGCAAAATTAACACCGTTTCACGCCCTGAGATGCTAAGATCAGACAGGTGTTAAATAGTGTTCTTAAATAAACAAAATAAATAGCCGTACTGTGCCTGTTATTATTTTATACTGTGCTTAACTCCACTAATTAGTGTTCTTATGACTTTTTGAGGGAGGGGACAGCGGTTCAGTTAATTGTGCCAGTGACCCAGACATTTGTTAATTTGTAATTAGCAGTTCTTTGTCAAATCGGTTAATTTAGGAAATTATTTTATTAAATTGTTCTAAATTCACGCATTTGTTATATTTGTTTCGCATTTAGTGTTTTGGATAATGGTTGTTATTAACTTTTAATGTAGATTTGGTTTTAAGGTGTGGAATATAACATTTATTAAGGACTCAGTGTTATACCTGAATTCAGAATTAATTTATTGCAGCAGTGTATTTCTTTTTTGTTTTTATCTTTATGAATTATCAAGTACATTGTGTTAGAACTTTTGTCTTGTTCTTCAGAAACTTATGATCTCATACATTCCTGGGGATATTCTTATATCACTGCGCATCCTTAAAGAGAACTAGAACTGCATTGTACATACGGGAGAGTGCATATTAACGTCTACATATTAATTGCAAATGCTTAAAAAGTTAGAGAGTACACTTTAATTTAACATCAGAATAAACAGTAACGCATACTAAATAAAGATAAATAAACGCAATTTTATTCTGTAATGTTTAAAATTATCAGAGTTATTTATGCCTAATATTTCCATCACAGTCAATCAGTCTGATATCCAACATATATAAACTATTCTCCAAATTAATAACAAGACGAATTACTGGATAGCCAACCATAAGAGTAAGCAGGCTTTCGATCGGGCTCCAGTACGGTGGATCATCTGCAAACAATTAAACAAGTCATGGAGAAGATTGAGGAATTCAATCTACCCTTGTATATCGCCTTTGTTAACTATACCAAAGCCTTTGACTCCGCAGAACACTAAAGTATGATCCAGGCACTATCAATACTAGGAGTTGAACAAAAATACATAAGGCTATTGGCCACACAGTACAACGAATCATATGCGAAGGTAGCAACAGATAATAAAGGGCAACGCTTTCTTCACGACAACATGCCTATGCACACAGCTCTTGTTACAAAGGAAGCTGTGAAGAAATGTAGCTTCAAGGAGATCGACCATTCACCCTACAGCCCAGATCTAGCTCCAAGTGACTATTCTCTCGTCTCTAAACTCAAGAAGGACCTTCGAGGAAGGAAATTTAAGTGTGACGAAGAAGTGATGGATGCTGTTTATGCCCATTTTGCAGGCAAGACTTCTGACTATTTTTGTGGGGTGGGATTGAAATGTTAATTCAAAGATGTGAGAAGTGTATTTCAATAAACGGTAACTATATTGAAAAATGAAATATATTTTTGTCTTTATTATATCTAGAAAATGGTTAGGCCGGAAACTTAAGGACCTACCCTCGTATGTGACAGTGACGTAATGCGACGACCTTGATGTTTAAAGGTTGCCTTTGCTATCGACATTCTATTGTTTAAATCTTTCGAATTGGAACAGGATTTGAGCTTGCTATGTCTAGAGAATACAAGAACAAAAACAGCCCCCTATCAGCAGATTGTTACAGCAGCCGTACAAAGATTAGCAGATATGGGAAACGCAATGCTCACTTATACGCTTGTTGAACCTGGACGCAATCATCAAACAAAAGCAACTTGTTCAAGAAGACCCAGTGAAAAATATTCGCCAAACGGTCGCGAATGGACGGAGAGTCCCATTTCATAGTGTTAAGAATATTAAGAGAACACTTGCAGCGTGTATGTCACTTGCAACGTGTGCATTGATTATTTGAGAAAGATTTTCAGCCAGCCCTGAATTGCATTCTGTACAAGGTTAAAGTTATCCTGTAGATATTGTGAGTAGCATATTTTTTACTGACGAGGTATTTTTCACAAAGAATGGGATCTTCAATTTTCATAACGTCCCCGCGTGGTCTGAGTAAAATACCATGCCGTTCGGCAATGTCCTTAGAACAGCTGCTCGAAATTCCTGAGGATATTCCTCTACAAAATAGGTGCTAGATAGTGTTCCTGCACGACGGAGCACCCCCTCACATTACCCATGCAGCGTGCCTTTTCCTAGAAA